>JAOXNO010000001.1:54587990-54637174 GCA_028565335.1 Limnodromus scolopaceus | reverse complement strand
AAAGCTGCTGCAAAAGGGTTTTTTCCAGCCATGGATGTACAGCGAAAATGTGTCATTTAGGAAAAACAGCTGGTTAACTTAAGAGCTAGTTCAGCTTGGTAAATAACTCAAGCTAGTGACTGTGGCATGACTGTTTCACAGTAAGTGGTCAAGCCAAGCATCCAGTGGAAGTAGAGAACACTGTGTTTGGTGGAGGCCCATCCAGTGTAGAATAACAGACCTCACAGGGGAGTCAGTGAAGAATGACTGTGTTGTAAATGTACATGAATGGCTATCCCATGTAAAGAAGAGCAAACATTTTGAGGAATATGGTGCCAAAGGAGGCTGAAGCCTAGCATATACAAGACACGTGTTGTGCTCAGAGAGCATTAACCAAGACTGACTAACCCATTTTTAATGCAGCTGTCTTTTGTTGATGCAAAATTCAAATTTATGTTGAGCATCCTGTTACCTAAAGCGTGGGTGCAAAACTCTTTCTAATAGGAGGTGCACTGCTAGTATAGGCAAGGCTTGGCTGGCTCAGCACTGCAATCACATCAGCCTCCTATTTGCATCCCACCGCTGTCTCCCTTTGCACTCCCACGTTAGCTGGAAGCTCCTGTCTTCACCGTCGTATCTTCTACTTCCTTCGTCCTGCATCCCCAGCTCAAATGCTTCATTATGATCCTGGAATTCATTCTACAGTTTTCCTCAAGTTCACCATCCCCACCACCTTCTCTCTCAATGAATGTGTAGATGTGTAGATTTGCTTTCCGTTTCATTACACCTATCATGGGTATCAGTGCGCTCCCTCTTTCTTTGTGTGTGGTGGTTGGGTTTTTTTAAGTTTTGTTAGTGTTATTTTAGTGTTTATTCTCACTGCTCCCAAGTTACCGTAAATACCTGGGAATCCTAAATCCAGACCAAAGCCAAGGCCCTGTAGTGCTGGCGCTGTGGCCATGCCCCAGAGCTCTTGCAGCTTCCAGCTAGTGGCAAGAGGTGGGTACAGCCAAGTAGGCAGGAGTAGCACAAGGGAGCAAAGAGGCAGGGTAGGTCACTGTGATGGCCAAAGCAGCAGGCATTTTTGACTCGTCTGAACATGAGTAATTTCCCTCCCTGACCTGAAATGCCTTTTAAGACTTGTTTGTGCTGCAGGACTTACAGCAGCACCACTATGCAAGTAGCAACTTCACTGCTGGTACTCCCTGGTACTTCTGCCCTCCCCTCTCACAGCTTTGCTCCCAATGAAGCAGTGTGGTGTCCTCATGTCCAGTGAATGGGGCAAGGGAGAGCTGGACCCCTCCAGACATGCACAGACATGGGCAGCCAGTCCTTGTGCTGTGAGATTGGGAAGGCATTGCCAGCACAGGGGCTCTGCTGGTGGCCTGGCCCTTTACCCGCCCCACGTAAAGAGCACTGAGGAAAGATAAATCCTTAAAGCAAAGACCACTTATCTATGTGACTGCAGGGGGGTCGGACTAGATGACCTTTGAAGGTCCCTTCCGGCCCAGATGATTCTATACTATTCTATTCTATTCTATTCTATTCTATTCTATTCTATGTAGGACCAGAATTTTTACCCAGAACCATCGTTTTGACTCACTTTGTCAGCTCGTAGTTTGTTAAGACAGGGCTGGCCTTCCCTCCCTGTCCGCACAGCACATAGACACTCGGGTCATGAACTAATCTAGAAGTTTGGATCGCTCCTGTGGTATGAATGATTGATTGCAATTAATAAGGGATGAGGCTGAGAGGACCCCTGTGATGCAGGAATCCAGAGTCAGCAGGTTTGGCAGAGCTCTGAGAGGTTTCAGCCTTGGCATTGATGTCAGTGTTTTAGGAAGCAGCAGCCTGTGCTGGCTCAGTGGCAGATCTCAGACAGTAATTAGAAATAAAAAAGTAACATATGCCAACTAGGGGAAAGAAAAAAAGAGACCACAATTGTTCTAAAGCAGAAACTATGAAATGCAGAACACTGACATGGAAAACCAAATACATCAAGGACACAACCCTGGCTAGAAAAGCTGAAAACAATAAGGGATTTTAAGAAAATCTGGGATAGGAAAAACTCAGCAACAACATTTTTATTAGTACAGAGAAAACACAGGGCCTTGTGTCAGTTTTTATGGAACAAGCAATGTACATTCATCTTGGCGAACTGTCCTATAGCTTTGTCCCTGTTCCCACCCAAAACACAAGGGGTGAAAGGAAGACAATATTGAAATCATTTGCCTAGATATATCTATGCTGAGAGAGGATGTAACAGGTTCAGAAAATAAGACAGGAGGACCAACAGAGTGGGAAGAGGATAGTTTTCCTTGAAACATGACTCCCAAGTCCATGAGAACCTCAGTGTCATGCTGAATGGAGGACAATGAAATAGGAAGTCACATTTTGCATCAAATTTCTTTACATGAATGGCATCTAATGCCCATTAGTTGTGAGGGAGCTCCCTTGCATAAGTGGGAATTCAATGTCTAACTACACTTGAGGATCTGACCCTCCAAAACGGGCCCTGCAGAGTCCCTGGAGCCTCAGCTGTGCAAGGGCTGCTGCGCAGGAGTACCGTGTGAGATGGGAACAGAGCATCCTGTCCCCGCGGTGGAGGGGAGCTGCTGCACACAGGATACTCTGGTACAGGCTGCTGACATCCTGGAACACAGTTAATTACTCGTGTCTTCATTTTCATTCTCTGGCTTTCCCACTAATGTTTCTTCCATATTTCTATGGTTTGGTGTGTGGGGCTGCCTGTGGTCCAGAAGGTCTATTATCTTCCCACCCTGACACCTTGATAGGCAGTAGAACGAGTTGGATAGAGCATTAAGAGGTAATTAGCATTCAAATAGGTCAGGAGCTCACTTGGGGGTTGTGCTTGACTGGGTTTTCCCAACTTCTTGTCAGAAACAAGTGTTGATAGAGCGAGGGCGGTCACCAGTGGTGAAACTGCAAACATGAAATCAAACCTTGGTGGGGCTTCAGAAAAAGTACACGGGGGCAAGGAGGCGTTCACCTTCAACATTTGCTCATCTGCAGGAAAGGGAGGTCATGAAATGCTGCCCAGAAAATACAGAGCGTGCTGCAGAGAGCTCGTGTTTGCTTCCTGCACCTCTCCTCTGCTGTCCAGGCCGATCTCATGTTCTAAATAGTTTCCTTTTTGGTGAATGTCATGTGTCAAGCGCCTCCCTCCTGTCCTATAGCAAGCTTTCTGGTCCCTTATTTTCAGTGTACATTAATATGTATGTAGACTACTGTGTGTATGTGTACGTTTGTAAAAGATATAGTTAGTACCTCTGTAGATTTGTGGGCATATGTGTTTGTTAGGAGTTTCATAATTTCTCCTAGAGTTTCCTTATGTGTAAAATGGAGATAATAACACGTAATTACCTACCTTGCAGGGCTGTTGTAAGGACAAATTAACCAATGCTTGTGTGGGTGTTTGCAGATGAAAAGTATGATATTAAGACTAAATATAATGATTGAATGTTACAGAAGAGAGTTTGTATTTATTAGGGTGATTGAATATGAGACAAGAGTGCTTTGTGGGTGTTTATTTCTTGTGCAGTACCGAGTATTTGTGGAAGGTGGGAAACTGGGGGAGCTGAGTTTGGGGTAGGTGTCAAAGAGATGGTTAAAGTTCATCTTTAACCTTAGGGCCTACTGACTTTGTTCTTCTCTAAACTAAATGTGATGCTGAACAAGGGGCAAAAAAGAAAAGAGGAATGAAAACAGGGCTAAGCTATGGAGGAAAGGAACGAAAATAAAATATAATTGAAAATCATGACTTCTAAGAACAAAAATGTAAAAACTGAATGAGAAAATAAAAGCTAGGGCAAATGAGGCCAGCGAAAGGAAACCTTGGGAATTCATGGTGTTAAATTTTCTCAGTACATGGAATTACAAGAAAGTAAACAGTTTAAAAGGGGCATCAGAAAGAATTGATGGAAAGCATGTGCAGGGAAAGAAAAAGTGAGTGGGAAAGAAGCAAGAGATGTGCTTAATTATTTTTTGTTTTCCTTTCATTAAGTGTGATGGCGTAATTCTTTTATTTCCTATGTGTTGAGAGGCACTCCTTTGCGAACCTTAAAGATGGTGTCAAATATTTCAGACACTTTTTCCATGTGTTCCATGCACAGACTGGTGAGAGTTAAGGTGTGGATGCATTTGTCAGCCTGAGAACGGCCCTGTCTAGTTTCATTTGGCTTTCATGCTCTCTCTGGAGAATTAATGGAACAAATTCATTTCCATTGACTCCAATGAAGCTGTACCAGGAGTGAATCAGACCCATTCTCCCTGCTAAATGCAGCTGTTGCCCTGTGAAACCTTGATCCAAAGTGTATTTTAGGTTAAACTTGGAATGGTTTGTGATAAAATGTAGAAAATAAAAAACCCAAAGCTTAATTGTTACGATCACTCAGTGTGTATGGTATGGTGGTGAGCAAGCTGTCCAGGGGAGCTGATAAGGGGAAGTGGACCTTGAGAAGGAGTAAGGGGCAAATAAACCACTACACCACAGAGTTGAGGGAGCAGACTGCCTTTCTTTGCAAATTGTTCTGGGTTGGAATGAAAATCATTGGCAAACATCCCTGCAGGGTCCTGTGACCTGTTTGCCTTTTCTCCCTCTTGTTTGCCCTCTCTCATCCTCATCCTCCCTGCTTCAACATCTCTCCAAATCCAGCATGGCTCCAGTTCTTCACCTGGTTCTTCACTCTTCCTTGCACCCTAAAACTTATTTTGGGCTGACTCACTCTCACCTCAACTCATTGACCTAAATTAATCTTTTGTGTAATTCAACTGACTGAAATTGACGTAAATGGAGTTACGTCGGAGCTGAAATTAACCCAGTCTGACTAAAATAGCACCTGCCATTTTCTACCGAACCATTGCTTGTCTCTTCTCCACCTCCACCCACATATCATGATTTTAACATCTCTTTTTCTTCTTGCTCTTTCTCTTATCTTGCTGCCATGAGCAAGCTGTGTTCTTGGTGGCTGGTGTTGCCCTCTCCAGCGTCCTGTCCTCCATCATCCCCACAGCATAGGCTGTTGGACCCTGTTAACAGATGAGATTTGCCTGTGTCCAAGGATATGCAACAGCTTTTCATCTTCCATTGGATTTTGCTGTCCTTCATGGTAGAGATGCACCAACTGAGTTCAAAGCCTGGATGTAGTCAGCGCTTCATATACGTGTAGAAATGACAGTCTTACTCCAAAGAATTTACAAGTCAGAGTGCCAAGACGTATGGAGGTGAGGAGTAAAGACAGATGAAGCTGAAGTGATTTCCCAAAGGTAGCATAGCACAACAATGGCAAAGCCATAGATGTTAGACTCAAAGCTCTTCTTCCCTTTCCATAATCTCTTACAATCCCTGTCTTTGGGCCCTCACCCTCATGTAGTGGTTGAACATCTCCTTTGCTTTCTTTCTCATCCCCTCTGGCTTTTCTATTTCTTTAACCTTGACCTTAGAGCCTGCTCATGTTGGCCAGGCTTTCTTCTCTCCTCTTGCAAAAACCTTGACTGTTTGCAGCATGTTCCTCTCTGCTTGAGCCATACTTTGTGTTTGGCAGCATGCTCCACCATTCACATCTGGGTATCTCTTTGGGGCAAGGATTTATTCCGTAATTAGTCTAGCTTATTAATTATCGTGGCGTATATATCTGCAGTGTTATGCAAACTGTAAAGGCTTCTAGTTCTAAAGGTCACCATGGGCGTACCTTGTGTTTACCTTCCAAACACAGATGAGCTAAGAACAAAAAGGACTGGGAGGCCACTGAGTGGGTGAAGGCCGGGAATCACCTTGATCTAACTAATTTGCCAGGGCAGTCTTTATAAAAGTAGGTTACCTAGTGCTGCAGACAAACAACCCAATCCAAACTCGACCTCTTCCAGCTGACTGAATTAATTCCCCAGCGTTGCTGTGTAGTGCCACAACAGTATATAGCTGCATATCCTGGACATCCAAAGCAGGACCCTATCCATTTTTCATCCTACCAGGTCAGCCCTACACAGTCTCCCATGCTGGGACTCACGTATGGTGCTTCTTGTTCTCCTGTAGTTATCACGGCTGCCTCTCATTCTGCAATGTTGAGTGCCAGACAGAGTTTCCTGGAGGTGGTGGGCAGAGGCTGTGATGTTGCCTTGCCATGGAGGATTTGTCTCCATGCTCAAAAGAGCCTTGCTGCAGCTAATGCCCTTCAGATGAAGCCTAACTGGAAAGCCACTGTGCTACCTGGTGACCAAGGCCACCAGTACGTCCCTTACATTGTTTGTCACAGTGTTACCCCAGGCATTGGCATGAGAGATATTTGAGCTGTAATTTGCTATTCGCATTGCTCTGCAGTGTTGAAAGAGGATCACGAGGCAATTACCTTACATTAGGATGTAAGAGGATGAAATGACCCCACTACATCCTATATGCAACTTGCAGGAAAGAGTAGAAGGATAAATTAAATGTTTGTGAGAAATGCAAAATGCTAAGCCATTAGTTGCAGTCCTTCCCAAGATCATCCTCTGTCTAATTGCATTTCCTGCCTCGCTGTGGCTTAGGTCAATTGTCAGCATGTGAAAGAAAAAAAAATAATAAAATCCAATCATTGCTTCCTCTACTAATTGGCAACCTCAACAAAGTGGAAGTAGAGCCATGAAGATTGGACTCTCATCCTGCTTGTCAGGGCAGAAATACTCTGGTAGGGATGGGGATCTGCCACAGGCTGCATTCTTCCCCAGCGGATACAGCTGCTTCTCCAAAGGAAGAAAATAAATACAGGAGGGTGGGGAAGAAGGTGGGGAGGGTTTGACAAGCAGAAACAAATCACTGAGCCAGCTTCGCTGGAAGAGTAAAAGGAAAAATGCCTAAGGTCACTCTTAAGGGAGGACTTTTAAAAGATCCCACAAAAGGATGGCAGGGCAAATAGAAAAAAGCAGGTGAGGAGGGCAGGCTAAACACAAGGAGAGATCTATGGATTCTCCATCCTTAGGAGAAGAGGGGGAAAAGGAATATGGATAAGCTCAGAGACATGGCTTACTTCTGCTGCAGCTCCTCCTCCCCCTCCCTTCTTCCTCTGTGCTTTGCATGAGGGTACAGCATGGTAACCTACTGCAGCCTCAAAATAAAGAGAAGTGAGGGACAATCAATCAGAAAAATATGCGCCCGGAGAAAGGAATCTCTTAAATACAATTATCAAAGTGTTCAGATATTAACAGATGACAATGGTTTATGAATCTGGATTAGCTCAGAATCCATTTGATTATTTTTAAACCTCTAAGACTGAAAGCTATAAACCTTCCTAAGAGAAATGCCACTTATTTTAAAATGAGCAGCGAAATCTTGATTAATTGAGTTGCAAAAGAAACGGATCTAAAAACAGGCACTGGAGGAACATAAGTGCATTATGCATTTGGGTTTTGCTTTTGGAAGAATTCAAAACCAGATCTTTCTCCCAGTGTTGATCTGAAAATATGATATTCTAAGCCTGAATTCGGGTGTCTGTGGGTCACTGTTGCTGTGACTCTGTCTCAGGACCAATGCCTCAGGCTGGCTGGCTTAGAAGGTCTTCCCCACTGAAGTCCAAGGTAGGAGTGTCAACTATATCAAAACATAGGCACGATGCTGGTTGCTCCTTCTGTGATTTTGGGGTGGCCAGAATGCACCCCTACTTGGAGCAATGTGATAGCCTGGGATAAACGCTGCTGTGCAGTGTCTTGGTTGAGCCAAAGGGTGATCTGTCCACAGAAAGAGCTGCCAGAACAGAGGCAGGGGATGTTGTCTAGTATGTCTTTTATGGCCTTAGTTCTGAATTTATAAGGCAAAAAATTAACCAGCAGATTTGAAGCATAACCTCCTGGAAAGTTTTGCTTTCACACCTACAACACGTCTCTCTGGAAACAGCCTTTCAGGAGGAAGGTCTGGTCGGCTCCTTTTATTTGTTTTCTCTGACTCATGGGAGTCATTTGCACCCACTCAATCTGTCTTCGCTGCGGCACTGCCGGACAGAAACACTGACGAGTGAAAGGTAGGGATCATCTGGAGCTGGCAGTGCTCCTGATAAGGTCCTGAGCAGCTGACTTCTTTACATTGCCTCTCTGGATATTTTTAAGTTAAATTTTTAAGTTAAATACACATCAGAGGCCAATGCATGCTGATCAATAAAGGGCATCTTCCAAACCCAATAAACACACTTCTGCCACATCTTAAAACCTAGCTCTATCTTTCTTTATGTTCATGAATCACAAATCTCCTTGTTCTGTCTCCAGGTCGAAGCCTACACTTCAGCCATCTCCCCTCAGAGGGTTCCCTTTTTCTTTCCTATGCTGCTCCCTTCACACAGTTCTGCATTTTTTGTGGGGGGCAAACTGTTTCCTACATGTTCATTTTTGTAGTTTTAGGGTCAACTTCTAACTTCTCCCCCCACACAGGCAAGCCTTACAGTTCCATTCTTTCCCCCTCCTTATAAAGAACAGTGCTTCCTATTTTGCAATGGCTTTTTCTTAGCCATCTTCTGGGATGGCTAAAACTTCGTGGATAACAGAGCCCCATCTCTGCTTCCCACTGCTCTTTTCCTCCACTGATTATGCAGCTTTTCAAATGAATTTGTTCACTCTTGGACACGTCTCTCTTGCGTCCCCTCCACTGACTTGCTCTTATCCACCACATAGCATTGGGACATCTTGCCATCAGCACGTAATTCCATCTCCCACCTCATCCTGCTGCACTGGCTGGTGGCCTGCTCCAACATTGTCCCATTAATTACTTCCTGCCAGTCTGCTCCCCATCCCTCCAGCCTCTGCCTGGGACACCCACCCCAGCTTTCCCTCTGTTCTCCATTCCTCTTTCTGTCAGGCCTCACCTGAGCATTTTCTTCTCCAAAGAGGAGGCAGCAATGCACGCTGATGGGGGCCGGTACACAGGTAAGCACACAGTGCTGTAGACTTGTTGCTGCCTTAACTTATCAGCGCCCCCATTCCTGGTGTTCCTTTGTCTATAAAGCACACTGTGATTTGAGAGCTACATAATTATAGCTGCAATTAAGCATCCTATTCACAGACTGCATTCCTTATTCCTCTCTATTTTCTTTAGCGAGAGCTTCTATTCAGGGTTTGGCTCATGTGCAAAGGGACTCTACAGCAGTATTTTTTTTATTTTTTTTTTCTCTTCCCCTTGCAGGAGAAACCAAAGTAAACATAGGTCATGTTGGTTTGGGTTTTTATTTTTTAAGCTCTTCCCTGTAGCAGCCCTGTGAAGTGGACCAGTTTTTTCCTCATTTTACAGATAGGGAACTGAGGCAGAGCAGACAGATTGGCCAAGGCCCCACAGGATAGCTCAGCTGAATTCTGAATTGCAACCAATTTTGAGTCCTTGCCTGTATGGGAGTGGAAAGATGAAGCAAGAGACCTGGGTCAGCACTATTTCTTACGGGAAACTGCCTCAAACTGTCGCCCTGTGAATGGGAGCAACCGGGGAAAATGGCCAAAGGCCTTTCTGCGCTTGCTCCGTCAGCAAATACCTTGCTGCAAGAAATGAGCCCATGATCGTAGTTGTTCCTTTCTGCTCTCTTCAGAGGACTCTCTTACCTATTTATTCTCACATGGAAACAACAGCCGAAAAACTGAGTGGGAGGCCAGAGCCACTTGACTCAGTTGCAGCAATTCTCCAATTCAGCAGCTAGGTTTTTCTCCCTGAGGCAGTGTAATACGACAGAAAGGAAGCATCTGAAAGCATTTCTTCATCCTCCGGATTGCAGTCTGTCACTGCTGCTGCAGAAGTGACACACCTGCCTTCTGCTGCCTGCGGCTCTGTGGGTGGCTGGAGGGAGAACGGTGAAGGCAAACCCTTCTTCCTCTCCACCCTGAAATCACCTTGTTTCAGGCTTTTTAGCTCTGCCAATACTTGGATGTGACTAATGCAGCCATTCCTGCCCCGGGTTGGCAGCCCTTCCAAATGAAATTTCAGACTTGGGACAAGCACATAATAGTCTTCCCACAAACTCCTGGATCCCAGCTACAGAGAAGAGACTGGAGAAGATGCGATCTTCACCAAGCCTTTGCAAGCCTTTCTGTGGTGCCAGCCAGCACAGAGGAGGAGTGTAGTGTTTAATAACAACCATGACACAGGCACCTATTTGTTTACTCTTCCATTTCAAGACAGCAAAGCCCCATCACCTCAGGCTAACCTGCAACTCGGACACCGAGGAGTGGAATACGCTCTCTTATATCCTCCATCCCTTAGACCATCCTGTTTTCTTTGCAAAACTTATTTTTAACCAGTTGCTGTTTTTATGAAGGAAAAAAAAACCAAACAAACCCAAAAGCAAAACAACAAACCAAACAAAACAGAAAACCAAAACGTTGTATGGTTGATCAGAGATATTTTGGTAAATCGTGGTTTTGTTTTGGAGGATACCGCCCCTCAAAAAAAGGCTTCTACTATAATACAGCTCTCAACCACTGTATCACAAAATTATACTTCCTTTTAAATATCTGCCCCTGTTTCAACTCCTATTTTGCGTGCAGATGCTGACTGCTGATGGGAGAAATAAGATGTAGGTGAGGGGGAGGGCATCAGAATTTTATTCCTAAAGAGCTGAGTACCCAAAGGTTTATAACAAGAGCTTGTAGCAGTTTATGTCACAAGAAAAACACTGCTGGGAAAATTATCAAAGAATGTATCATGAGCTGGGCTATTTAGGGACTGAAATTACACAGGAAGGACTGGCGAGAGAGATGTATGCTCAGGACAAGCGCAGTTACAATTAATGCTAAATATAAGGTGTCATAGCTTTATCTAATACACAACCTGCACTGCCGCGCAAAGGAAAGTGAAGCAATTAGGCCCAAGTAACCAGAATATACGTGGGAGGTGTTTGAAGGCAGAAGATTTAAAACACTGTAATGGGGTTGGGGGAGGGTTACAATAAGAGGTAATATTTCCTGATAGGTTAGTTTACATCCTTGGGAAAACATTTTGGAACCAGACCAGAAAAATAAGACCTTAACCATGACTTGGCTGGGACGACACCCAAAGAAAGGCGAAAAGCAAAGAGACCCAACCCTGCCTACGCACACGCAGCCCCTCCAGCAAGTAATCCCCAGGAACAAAATAAATCAAAGGACTGATACTGTAGTTCTGCGTGGATTTGCAGCTGCCTTAGCCCAGTTCAAAAGCAGGCATCCCCTTTCTTCTTTCTCTTGAGCCAGTGCTAAGGGCAGAGAGGAAGACCTGAGCTGAAACAATAATGACCCTCTTCTAGAGTGGAAACTGGAATTCACTCCTCGATGCCAGAGGGGCAGGGCCAGGCACAAGTATTTCCCCCCCTCCCTGCCTGCCACCTTTCTTCTTCTCCAGTCCCGAAGGGTTGGGTCACCTCTGTGACAGAGAGGGCAGTTTGTTTGCACAACCCTTTTTACCAGTCTTTGAGGTGAGGCTCTCAGCCGGAGGGTCAAGGTATATCAAAAGTGACTGAATCACCAGTCCTTATAAAAAGTCTGTATAGGAAATACGCTTGGTTGGACTGTACTGCTGTGAGAACAGGGCTGGGGGGAACAGGATGGGACACATGGAAGCACTGGGAAAGGGTCTGTCAGCTTTTGTGCAGCTCCTTGCCCCTATTTATCATACCAACACATAGACAACACTTTGTCTTTTAGAGTGAGAGATGGGAGCTAAGTGTTTCATCACAACAAACTGAAAAATCTCTGCTGCTTTTCCTTGGATGTGGGAAATATTTGCTTTCTTTTAAATATAAAAACTAAACATATATTTTTGAATCTACTCTTGCTTTCATGTGGGAGCCTTATCTGAACACAAAGGATTACATTGCGCAGCTACAACTGCATAGAGTGCCTAGGATTAAAGAGATTTTATTTAGCCACACATGAAATAGCAGAGCTGATGGCAGCCTCTTGTACAGGAAAAAAAAAAAAGCCCTAACAAGTAGTTTAGTGAGCACTGGAACTAACAAAGCCACACCTCCAGTGTATTGGTGTCTTGTGGTTGACTGACTAGGGTGTCTTAGATGGCATAAACTTCATTTGAATGTTTTCATACAGATCAGGTACTTATTAGTGTTTTCACTTTTATGGAATATCTGAAGTTTAATAAGGCATGAACCCACATTGCAACTTTCCATGTTGGGGACTGTGATAGGGTCTCTTTTTGCTGTCAGGCCATTTATTTTCACAAAATCAGTAGGGATGTAATTACGCTTCTGCCAAACTTGTTTGAAATCAAGACAGTGGGTTCAAAAAGTTATTAGAGAGATGGACAGACAGGCAGACAGATGCAGACACCATGACCATGTAAGCCTCATTTCCATTGGAAATCAGGCTAAAAGAACCTATATGGAAATTAATTTTTAAAGGGGACTTGATAGGCAGAGGATAGACCTCTGCAAAGTGCAATTTCAAAATTTAAGTGAATTTCATGCTAGGAAAAGCTATTGATGACAGCCTGGAATACTAAAATTCTCCCTTCTATCTAAAGGAGAGGCACAGGACGAGCACCGGTGCCTCACCTCATCCTTGGATATTTAAGCTAACTCACGCTGAGCACAGGTGATTGTTTATAGTGAGGAGACAAACAGCAACTCCAGTGGTTCTGCCCCTACAGTTTTTTGTGCATGTGAGCACTTAGGGCTAATCACACATGTAAAGCACTGCAAATGCCTCTGAATGTTTGTATTTCACCACTGCCTTGCCTTTATCCCTGTTTCCTTGCTCATTTCTGCCAGCTCTCTCCCTGGGCTGCACAAGGGAAACACAGCTTTTTATCCTTTGTGTATGCACTGCAAACCACAGTGGGGCCTGAATCTTGATTAGGGCCCCTAGCAACTATCGCATGCCACGCAAAAATCATAATTTAAGACTACAGCCCCTCGTCTCTTGGCTGAGATGTGCATGTGGAGCTGGGTGTATTTATTCACACTCCCAGCCAGAGATGAGGAGCAGGGCTGTTTTATCCCCAGCTCTGACACCAGCTGGCTGGGTGGCCTCGGGCAAATTGCTCCCTCATCTTCCCATCTGTAAATAGGGTACCCGCTTCTTGCTTTCTGGGAGTCGCTGAGCTGCTACTGCTGCTCTGGAAGTGGATTTGGAGAGGGCCGGCTAGCAGCTAGCTGTGGCCAGTGGACCACAGCTTGTGGCCACCATGGTGCTCTGCCTGAGCCCCCACCCCCACTCACATCCCCCCCTTCCCCCACGAGCATCCATCTTTCTCCCTTTTGTCCAGGAGGACATGGACCTGTTGAAGCAGGTCCAGAGGAGGGCCACAAAAATTATCAGAGGGCTGGAGCACCTCTCCTGTGAAGACAGGCTGAGAGATCTGGGGTTGTTCAGCCTGGAGAAGAGAAGACTCCAGGGTGACCTTATAACAGCCTTCCAGTACCTGAAGGAGGTCTATAAGAAAGCTGGAGAGGCACTTTTTACAAGGGCATGTAGAGGTAGGACAAGGGGTAATGGCTTCAAACTGGAAGAGGGTAGATTAGATATCAGGAAGAAATTCTTTACTGTGAGGGGCAGGGGGGTTGGAAGCCAGTGATCTTTAAGGAGAACTAGATGATCTTCCAACCTGAACCATTCTATGGATTCTATGAGCACCCTGTGGGTGGCTGCCACATCTGAAAATGGTGAGAAAACCCTCTTATTAAATAGACTGTTGCATTTGCACCCCAAATTACACCTGTGGGCCAGGTGTGGCTCTCCTCCAAGCACTCGGTCAGGGACCCCGGTGCCAGCTGTGCCGGGGGACAGCCACCATTGGAACAGTGACCCCCGGACTCCCCGCCGCCGGAGTTGAGGGGCCACCCCCGGGTGTGTGAGAAGGGTCGGGCAGAAGGGACGGCCGCTTTCCCAGGAACCCGGGGAGCGTGAGGGGCCGGCGTAGGCCGCTCCACCCGTCGGGGCGGGCTCAGGCAGGCCAGGTGAGGCGGTGCCGGCCCTGCCTCTCCCTCCCTCCTTCCCTCCCTCCCTCCCTCCTTCCGCAGGCTCCCGGCCGGCCGGCGCTGCGGGGTGCCGGCAGCATGGCGGAGTCCCAGGTGCTGCTGCTGGACGAGTCGCACGTCAACGAGAAGGTGACGGAGGCCCAGGCCCGCTTCTACTACAGCGAGGAGCAGCGCCGGGCCCTGGAGGCGCTGGTGACCCGGGGCGACGCGGCCTACCGGGAGGCGCTGAGGAAGGAGCATCTCCGGGATTTTCTCTCCAGCCGGGAGCTGCAGGCCCTGCGGGGCGGCTGGCGGGGTTACGATGACCCCCGGGAAGGCGGCAAGGTGGCGCGGGGTCCCGGCGGCGAGACCCTCTCGCTGGCCTACTGGCCCGAGTGCTCGGACACGGAGGTGCCCCCTTTGGATTTGGGCTGGACTGACAAGACCTTCTACCGGGGCATCAGCCGGGTGGCCCTCTTCACGCACCCCCGCAAGGAGGAGAACGCGCCCCACCTGAAGGAGGTGGTGCGGGAGATGATCCAGCAGGCGCAGAAGGTAGGGCCCGGCCGCCACACGAAGCGGGGGCCCTCGATGGGCCGCCCCTGCCCGCCTTCACGCCCGGGTGGAGGACTTGGCTGGGGGGCAGGTGGGGTGGAAGGCAGGGGAGAGCCCACCATGGCAAGGCTTTTCCCCCGCCAAAGCAGGAGGAGCATGTTGGTCCTCCATCTGGTCAGCGTCCACCAGGCAGTGCTTTCCCTGTGGCTTGTTGCTTTGCAACCGTAGGGTTTGCCAAGACTGATAGCCAGGATGGGGCTAAATGCCTGCACGCCCCTCTCCTAAACTGGGATTTTAACGTAAAAAGCAAATGTTTTTTAAGCAAAACGCTGTACCCACATTTTGCTTTTCTTGATTCACGGGCTCAGGGGAAGACAGGTCACGATGCTATGCCAGCCACCCCTCCTGTATGTGCAGGTATCCCTAGTTAAACACAGGGCAGCAAGTTTGTTTGTGGGGTATTGTTTTTTTTAGGATTTATTTTTTGCGGTCTCAACGCCATCCAGCAGCCAGAGTCCAGACAATATGCGGCTGCTCCTCCTATTTATCTTTGGCTGGAAAGGACTGTCAGTGGTGACAGGCAAGAAAGCAAAGCAGCTGTGAAGCTGCAAGAGCTTGCGTTGAATAGGTAGGGGGCAGTGACCAGGTTTTTCTAGGTCTGGGTGAAGTTTCCAGGGAAGACCACCCAATAAATGGTCACCTTCAGAGCTGACATCCCCCTGAGGAAAGGGAATAACAGTGTAAGACACTTAATTCCTGCTTGGTTTTGCTGCTTTCTGTTTTTTCTGTTTTCTAGTTCAGCAGTTATTTCCTCCTCCACCTGCTCCCCCCCAGCACACACTATATGCACAATCTTTGCAGACTTGTTAAAACCAAATCTGCTGGGAACCACAAAAAACTTTCCAGAGAGGCATTAATCCTGCAGGTGATCTCCTCAGCTCCCTGGTCACAGAAATAGGTGCACACCCCATAATCCTGTTCAGCCACTGGTGTGATCAGTCCTTTAGAAGAGCCAAAAGCTGTAAAATGCTTACACTCCTGTTTACTGCAACTTCACATCCTCCTTGCACTGCTGCAAATGCCTCTACAGGTTGTGCAAGGACTGGGAAACTTTGCTCTTTTTGATAGCTATGCCTGGCACCTGAAAGTAATTAATTCCTTTCTAGATTTTTATTTTTCCACTGACTGGATGAACTGTGCCCCTCCCAGCTCAAAGGTGGTTTCATGTTCAGTAGCCATTTAAGTGTTCAATGGTCATTTTCGTAGATAACTATGCCTATTGTATTCAGCTGAGCTGGCCCTGGCAAAAGAAATCTCCAGATAGCAGCTTTTTATTCAGCATATGAGAGTAGTTTTTGGTTGTTTTGGATTTTTTTGGGGAGGGCAGAGGGGTCTAAGCAGATACTAGTAATATGTGGCACATGTCTGTGGGTGGCTTATCATCAGTGTTTTACAAACAAATGTTAATTAAGCTACCTTGCCGCAATGAGATTGGCAAGTTAATGCTTGCCAATCTGTAAATACCTGTGAAGAGCTAGGCACACCTATGGGCCCTATAGATAAGTTGTTATCCATAGGATAGGTAGAGGAATGGGGAAAACCTCTTGCAGGGCTAGACACTCATGCTCCGACTTGTTGTATGTGGGAACACTCCTAGGTAATCTTGGTTTAAGAAGACCAACTTACCAGCAGTGGAGTTGCCCACCTCACATTTTGCCAGCTTGGAAGTGCTGTCTGCAGGGCAGCTCGTCTGCTTTTCACACAGGACTGCAGTTTTCATGGGTTTAGTTCACAGTCTTGCAGAGAAGCCTGAACTCACACAGGGCCTCAAAGCCTGGAGGGAACCGTCCTTCATATTGCAAGGCCAATACTAACAATTAATGGTTCGTCCAGGATGTGGTGTAATTTCTGCAGTCATAGGACTCATTGCAAACGGAGAGGATGGAAAGAAAACAAATTCATAGTACTGCTATGTGTTCTTGATCAATTCCCTATGTGGATGTTCTTACTTCAAATGAGTATTATCTGGCATCCTTGCTCCTAAATAACTACGTCCATACCACAGTGTGTGGAAGGGAGAAGGGACATAGCAGGCCTGAATTAATGCATGAACTCTTCATACCTTTAATTATAATCTGTCTGTATATGAAGTTGTTCAGGAATAAAGTGGCACAGGTTCACTGTATTTTGATTTTCAGAGGTTCTAGTAACATTCCCTGCGTGTCCCTGCTTTGTGCTGGGAAGTGAGAACCAAGGCAGGACCTGAAATCCAGTTCTGCCTAGAAGAAGTTATCAAGGGACTTACTGTATAGTTTATAATGTAGGTCTACAATAGTTCACCTGTATCAGGAACCTGCATGTTAATGATGAGCGTAAACACAATGTCAGCTCTTTTTTAATTTTTTCTAACAAAGAAAAGCTTGTGTTGACAGAAGGAGCCTGATGGGGCAGTTGTGTTGGTGGCTGTGGGCTGTACAAGCAGAGACTCAGCAAACACAGTAGGGGACATTTGCTGTGGCATCACTTTGTCAAAAGCAATTTATTCAAAGGCATTTTTCAAAGGAAAGGGTATCTAGTGAGAATTATTCCCCCTTCCATAGAGGTCTCCTGCAACTTGAGCTGCCCCTCTTCCAAACTTCAACTGAAGAAATTCCCTAGTGTTTGATCCAGTCTTCAGCTCCATTCACACCTGTACATGCCATCCCGAGCACAGCCTGGATCATCACTTTGACCCCCAGTGCCTGGGAAGTTAAAATTTAGAGACCTATATTCCCAGCATATGGTCAGCATGAGAGTTCTGACCTGGCAAGCTGTTTTTTCCTAGCAGGACTAGGAAAGCAATAGTATCCTTCATTCATAGCCTTCCAAATGTTGAGGAGAATAACTCTTTCACGCAGAAAAGTGGATTGATGTTCCTAATGGTATAAAAGATACAAAAAGAAAGAGAGAGACAAAGCCTACAAGATCAGCATTACAGTTGCCCATAACCTTCTCAGGTTTGTTGTTACTCATCCTATGAACGTTCAGGCTTGTCTGTTTCACGTCAGTACAGCCTTTTGTTTTTATGTAGAATCTATGCCTGGAAAGAAGGATTAGTTTTATACCAGAAAAAATGTACATGTGAAAGAGGGAAAGATCATTTTGCCTCCAAATCCTGAATACACACTCCAGTCCCTTCCTGACGAATATGAGGTGTTTATGTTTAAGCTCCATAAGACATTCCTCGGGAAGCCAGCCCTGAAAGCAGACTTCTCACGGGGAATTGGGAAAAAAGCAAAATAAAATTCTTCTTATCTGCACTATGCACTATGGCTGAGGATTCAGGCTCTGATTCCTCTCCACATTCATTCTTCCATTACTCACCTTCTGATTAAGTGTTAGACCTGTGTTTTTCACTCGTCTTTTTCAATCTATTTTCAGTGTTCTTTGTTTAAGTCGATCCTTACAGAGACAACAAAAGTTTCACAATACAGAGGAAAAACTTTAGCTTTGGCATTCCTCAGGCTGCTGAAATAAGCCATCTTCCCCTAGAAGAAGAACTCTTAAAGGCGTTTATTAATTTCCTTCCACAGTGCAGCAGGAGCCAGGCCAGAAAATTACAAGGTTATGCTTGGGCATGTACATCCTTGTACTTTTGTCTTCCCTATATTCTCCTCCTCCATATTGTGGTATCAGTGCCCTCCTTTATTTTGCACCATTGTGATGGGCCACCCTTTCAGTTTCTACTGTTTTATTCAGTTGTCTGTTTACTGTCTGCTTGTTTCCAGATTGTTGCAGTTGTCATGGATGTATTTACAGATCGGGACATCTTCCGTGATATAGTTGATGCAGCATATAAGCGCTGGATCCCAGTCTATATAATCCTAGATGAGGAGGGTGTGAAGTTCTTCCTGGAAATGTGCAGAAGCCTTGACCTCAGTGACTTGCAGATCCGGGTAAGTTATTCAACACTGAACTATTATCTCCTGCAGGTCAGCGACCTTTTTCAGTTGTAATGAAATCCTGGAACTCACTTACTTGGACAGGCAAACACGTCTCTTCCTACCTACAAGTCACATCACAGCACTTAGACAGGGGTTGATGTAACACAGAAGGGTAAGATAGTGGCTTGCTAATACAAAAGGAAAAACACAAAGGGAAGATTTGGATTTTTTTGCCTTTCACTTGAGACAGGGCTCTATGTAGTTTCTTGGCTCTTGTAGCCTAAAAATTCTTGTTTGGGAAGAAAATTGTCTGAGGAAATTCCTGTGGAAATGCAAGGATTCAACTATGCAAGGATTCAAACTAGAGTCCAGAGTAGCTCTTTTGAGTTGTTGTCTGCACGGATCCCAGTTATAGGACACATATAGAATCATAGAATTGTCTGGGTTGGAAGGGATCTTTAAGATCATCTAGTCCAACCATCAACCTAACTCTGAAAAAAACCCATCACTAAACCATGTCTCTAAGCACTCTGAGGTACTTTGTGAATTCAAGACTTTCCTATCCAGCAGTGATTGTCTGGGAGTGAATGAGCTTGCAGTCCTCCTTTGCCTGAGAACAAAAGGGATTGGGGAGTGTAGCTGCTCCCCAGTTCCATATCAGAGTATGCCTTCATATTGCACGTGCAGCACAACAGAGTAGTCAGCCTAGCTCAGCTCGCAGAAGCAGCCTCAGTAGGACCTCATTCCATTACATACCAACTGAAATCCTTTGTGTGTTTATAGTTTAAGTTCCTTGCTTTTTTCATGGTTTTTAGTCACTGTCACTACTACGACTTGTTCTGAGTACTGAAAAAGGTGCTAGGTTGGAAACAACCTATGGGATGCAAGACTCGCCCCTCTTGTTATCCAGCTATTCTTCTGGCAATGAAAAAACTTCTAAAAAGTGCCTTTTTGCCTGGAGGAAGGGTAGATCTTCCATAAACACTCAATTAATAGCTTCAAAAAAAAAATCACCAAACCAAAACCAAACCAGAACTCAAAAAGCTCTGAAGGTTTTAGAAGCTGGAAGCTGATATTAACCATTTTAGGAGATCCATCTTAAATCTGGATGAAAATTACTTGCATGTGTCTGAACAGTGCTCTTGTGAACTACCACTCTGCTCTGAGTTTCTGGACTTCTTCATCAAAACAGACATCCAGCCGAGCAGCTTTCTCATCTATGTCCAAAACAGCAATGGAGGTTTCTTTCTTCTGGTGCCTTTGAAAGCAAGACACAGCCATCGTTATAATAGACGTGTTTCAAGCTTCAGGGGTATTCTGTGGCCTAGGCTCGAGTCTCTTTGGTACAAAACTGTGAAATCACAGCAGTAGTTCCATTTGCTCCGGTACCTGTTTTCCAGTACTTTTTTTACCATGTCATTAGGTGCAGGAATGATGACTTCAGTACTGCATGTTTTAACTCCTGGATAGAGTGAATTAAAAGATGCCCTGGTGTTTTAGAAAAAGTTGCAATGCTATTGGAGGGCTGAGTTGCCTTTTGTCTGCCTTTTCTGTCATTAAACAGTAAGTGGTTCCCTTCTGCTCTTCTTCTTACCTCTTTATCCATAGGTATCTACACAGACTATGCACCAAAACCAATCATCACAATGGCATTCTACAGTAGTGACTAGGTCCTGCAGCAGCCTAGTTGCGTTACAAGGTCATGTTTTCCAAAGAGGTAGAGTTCGAATTGATGCCAAGAGTAGAAAACTCTTCTATGACCCTTCTGTGCTTCCCTTCTCTCACAGCAGCCCTTGCTATGTTTTTCATTAGACTCCTTCAGCTAAAAAATGTCCAGATACAAGCTGCACTGAAGGAAGTCCACTGAGAAGAACTTTTTAACATCCTTCTTTGACCTAGTTCTTCAGTCTCCTGCAGAGCTCCAGCTCACAGAGTGCTGTCCTTCAACTTTTTCCCTTCTTTTTTCCCAGCCATCTCATACTGTTGTGTCTTAGATTCCCCTTAAGGTTGCTGTATTCCTTTTCCAGTACGGCTAATGCTTTAGTTGATCTTGTTAAGATCAATGTAGTTTATTCCTGCCTGTGGTACTATGGAAGGACTGGAAGGAGTCTTCCTGTAAGGGGAAACGGGTCATTTGCCTCTCAAGGAAGATGGCTTCTTAGTATCCTGGCCAAGGCTGCCTTGGATGTATCTATGCTGCTGCTTGGGTCAGTATGCAGAAATAATCATACAGTGATTTCCCCCTACAGCAGGCTTTAGATATCCAAAGAGTCTCAAGCAAGGTTTAGTCTTCTCCTGGAGGACTCCCCTCACCCCCACCTCATTGATCTAATGTGTGTAGGGTTGTTTTTAACTATTAGTGCTGAAGACACAGATTTAAAACAAGAAAGCAAGCTGGTCCTCTGGGTTGTTCAGGCAAAATAGTTTTGTCCCCATTGCTTAATCACAAAGGATGTTGGAATTGCTGAGGAAGAACAAGAAGCTCTAGTGCAGTTAACTCTATATCATTCACTCATTTCTTATTTATGATACGTCTTCCTCTTGACATCTGCTTTGATGTCTGAGTTTGTTCTACAGATTTTTAGCAACAAAATTCTCTCCTTCCACTGTCTTTTTGTGTAACTGTTTTGCTTGCTTCTAAAAGATTTTCACCAGCAAGCCACATCAGCAAAGGAATTGCATGCTCTTCCTTCCTGCCCTTCTTCTCACCTTTCCTTTAGAATGCTTGTGCAAGATTTACAGGGTGGCTTTTTCTCAGAAAGTTGCAGCAATTTGGGTTGTAGCTTCAAGGTTTAGAGGCAAATTCTGATCCCAGGGAAAGACAGAGAGAGATGACACGCTGCCATGGGCTGTCATTGCTGCAGGGTCAGGATGCTAATTCTGTCTTCTGTCATCACCAGATGCTCAGATTGTTCTGTGATTCCTGCCCTTTTGTTTCCATTGCCCTGTTCATCCAATGCAGAGTGAATATTTCAACAGTCCTAATACAGGGAGATTTACTGTTAACGCTAGATTTTGCCCTTTGTCCCTTTGTCTACATACAGTGCTGGGTGTTTTCACAAAATTCCTGACTATTGTATCATTTTGAGATGGCAAGGTATCATGATCTGCTGACAGTCTTTGAGGAGGAAAACTGCTGTAAGAAAACAGTATCTCACCCTGCAAAGATGAAACGTTCTTTACTGACTCCAAGCATGAAATGAGAAAAACCTCAATTTTTGTCTGAAGGTCAGAGTTCGCTAGAAATGCATTTAAATTCAACCATCGGCACATTCATCCTGGGATGTTAGTAACAGTGTGTCTTGTGTGTATGAGTTGTATGGCTTTCTGAGCCTACAGGACATGGATTGCCAGACTTCTGTTGTGTTTGACACAAGAGTGTTCTTTGGACATCACAATGAATCAAAGTTCTCATAGATCTAAAATTCATAGCCCCACAAAAAGTCCTCTTTTTATTGACCTGAGGGTGAGTGTTCTCACCAGTTTTTAGATGAGTTCTCTTCCTCCCCATGCTTCTGCTAACAAAGACCCCAGTAAAAAACATTCCGGATCAAAGTTGAGGAGTTCACCTAGAGCTCCAAGCAAACCCAGGGAATGAGTTATCTGCAGCAAGTTCACCGTCTTGTTAATTTTTATATTCATTTTCCCAACATGTAGGAAGTTCCTTCCCTCAGTCTGGGAATTCTTAAAAGTTTCTGCCTAAGAAATTTTTGAAGTTTCATTTCAGTATTTCATGTCTCTACCTCTGAGCTTTCCTCATCCAGTCCTAACTTAAGTGAAGGAGAAGCTGAATGTAATGTGATGCAGTGCTGTTAGTATTTTAATTATCTGTTAGAGAATTCTTCTAGGCTGCTTGTGACCTTTTAAAAATAGGGGCTTACAAGGCTCTCTTTTTGCAGAGATATAAATAAATAATACCCAGCAACGAACTTGGCAGGCCAGGTCCAGCTAGCTGCATTCCATCATATTCTACTTGAATACCTGCAAGTTTTACTACTTTGTCAACAAGAATAACTTTTCCAGAACTGTTCAGGGCAAACACATAGGATAATTACAGAATATTTCCCAGCATTAACTGGTGACTGCTTATGTGTCTCTGTGTAAGATAAACACCTACCACCCATCTTTCTGACCTAGAGATCTGATCACCAGAAATGAAAACATTGCAGACCATGAACGAATAAGAAAGATTCCTTGTCTGTTGTTAATGTGGTCGTGCCCACATGAATCCCATATCTCTCCTTCTCTTTCCCTCTTCTGTGGAACCTCCATATAGGATTTTAGAGTGTGAAATAATGGGCATGTGTGGCCTCCCCCTCAGCCCTGTGATCAGCTGAAGCAGTGGTGCAAGAAAGCAGAAGACAGGAGTTACCTCAGCAGATGATGCTGTTGACTGAAGAGATCTGATTTTTCCAGGGACAGCAGAAAGGGGATCTCTACGTTTTGAAAAACACAGGCAATATAAGGGACTGTTGAGTCACTGTCGAGTCACTGTCACCTATCATCTACTACTTCGGTCTGTTGCCTCTCCTTTATCTGTTTTAAATCTGTTATTTTATAGAAGCTGTTAATTCCATCCATCCCAACTTGTGAAAAAGATCACTTCTTGCTTTGAAACATATATATCAGTTGTTTTTTCTAGGACGGAAGGTACACACAGGATTCCCTGGTGGAAGTACTTGCAATGCTTGCATTTAGGGTCTGTCTTGTGTGTTCCCCCCTACTCAGCCCCAGCCTGTGATCTCCGCTGCCCAGGTCTGTCAAGGGACAACTAAGTGTCGGTCACAACACAACCTATTACTGACTTTCTAAACTGGGTGTAATTTAACTTTCTGTGGATTCAGGGTGAGGTTTAAAAGTGTGTCACAATACAGCAAGAAAGACTGATTCCTTCACTGTTTGTATTAGGATGCTCTGTCAGGCTTGAGTGTTACCAGTCCGTATCAAGTTGCTGCCAGGGAGACGTTAGTCACTGCGTGTGATGAGGAGTGGTGTAAAGGAAATGTGGAAATTTAATGCAGACTGCAGCTTCCATAAGCCAGGATCTGACAAACTTTATGCAGGTTTCTGCAAGAATACAGATCTGGAGGAGTCATGTAACTTCTGTCTGGTGAACTAACTGGTCCTCCACCCAAAATATTTTTTACTACTATAACATTAGTACCCCCCACAAATTGCAGCAATCTCACCTCATTTATATTTGTCTTTCCTATTTTGTTGTTGTATAGTCTTCAGTATATCAACCCAGGCTTGTTCCTCCTCTGTACAGCTTGATATATCAGTCTATGGATGCTCCAAGATCCTTCAAGGCAGAAAACATTATACAAATAACCTGTTAAGTGACTCGATGTTTATATGACTTTGTGCTTGTTTTCTGCATTTCAAGATGCACTCCTGTGCCTACTTTGTTCAAGGAGGTTTATGTGTTCAGCTGTTTGGTTCTATCCCCTCTGTGCCTTTCAAAGTGTTATGTGGAGCTCAGTTACTGCAGAAATTCAAATGTGCTTTCTTTCCACCAAAATAAAGTGATATAATATACAGACACAATAAAATCCACACTGGTTACATGCTAAGAAACTTCCTGCTCACGCAGGCTGGTAGTTCTTGATTCACAAAGGTGCGTGACATGTCAGAGCTGGTGACTGATTTGAAGAACCAGAGGTCCTTCTTGACACTTGCAGTCAATATTCCATGATTTGGCAAATCTCACATCCAACTTTACTCAGCAGGGCAAAAAATTATTTCAGGTGATCAGCCAGCCAACTACAAATGTTATTCTAAATACTGGAAAGGGCACCCTTCCTCCTGTACTCTACCCAACCTGCATTCAAGCATCCCACACATATGACTCACTGCTAGGCCTTGGGCAAGTCACTTCATCTTTTTCTCTCTCAGACTCCTCGTCTTTAAAACAGGGTAATAATACTTTCAGCAGTGTTGGGAGCATTAATTAGCTAATGCCCACACAGGGCTCCAGACAGATCAAGCAATAGATGAATGCAAAATAGTAGTATCATCAGTTACTGTTAGTCAGAATTTGTACTGCTACTGCTGTATTTTAGTGGGGAAAATAGGAACAGGTTCAAAAGGTAAGAGTTATATTCAGAGAACTGTTTTTTTGAAGGAAATCTGCATTCCTATAATGACTCGTTCCTGCATGCTGATTTCTATAGCCTATCAATATTTAAGCTGTCAGTGAGGTTTATAATAATAGGACATAGCTCTGTGGGATCCAAGACTGTGCTAGCATTAGCCAAATCCTCATGATTCTTCTGCTCTGCAGATGGGTGAAGACTGAGGCAAAGGTGAATTGACCTTCCCAGAACATCACAGGGAATAGTGTCAGAAATGTGATTACACTTGGGACTATCTGACTCCCAACCCTGGATTTATTACTCCAGATCACAATACCTTTTAGCTTTTCATTGTTAAAGAGTTCTTACAGAAACTGATGGTGGAATGAATAAAATGGTCTAAATTTGTGTGTCAGAGCAACAAGATAATTTGTTCTAAATTTATACTGACAGTCAACGCTTCTGGGTTTTGTTGAATGTTTTTTTTCATGTTAGACAGTACCTATACCTGTTTGGCAATTCAGCCTCATGCAGCCAGGACCCATGAGCAGAATAACACTCAGTCCAATGTGCACTTATGTTCTTACAGTATGTGCAGGCACACATCTGTTGTAGAAATTCATGTAACCTTAAATCTGTGTTTTCTCTGTCCCTGGTAGTGATTTGCTTTATTACTTGTGGGTTTGCTGGCCAAAGGGTACAAGACAGGAGGGTTGGGGAGAGGTATTATCTTTTTCTAACTACTTCTGTTCATTTCATGAAAGGTTTTTCGTTCCTCTTCAGAAATTCTTTGCTGAAAGTAGAGGCTCTTATCCTACTCCTTTTGTTCAAAGAAAGTTCTGTGTTTTTTCACTATTTTCACATGAAAATATGTGTTCACCCATATTTTTCACTCTCTGTTGAACAGTGAAGAATATGGGTGAACACTGTAACTGTTTGGGCTTCTTAGCAAAATGATAAAGCTTGGGGTCCTCCTTTTGTTACAACAGACAGAAAACATCTATGTTTTGAGCAGTTGAACTGTTTCCTCCTTTCTTCTGTAATAATCAAATTCTCCAGTCTTCTAATTTGCCAGGCTTTGTCAAGTCATGTGTTGTTGGGATCAGAACACAAGCACAAAAAGAACCTAATATAGATCTGTCTCATACATTACCCTCAAAGTAACTGTGTCCTTTGCATTGCACAGGTGTTGCAAAAATCCTTGGTTTTGTGGTCCAGCTAACGTAGTCTGGAGAAGAGCTCATGAGTGCCGTGGAATAAGGATCAGAATTCAGGGAGTGCAGACATGACTCAGAGCTTCTCTGATTCATTCCCTGAACTGGGCTGGGCCTTCTGAGCTATAGCACAGGACTGGAGATGGAGGATTATTTGATTTTGAAAGCATTGTCTTGCCAGTAGGCCAAGATGAATAGCTGAAGACAGCAGGCAGGGTTACAAAGATGGTGACCTATTGGACAGGGCTATAAACTGATGGAGGGGAGTAACTCGCATAGATAGGATGACAACAGGTCTCGTGGCACTGTGCTTTCCTCTCTGCAGCCCTTCTGATTTCTGGTGGCTGATACAAAATGAGCTCTAGTCCCAGAAGTAGTGAGATAATGTGAGTGACATGTTAAGACTTGGAGCTGGCAATTATCTAATTCTCTGCCCTATTTATTGTGACATTTTCTCTTTTCACTTCTCTGTTAGAATATCCGCATACGTTCTGTGACAGGAGTTGGGTTCTACATGCCAGCAGGGAAGATCAAAGGCACATTGGCATCCCGATTCCTGATGGTGGATGGTGAAAAGGTGGCCACTGGATCATACAGGTAGGTTGCTCTTGCTTAAGGCAAAGCCATATTCTTTGTGTAAAGAATGGCTTGTGGCTTTGCTTGAGAGTCTTTTTCCCATGTCATTCCCTTTCTTACCCTAGCCTCTGTATTCTGTTTGGCATCTGTAGAAATTGGGGTGGGATGACAGAGAAGGTGGCATAAAGCACAAGCTGTTCCACAGAGAATGAAACATGCCCATGCTTGTGCACCATTTCAGTGGGCTAGAGATAGTTCCACGCTGCATCAGGTGGTGGCCTGCAAGGACTCCCCACCACTGTGTTCAATTTTCTTAAGTGAGGTTTTCAGTCTGGAGACTTCTCCTGTTCCTGCAGTGCTGCTTTTATACAAGGGTAAACTGTCCTTCAGAGTTTTAGGGCCTTTTCTTCCAGATCTGGTCTGCATGGCTAATGAAGAACAGTAATAGAGAGCTTTGCATATCTATCCTGACCCATCTCAGCAAGGACACATGGGCAAATGGCACAATGCTACATATTTCCATGTAGTGTCTTACATATTGTTAGGTGGGCTGGGTCAAGTATGCACCCAAAAATCTAATGTCTGTTCTGTTTCCTACTCTCAGCTTCACATGGAGTTCATCCCACATTGACAGAAACATCCTGCTGGTCTTGACAGGACAGCACGTGGAGATGTTTGACGTTGAGTTTCGTGAACTCTATGCCATCTCTGAGGAAGTTAATTTCTACAAGGAGCTGGGTATTGCTAACCCATTCCTTCCTGGAATTGGGAAGCCAGGCCTTCATTCCTCTACTGTGGCTCGGAAGATCATTAACCCCAAGTACGGTTTAGTGGCAGGGGCAACCCGTGGTGATATGTTGCTCTGGGCTTCACGACACAGGCAGGATAATCACGGGAACATGGAAAAGGAGGAAACAAGTGAGTCAAAGAAACGGTTAAATCAGTTTCTGAATGACTTAGTCACATTGGAGCAGGAGTTCCCAGAAATTGATCCACCTCTGGAGAACGTGAACAAGCTGAATCGGAGCCCTCAGAAACTGTTGTCCCGGCTCCAGATGGACCTGAAAAATAAATCCAAATCCAGAGAGTCTATTCGTGATGTGAAGAAAGAAGATGTGCAGGCCAATTCAAAGCAAGGAAAACGGTTTGCCAGTGGGCTTTTCAGTCGCAAGGCCAAACGATCTCCAGGCTCAAGCATTGAGGCCAATTCTTTTGCCAGTGAAGGACATTCAGGAGAAGACCTTGGGAACATGAAACTGGAATATGAGCGGCTCAGCATTGGCCGTGCCAGTGTTCAGAGCACTGAAGGAATCTCAGGTAAAACCTCTACCTCTTCTACCAGCATATTTTACTTGTGTGTCCCTTAGTTCTGAGTTTGGTTGGTTGGTTCAAACACACTCAACTTAGGCACCTGTGAGTAGATTCTGTTATTTCCTCTGTATTAAAATGAGTGGGATCAAAGAAGAGTAGAAGTTTTATCAAATGAAGCGTAATTCTGAAGGCAATTTAACAGCAGCCTTATTGTAAGGTTGGTACTTCCCATGTAAATGTTTTCTGATGCTTCTCAGCAATAAGGTATGGGACAAAGGGGGAGAAAGGTGAATGAAACAAGTTGCTTGTGCAGTTCTTGAAGGGCATGCCCTAATAGCAGTATGTTCAGTGTTGTAGTGGGTAGCATGGTGGAGACAGATTTCCAGTGTAACCCCCCCTTTCCTCATTTGGGCTTAGTCAGGTGTGTTTACTGTGGCAAGGTTACTAGCAGAGAAGAGTGGAAAACATGAATATGTTGAGGTGAGGGAGCAAGGATTGGAGGAGAGAGTGGAAGGCCTTTCACTTTATGCCTTTATCACCTTCTGAAATGGAGAAGAAGGTCAAGAAAATAGAAGCTATGGAGAAGCACTGGATCTCAACTTTTCTTTCTTTGCTAACATGATTGATATTTTCACCAAGTCCTTCCAAGGCTTCATCTGGTTGAAGACAAATGATTTCTCCCAATTTATGGATTCATAGCTAACTTCCCAAAGTTTTAGATGTTTTGTCAGATTGAAGTAAATCTGTGGACTATTCAGCCTGGTTGTCTTCCTCTCTTGGGGTGTCAATACATCCTGTGCCAGCAGGAAAATAAACTAGTTCCAGGGAGAAAATTTCTCCTCAACTTGTCTGGCCAGAGACCATTCTGTGCTCTGATGAATGCGAAATGCAGGTGTAGAGAGACTGAATTCCCTTCAGACTGCCATGATGTGAAATGGAAAGGCATTCTCCTGAGACCAAAAAAAAAAAAGCAAAGTATTGGGAAGGTCAACAACAGCAATTGATTAGGTTCTTAGAAATATTTCTGGCTGAATGAACAGAACTCAAAAATGCCAAATGAACACAAGAAAGAGGAACTGTAAGAAGGCAAGGGTAGTTTACTTAAGACTATAGTAGACCCATTTTAGGATGTGCATTTGGCATTTGGGGAGGCAGAAGTAAACCTTGGTCTAAAGAGGTCCTCTCTCCAAATCACTTTATGTCTTGAGCACAGACAGTATGTGCTGCTGGGCCCCATTTCTCAGAGCAAGGAAAAACAATTGGTGAATACCTATAGGGAGATGTACAGGCATTGCCTCGTGTAGGAATGGACCTGAGGGCTTGCACTACCCTCTAGTGACAGAAGTAGAGAATTGTGTAATCTCCGATTTGTCAGCACTTTCCAATATCAGAGATTCCCTACGTTTCTCACTGTCAGCTGTTTTAAAACAGACGGCCTGCCATTCCTGCAATGTCATGATGAAATTAGGCCCAGATTAAGGCACGAAAGACATTGATAGGTCTAGTTGAACAGTGGGACATTGCACCCTTCTTGGGCATTGCACAGTCTGGGCAGCAGGGATGTCCCTATTCCTTTTAACACACTGGATCTGTGCCAGACAGTCTGATGCTTGGTCTGGACCATTTCCACAAAGACACTATCATGCTATTATGTTCAAGTTTTATTTATTGCCACTGCTACTTCCTGAGGGCTGCCACCTCTTTCAGTAAATGGGAAGGAAGAATTGAGAACAGGTACAGGGAAGGCACAGAGGTCCAGCACGCCAGCCTTCCCGCTTTGCTCTTCCTCACCTGATAAGTCTTTCCAACTTTGCAAGTTGTTTTTTTTTTTTGTTTATGTAAGTTGAGAGTGTTCATTCATGATAGCAATGGGAGACTCCATGGCTTTTGAAGTATGGTGTAAGTGGACTTAGGTCATCCGGTGTCGTAAAGGGCTGGAGGAAGATCACTGTTTGTGTGTTGCTTTTGAATTGAACCACTGTTCTTGAGAGAAGGCTTCTCTAGTCTAGAGGTCCCAAAGTGGCGTGTGAACAGAAATAATAGAGGGCACATTAGAAAGATGGAGACTCATGAGAAAGATGGAAAAAAAGAGTTACCATCCTGCAGCTACTTGATGAGTAGGACATGCTTCGTTAGGATTCAATAAAAAACTCTTGAACATGGGCGTGGAATAGAGTTCCAGCTTCAAGATAAAAATAGGAGGCACTTTGTTCTTGGGTAACGGTAGGACTGACTAGCTTAAGTTGTCTTCAAGCAGGTCTAGTAAAAACAGATGCTGTGATTCTCTGGGTGACAGAAGGGAGGTAAGAAGTGGAAATGAAGGAGGAGGAAGGTGCTTGGTACGCAGGCAGGTAGGTTAGGATGCAATTATTCAGAGCTTCACAGTTTGAAATAGCTGCCCTTACCTTTTGTAAAGATTAAACAGCACACTTAAGCCCTGTGGGCCTGCCTGTGCACACATCCTCCAAAGTCACTATTAATTCTGTAGCACCACAGAGACACATCCCACCTTGCAAATGCATAGAAAGACCAGATCCACACCCTGAGTAGCTCATAGAGTAATTGAAAGACACTATTCAAGCAGACTAAAGGTCAGGTTCAGTCTTCTAGGAGCAAATGGTGATGAAGAGAATCCGAACTGTGAAGGGAAGTGATGAAAGTGCGTTCTGGGACAGACTCTGAAAGTCTGTCAGGGTATTTACATGCTAGAAAATGATACCTACAAGTCAGAATTGGGAGTCTGGAAAATACAAGGGCTACAAACAGTAATGCCCCAAATTAAGTGGCCAGATGAAGATTCTGAGGTCTTGTCCTAGCACACTGTGCTTTGTCTTACAAGGCTTTCTTAAACCACATCATCAAATTGACACAACTCCTGAATTTCACTGTTGCCCGCTTAGGAGCACAACAGCAGCAGCTCTGAACCTGACCAGAATCTTGTTAATTTTAAGCTGCTGCTGGGCAGACTGTGATCAGCAAAGACACTGACGTCTGTGTGCAGTTTCTGGGAAATCTTGCAAGGGTTTGAAAGCTGTATGGCTTTGGAAGATGCTGGCTTTTTGTTTTGTTTTCTACCCTGCAAGAAGCAAAGTGGGCTCGTTCAGAAGGGTCTGCTCTCCCAAGTTGCTCCACACGTCAGCCTTCGTTTCTTATGAGTGTTGGTTGCAGAACACATATACTTAATTATACTTAATAATTGTGTTTCACTTTTGGGTGCTTCTTACAACAAGAAATGGGATTTACACAGGGCACTGCAATACCACAGAACCAGCTGCTTAGTTATCACCAGTGTTTTTCAGCCGAAGTGAGATCATGGATGGGCGATAACTGGAATTTTCAGCCTCTTTTCTAAAGAGAAGGAGGGGAATGTTGCTTGGTACATACAAGGGGGTGTTTGCTCTAACCGTAGCAGGGTCTGTAGAAAAAGGTCAGAAGACAAGAGTAGAAAGTGGGAAGAATAAAGGAGTTGGGAGTTGAGATTAAGCAGAGGAGAACAGACACTTTTGAAAGTAAACGTGGGGGTCTTGAATGTGATAGAGACAGGGAGAGGAACAGGGGTGGTGAGGAGATAGGACTAATGATAAACTAAGTAGTAACATAGAGAATGAGTCAAAAGGGGGACAGGAGGTAGAATGAAATGCCATAGGGAGATGTGGGGAGGAGGCATTAGCATACAAAGCAGCCACGAAAGCGAGGGCAGGTTTGCAGTGCAGCTTCCTACATGGATAGCAGTGAGTTGCAGTGTGGAAGAAGGAGAGAAGCAGGGGGAGAGGAGACAACTCTCCTCTTCCGTGTCACCTACAGACGAGGAAAACATTGATCAAATACCCACAAGCAAGAGAGTGACATGAAAAATGATTCACTTGAAGCCGAGTTCAGAGGCAGTGCTTGGGCAGTGCTCATTTTAGCAAGGTTGAGACTTCTCAGTAGCATGTCACCATAACATGTGGCAGTATTTCTGTCCCGTTCTCACCCTGTACTGGCCACTGGCACCAACTGCTTGGGAGATGCATATGTATCTTCCTTCTGTACAAATATGTGAGTGGGGTCTGTCCTTACTCAGAGTGACTGCAAGCCACGTGGCAGCCCCTCTCAGTACATACTGCCCTGGGCTATAGGTCATGTAAGCCTTGCTGAGCTCAGAGCACAACAGCTCCCTTACTTGCAAAAGCCTCTGCAAACATACTTTAGTACAGTGCTTAAAAAAATATATGCTGGGGCATCCAGACCAACAGTTGGCTCTAACGAAGGAGATCAGACAGGAGTGCAAGCCTTGAAAAATAGAGATACTGGGAGCAGAAGGAGGCCATAGAGTGAGCAATGAAAAAAATGAAGATGATAAAAAATTAGGGCAGCATACTGTGCTACTTAAGTGACAGACCCTGAGACCTTGGGATTTGTTTTGCAAAGGAAATGGTGGAAATACTGGCACTTGAGATGTTTAAAATGTGGAACATTATAATACCTGTACTGGGAATGTGGGGATCAAATAGATGAGATGACCTGACTTTTTTTAATTTTTTTTTTTTATCCCTCACTCTTTGGAAAACCTCCCACTAAAGTCATGGCCAGAATGTTTTTCAGTGCCAACTGGGACCTTAGAATACCACTGAAGCTGGCCTGGGTACAGGCCAAAGCCTGGAAATACTTCTCCAGTGGTTTTTTCCACAGTATACTCTGAATTTGCTCTTATTTTAATGTTGCTTCGTTTCACAGTAGCAGGAAATAAAACCACAAGAGAGTGCAGAATAATGTAGGTCTAACACAAGGTGTAGAGTAAATAACAAGAAAGGATTGAAGTGTCAGTCCAAACTTTATCCAGGTTTTATTTATTTACTTAACGTTAACATTACTTTTAACTTCTTTTCATTCCAGGTAACCTGGGTCCAAACTCCACTACAAGCGATAAAAACAAACCATCCGCCTGTGTGTTATCTTGATTGGGAAGGATTGTCTGGAGAACTGAAGACTGAACAAGCTGGAACAGTAACCTCTTGATTGATTTTTGAATCTACAGCCACATCCTCACGCAATGGTGTGTCAGGCCACTGCGTGGTCCTGGATGTACCTGGCACCCCCAGTTAAAGCACATTTACTGGGTGAGGCGTAGACTTTGGATGGTCGGTCCCTTAAATGAGGGTTAGTGATGTCATATTAGTCCATATGTCTGTGTGTACACATATTTTATATATAAAAACAACTGTGATGAGTGGTTTCAGAGCTCACTCTGTGTCCAGACAAATGCAGGAGATTTTCTGACTTACTCATGCTGCTACTTCAGTCTGTCTCGCTACAGACTCAGAATCACTGTGTTGCATTGTTTACTCTACTGCACTGCAGAAATGTGTTGTTCTGACTGGCTGGAAGGCTAAATCAAATCAAAGTGGCAAATTCTGGGTGAAATAAGAATGTTCACTGAGGACATAGCAATCCTTTGTCCACAAGGAATCTTCCTGTAGATTCCTGTTGTCACTTGTCCACACAGAAATGAGTGGTCGGGGAGAAGGGCTTAGCTAACAGAGGCCAACAGATCACTATCTATCTTAACTGTTTCACGTCATAAATATAGCAGTTGAACAAAGTGATTTAGCAAGAATGTAGTAAAAAGAAAAAAATGGAATATAGGAGGATGTTTAACCTGCAGTTGAGACTGGGTCAGGAGAAGTGCCTTATAAGGGGGACTGCACAGGATCTGGGAGCAATAATGGAGCCTTCAGTGGCTGTTACAAAATCCTGTTTGTTGCTAATTAACCAATACTTTACCATTCATGGGAACTGAAGGATTAAGGAGCACATCTTTGAGAGCTGAAAGAGGAAGCAGAGGAGGCATACAAGCTTTTCAAATGTTCCTTTTTTCTTTTTTTGTTAACCTTTCCAAACTCTTAAGTCATGCCAAAATTGAGAGCTTTGATCCATAAGAAGCGCTGTACGCAGTCATACCAAAGACCATCTAATCTGCTATCCTGTCTCTGAGGATAGCTAGTAACAGGTGATCACAGAAGCATAAAATATAAAGCTTGTATACAGCAGTCTTTCTCTGACACCATTCCAGCAGTCTATGAACTTTCTGAACTGGCAGTTCCTTCTGGACCTGGCCTTAACGAATGCACTTAGTCCCTTTTTAAAAATCCTTTTCTCCTTTTGGCCTCTACAGTGTTCTGTGGAAATGAACCCTGAGCTCATTGTGTGGTATGAAAAAGAACTGTTTTCAGGCTGTTTTAATGGTTTTCTTGATGATTTCATTGAGTTACCCTAATTCTTCCACTGTCACATGTAGTGATGACCACCACTATTCCTTGTCTCCTTGCCACTTGTGATTTTACAGATCTATATCATATATGTCCTCAGTCATCCCTTTTTCCAAGTGGCAGGTCCATGGTATACGTAGCTATTCATTATATGGGACCTGTTTGACACCTCTGTCCTCTTGTTTACTGGCCCTTTTCCAGTTCTACACACTAACATAGCAGAGAAGAGGGTTGTTTTTGTTTCTTTAGTGTGTGGATTGATGTTTCACTCTGCTTTCTTGCCATCTAAATTACATACTCTGCTGTCATAAATAAGCCCTCTTGTGATACGTAAGAAAAATAAATCCTAATTGTAAGTAGACACCTGAAAGCTAACAGACCTACTTGCCAAAAAACTATTCAGACATCAGAAAAACACAGGGGTTTAGTTTCCTTTCTTTTTTTGTTTAGAGAAACCATCTGGGTTTTTTCACCTCGCAGGGAATTTGCAGCAAAAGCAACTGCTGCACTCCCAACACACAACAAGCTGTTCCAAAGACTCTTCTAGGTGCTGGGTTGCAGGAGTGGTTGTTACACTGAAACAGCTGCCTGTGATTGGAGATAAAGTATGATTAATTGGTTGATTGATTGATTGATTGATTAACTGACTGTCTTTCTCAGAAGTGTATTTAACTTCAACGGCAAGCAGATCTGTTTTACTCTTGAGTTTACCCTGCAGAATGTCTTAAGATCCTAAAATGCCACAGGTATTGTGCCCTCTGTTACGTGTTCTCACTCAGTGGGTTAAACGCTTGCTACTCTATATAGCTACTCTATATAGCCTTCTGGGAACAAGCTGTAGTTTTACAGCTGGGTCTGTCAGCTCCTATTATCAGCAGTGTTTTATACAATTATTCCTGGTAATGGGAGAAAAGAGGTGTTGGAAATGACACCATCGCTTGGATGTAGAAGTAACTTAATACATGAGTTATCCTATTGGCTTCAGGTGTACTGCTCATGTGCCAAAAACTACTTGCGGTATGTTTGTGGGATTGGCTAAAATGGCTAGATTTTGCCATATTTCTGTTATTCTTCAGACATTTGTAAGATTATTTTTTTCTCTCCTTGAATTAATTTCACTTTGTTAGCAGAGATCAGAGATAAATTTATAAGGCCAACATTGTTCCACTTTTTATTCTGATAAGAACATTGTCATCTGGTGCTTCCTTGTTCTTCCAGACTTTTAAAATATTTATTTTTTTTTTAATTGTGCAATAGGTTAATCAACTAATTAGTACCATGTTGATATATATGGTCAAGTTTTCCAGGAAGTCCTTTATCTCTTTGTTTTTATGTCATTGTTGCTTCATCTGGGGTGGAGTGACTTCACAAATAGTCCAAGGGGCTGATCTCACTTGCCCTTCTTTTCCTTCTGTGCTTGCTTATTAGCATGCTTTACTTTCTCTTTCCTATGATGGATGTGAAAGCACTTTTCTTTAACCTTGTCAACTAACAGGATCTCCCTTCCAGTGAGAGTCTCTTCTGTTTTGTTGCCACGCCAGTTCCTGAAAGGTAGTGTTCACGTGTTTTTAAATTCCTTCCCCCATCACAGAAGTTGAGTCTCATGCCTTGACTCCAGGGGCTCGTAGAATTCCGTAGGCTTATCACGCACTGTTTAATTACTTAATTTGAGAGAGCAAACTTGCTTTCTTGCATGATATGAATCTGCTCCTTAAACTCAGCCTGACTCTTTGGGGATGCATGCAGCCTTGCTGATCCAGAGTGGATGTTTCAGACTCTGGTGGAACCTGTTCTTCCCTGAAGATAAGATCAGCTGAACTTGGACTATTTGGCTGCTCCTATGGCAACAGATCTGAGTCTGGGTGAGGTGACCACATTTATTTTGACTACTTTTGCTAATTGTGGTTCTTGATGAGTGCTAGAAACCTGAGGCTGTGACCTGTAGTCTCTATCACTCTCCAGAGAAATTGTGGTTGATGGTGCTAGGGGGCAGAGGGGCAAGGAGCGCAGTGGTTATGAATTCTGTTGGAAGTCTGCGAGCAGAGGCTGAAGGTACAGCAGTACCTACAGCAGTCTTCAAATAAGCAATCATTTGCTCCTTGCCCAAGATGCCACCTCTTGCAACCAAGTCACTAACCTCCCAAAGGGGTGGGAAGGATGGAAGACATTTGTTGTTCTGTTGCTATTTTAAAGAACAAGATTAGCTCTTTTTGGCGTCTGTGTCCCGAGCCTTGATAATCCCAAGAGGACACCGGTTCCCAGATCTGGTTTACTCTTTGGCTTGTCAGCCCCGGTTTGCTGATCCGTGTGGTGTACCATGGGGCTGACGCTTGTGGTCCAGGTTTTGGACAGTGAGTAAAGAAGCTGGAGCTCATGGCTCTTTCTTTCTGGTGTGAAATGGTGAGAGATTCTGAATTGAGCCTCTTGGCTGAATGCGTGCCTTTCTGGGTTTCTTTTGGTATGCATTTGTATATGTGTCCAGTGAATTATGCCGGAGACCTTTTCTGTGTCAAGCGAATAAACTCTTTACTACGTTACATTCAGGTAGTTTTGTTCATTGGTGTCACTTTTAATTTCTCAGCTACGGTTCCTGGGTTTGGGGGATTTTTCTGTTTATTTGTCAGGAACCTGTACTGTTTGGATTAGAGCAGGTTTCTGTGTAACACATGAACATCTTTGGCCAATGTTTGGCGGAGCATGTTAAAAGATGTGTGGGCAGCTAAATTCCCCCCAAGTACACTGTCACGTGGTTGTGAGTACTTTCAGAGAGACTTACTTCATTCCTGCTTTCTTGTTGCTGGAGTAGGCTGTAAGCAGATGTCCACTTCAGGTTTTTTTTTATTTTCCGTAGTTTTTACTACCACTCACTTTGCAGCTGAACTGTACCTTGCTGCAACTATAAATGCATCTGAAAAAGTGCCACCTCTGTTTCCCTTTCCATCTTTCTTATATAATTTGTACCCATCAGCAATGACATTTCATTTATGAAACCGAGTCCCTCTGCTACATTTCAGTTTTACCTGGTACAATGTAATCCTTGACATTTAAGTAACTCCCAGGCTCTTGTTTCCCATGCTCCCTTTGTTTGTGTATACAAAAGCCTGTTTTAAAATTCCTGACCATGTTTCAGAATAAATCCAGCCTCTATTTTACTTTTGGGCATTAAGGTACATGAAAAAGTATTTGCAGTAAACAATCTTCATCTTTCTTCCAGTGTTTAAAGTCCACATAGCAATTGCGTTCGTAGCGTTTAAGAGGAGTCTGTCTGATCCAAGCTCATTTCACAGGGTATGTCAGGGCTCTGTGGATCCTGAGCTGCTTTCTTCATAGTATTAGCGCTGACATCACTTTGTGCCTTTTCTTTTTCTGAACTTGTTTTAGGTTCTCCAAGAAAGTAAGATAAATTTGTCCTTCCCTCTGCTTTGCTGCTGCTTTAATATTATGCTTTTCTCTTGTTTCTTGACACTGTTGCCTGTGCTCTTTTAAAATGGGAGAGCAGTCCAGGAATGAATGACCTCTTTGTGTCCCTAGACCTTCTGTCCCCAGCCTGCTGAAGAAATGCAAATGGGGGAATCCTCATTAATAAGCAAGGCTTAGGAAAAGCACAATCACTGACTGTAGGAACCGTCTTGGAAGAGAAACCTATGGATATAGATGAAACGGTAAGGCTTTTATGCACGTAGCAAGGCTGGCAGATGTTTACCTAACTCTTTGCACAACACCTATTTCTGATTTTTCTTGCAAGTCTGGGCACACGTACTTGGGGAGTTAGGGTACAGAAAACCACAGCATAACGTACAGCACCCCAGCTACTCCGTTCTCACTCCCAGTGAGGGCACATTTGTCATGCTTTTCAGCAAGGTCAGGAAGTAAGGGACAGTAGCTGAGAAATGTCTGCACAAGAACTTTGGGGCAGAGTAGCTGTTGTATCCTAAGCTCGTAACATAATGTGTCGATGTCTCAATTTTTGGAGATGTTTTTAATCCTACTTCTCTTTCTCTTCTCAGCCTGTCTGTCTACAGTATCAACTTCTTTTGCTACAACATTAGGTATGTCACTTGTAGGAGAACTGTAAGCATAAAATAGCCCTTCTGCCTGTCTCAGGTAGGAAGCAGTGACTTCTAGATGATGGGGAACGCTGAAAGCCATGATTTTACAGACACTGGATGTGTGAAATTGCACATAACCAGGAAAACACAACCAAAAGAGTTTGTGCAGAAAGCATAGAAGCAAAGTACAACATTTGAATAATAAGGATTGTGGCTATTCTAGAGGGACTGAAACCTAGCACATAAAAATGAGAGCTGATTTTAATGCATATACATACAGTTGCATATGGAAGGATCAGGGAGGTCAGGTTAAGGACATTTCCCACTTGTGAGTATTGACTGCATTCAGGGCGTCCTTTGGCTTTTTAATTTATCTAAAGCAAAAAAAGTAGCGGATTTCCAACGTGCAAGAAAGAAAAGTATGTTGCACCAGAGAGCTGTGGACTGGTCAGCATTCTGCAGGGGCGCAGGGGTGGATTTGGCATGTGCCTGCTGTGGGCTGAATGAACATCCACGTTTCTTCAGCTATTTGATTTACCAAACTGGAGTGGCTGTTACAGGAAGGATATTGCTTTCTGCAACTGGACCAAGAGCTGATCGATTGCAGGATGGAGCACTAATATCAAGGCTCTCCAGCCTTTGTCCTGTGACAGGTGTTGTGCCCTGTTATTTAAAAGAGCCCAAAGCAGAATTCCCAAGCCAAGGGCTAAGACGTATTAGCTAAATTAACTTGAAACCATGGGGTGACAAAGGACTAGAAACACTTCTGCGAGCTCTGCATCCTTGTGATATGGCTGGTGGGACGTGTTGGTCTATGCTTCCCCTGAACTGGCTACAGACTAATGTTAGGATGTAGAATGGAGGGGGGGAAATGAGCACACAAGAGAGCGGGCTGCTTGCTCTGGGGCTGGATCCTCCACCGCGCATTAAAAACAAAGGCTGTTTTGCATGCCAACAGGGTGTGGGGGGTAGGAATGTCAGTTCTCTGTATCTGCGGAGCTGCAGCAGCCCAGGTCTGGGGTTTTGCACACTTGGAATTGTGAAGAATATAAATGTTATACCTGAGTGTTTATGTAGGCAGACCCTTGTGTCTGAGGTTCCCCCTTGGACACAAGAAAAGGTGTAAGTGCTGCTCCTTGGTTATAAAGGGCAGATCCATACTTGCCCCTTCTTGCGTTGTGTGGTGGGTGTTTTGCTTAAGAAATGCAGGGGCTGTTTCATTATTATTATCATGCTCTGGCTTTACTGAAACTTCCGTGCTAGAGGAAGCAATAAGGGACCTCCAGGTAGCTGGGGCTTAATGTCTGTGGAGGGGACACTTCCACAAAGAAAGATAATTAAAAGGAAAAGCTAGCTCCCTGTGAAATTACAGTATATTTGGTGAAACTCTGTGTGAAATCTTGAGGTGGAGATGCTAGACAACCTTGGGAAAAGGGCATTTACTTCAAGTGTTTGAAAAGAAAAGCTATTTAAACTTTGAAAGAGCTATTGGTTTTATTGTTGCAATATTTATGATCCTCTCTTTATAGGTCATGCAACCATTTCCTTAGTTATCCTTAATCTCCTACCAGAAATTCTTTCCCTTGGCTGGCAGTCTCCTTGTGCTGAGCACTTGAACTGGAGAAACAGAAAATAGCAAGTCTAAACAAAGTGGGATCATTTATAGTCATCTTGCTAAATGCACAACACATCTGCAGAAGGATCAGTTGCTCTGATTTAGCGTGACCATTAGTGACATTTTGCTGCCACTGAAAGGAAGAAAATGGCTCTGCTTAGTGTCCTGAGGTATAACCGCAATAATCATAGACATAGAAATGGAAAAGGCCACTAGGTCGTCCGGTCCATTGCCCCACTACAATGCAAGCCAATTCACCAATGTGCCTTCTTTAGGACTCGGTAAATCATTCTACCCCTTGTTTAAGATTCTCCTTCACAGCCTAATAAATCTCATAGGAAGGAAGTTAAAAAATAACTTTTGGGAGAGGTACACTAGGCAGAAGTTCTGACAGGCATTGCACTGGAATAATGACCTGTCTCCTGGTTTATCAAAGCATCTGCCATTGCCCTTTCATAATGAGGACACTATCATACATTCACTTCTTTTGTTCTGTATTTATGACTGCAGCATATCAATAAATCAAAAGTTTTCTGGAAGGAAAAGTTGGAGCGGTCTCCTCTGGTTTCTCACCAATTTCCAAACCGCTTTTAAAGATGTTGATTCAGCTACAGAGCTAAAGTTATGCTCCTGCTAATCCAGGTTAATTCCCCTGCGCCCAATGGGGTTGTGCTGGATTTACACCGGAGTTCCTGACAGCACAGTATGACCAACAGCTTCCTGTTTGCATCCAAGGAGACAGACTCACCAGAACAAAGAGAGAGGCAGACAAGCACAGGCGCCAGCTACAGATGCAGTACCCTGCAGCCAAAAGGAGGGTGTTGTTCCAGGCAGGCTCCATCTTGTTTCAAAATCTTCCACATAAGTTGTGCTTAGTATAAGTAACTGGGAAGTCACCCATGCACGGGAGCGTGGTTAACGTGAGGAAACCTTTGGAAACGCTGTAGGGTCTTTGCACTGAATACTGTTGCGAAGGCAACTGCTGCAATAGAAGGTCTTCTGGAGGAGTTGGGCTCCCTTCATAAACACGGGCTCCCTGTCATCTTTAACACAGCCCTGGTCTGGAATGTCTTGGAAGAGTAGCTTAAATGTATGTTTGCCTTGCTCTTTGTGCACTAGCACTACCCTGTGGAAGCAGGGCCGCAGGTTACAATAGATGACAGGGTTGGTTTAGGACCTGATAGAGCCTAAACCCACCTTCTCCAATCCAGCAGCAGAAAATCAAGCATGGTCCAGGCAGTGGAAGCAAACAGACTAGAATTGAGCTGCTGAGGGCTCTTGAGAGGGAATACGCTTTCTTTTTAGTGACGTCCTTGAATCCAGAACAGCAGTCATGAAAGAAAGAACATTTGCTTGCTTTCAGACCAAAAAAGCAAGCAAGCCCCAACAAGCTGTAGACTTTCCTCTAGCAAACTGGGAGTCACTTTAGGGCAAGGTTAGGAGGAAAGCCCTGGGATTTTTGCTTGCTTTTTCCCAAGAGAGGGAGAGAGAACTTGGTGTTTTGAGAAAGGGCTGTTTGAGCATGATGGAAATCCACTGGAATCCCGATTACCTTTCCTTCCTCATGCAAAAAGGAAACAGCACAGCAGGCCAAATGCAGCTGTAGCCCCTGAGCAAACGAGCCCTCCTCCATTGGTGCCTCTGTGCGATTTATCGGTGTCTCTTAAGAGAGATCATCTCTTGGTACCAAGAAGTCTTATAATCCCTCCCAGGAGTCAGCCCAAGGGCTTTGCCCACACAGCCCCACCCAGGACTCCCAGCAGCAGATCCCGTGGCCACCACAGGGAAGCTGCTGGCAGGTTTCCACTGAGGAGGTGACACAGAAGGCTGTACTCATGAACCGGGGTTTGACTTTGCTGCCAACTGTTGCAGAAGAAGAGCTAGGACAGCAGGTGAGTCACGGGTTTTGCATGTCGTCAGGTTTGAGTAGTAAAGAGAAAAAGAGTTTGGCCCACCCAGCTTTGCTGTTCTTTGTTCTTGCAGCTGCTGGAGGCGCAGTCATGGGAATGGCTGGTGCTGCCTCCCTCAGGGCTGGCCAAGCATCTATCACGTGGGGTGACCCTGGGCCATCTTTTGCTGCTCTTCTTCCTCGTACCTGTATATCCCTTTGTCACTGTCGATCTCCCTTCTGTGTCCCCACACAGCCATCTCTGTGGGGTCTTTGCCAGGGACTCCCTGCAGCTGATGAGGGATGATGCAAGGGCAAGAAGACTGCAGCTGATGAGACCTCTGTCTCTTCAGAGATGAAATACGCCCTTCTGTGTGCAATGCTGGCCCTAGATCCGAGAAACCTCCCATGTAGCTTCCCACTACCTGGCACATAACATCTTCCCCACGTTTTTCCCACCATCATGACCTCATTATTCCTTGCACTGAGATTTTCAGTAACCACCTTTTTTTACTGATTCCGATTTTATGCTGTCTTTCAGCTGGCTTTCTCCTCTGTCTTCTTGCCTACTTATGCCTACTTATGATGCTCCCTTCTGGGATTATTCTTACTTTCTGTCCTCAAGTCCTGCCACAATTGACCCTGGGTCCCTGTGCAAGTGTCAGCAGTCCAGTTAAACATTGGGGGTGGGGTTTTTTGGTGCTGTTTTTGGAGCTTGGGTGGGGGTTTTTTTTGTTTGTTTGTTTTTATTTAATAAAAATGTAACTCTTACGCTTCTCCATCAAGCACCAGTTTTGAAAACTTTGGGGAGAAAAAGAAGCCAGTGAAGGGGGAATAATATAGCCACCATCCAAACTGTGAGAGAGTTTAAACAGTGAAATTGTAGCTTTAAATCCCCAACCAAAATTGACAACAACTTTTGGTTTTTTTCTATTTCACCTGGGATGCCTGAAGGAGGCACAATTTTCCACACCTTGGAAAGGGAAACTGATTTCCCTCCCCACCCCAGATCTTCTGCCCGGCATTCTGCACACTCCACCGCCCTATCCTCCAGCAGTTCCTCAGTCTATCCCCTGTTCTCCAGGCCCCACTCCTCGTTTTCTCCTAACTTTTTTCTCGCAGAGCATTATTCCTGCTCGCTGCCTGTGTCCAGCTCGCTAGACCAAAGAAGGGCAGCCGCTTTCGCCAACGGTATTGCTTTCAGTCCTGCTGACAAGCGCGGGACAGCCCTGCGCTCTTCCTGCTAGGGAGAGTCTCGCCTCCACAGACTAAGGAGAAACGGCAGCCATTCTGCTGGCTTTGATCTCATTAATAACAAGGGACAATGGGAGCCCTTTTGAATACGAGGTGGGGGGGAAAGCTTGAGTTCAAATAAAAAATTAAACAGCATGCCCAATTAATCAGAACCACAGCAAAGCCTTGGCGAGCTGCCATCTTGAATTACGATACAGCTACAACTCCCAGAAAATAATAATAATTAAAAAAATATATATATAATACGCTTCTGCTGTCCTAATAAGAGTTTGGGATAGAAAGACAAGTGGGAGCTTCTCCCAAGATCAATATTGATCGTACGTGTATGATGTTATCAGATGTAGGTTCCTTATTTCCCTCTTGTAAGTGCACGGGCATATCCATATCCGTAGGTCCTGTGGCACAGGGAAGGAGCTGGCAGGAGTGTGCCCTGCCCTCATCTTTCTTCCCAACCTGATTTTTTTGTTGTTGTGATGGGGCTTGCTGACATAAATTGGTACATAAATGGGCATTGCACATGAAACCGGCTAACTTGGGAGAAATAAAACCTCCAGTGTAGAGCTGAACCTTGGAAAATGGAGGGAGAAAGTGCCTGTAGCAGTTACCTTACATCTAGCTGTAAAATTCTAATGCTCTCCTGATGATGAAGGTGGACCTGTGACAATAAAATACTATAATTGCTTTCACACACCTATACTTCAGTTTTCATTTAGGTTCAGCTAAAGGTGACTCAAAACAGGCTGCTGCTGGTGTCGAGTCTCACAGCTCTAACCAAGTTGGTGGAATGGGGAGGTTAAAAGGTAAATAAAATCTGAAGAGCTGCATGACCTCTAGTCTCAGCATAACTGCTCCACTCCTAGCCAGTAGGTCATATATGCACACTGGTTTGCTTTCAGCGCTGAAAGCACAAAGCAGGCATCTTCCTCTGCCAACATAGTGAAAAAATGGACCAAAAAAAGACTGTTCGGGTAAAAGAATACAGTATTATTCAAAAAATTTTCCTAATTGCCTTTTTCCATTTAAAAAACCCACTGTTAACATTGTTTTGTTGAAAATGGCAATATTTAAAATAGCTTCAAATAATGTTAATGAAGCATTGTTTTATTTTTTGCCTCCAGGAAAAAAAAACACAAACCAAAATACTATTACAAGTTGTTCTTTATTTAAGAACACTGCCATCATATTGGTAATTTTTTCCTTTTAGCTGTGGGCTGACAACCTTCTCTTTTCCCCTTTTCCTTCTAATAGAATTATGCGAGCACAAGAGCACAACAAATTGAAAATTCTGCTGAGCTCTTTGCCCAAGACATGCATAAACTGCTCTTGTTTCTATTGCAACTGCATATCTTTCCTGGGTATGACACATAAAAATAGGTAATGTCAAAATAAGCCTATTATATTAAGAACAGTTATAGGTGTGAAGGTGGCTGACTGGGACTTAAAGCTCGGATCCTTGAATGATCTTGAACACTAACAATCATTAAGGATATTTTTTCATGTTTTTTATAAAGCAGGAATGTTAGGACTAACCACCTGACTAATATAAAAATTTGAAAATTACATTTGACATTATCCCCCTAATTTCCTCATGTTATTCCATATAATTCTAGTATTCATTACTTCTTTTTCTCCTTAAATTGCTCTTTTGTGTTTGTTCTCTGCTGTTGTAGGTGACCTAGAAAGGAAAAATTAATCGGGTTCATATCTGCTCTTCTCTTTTTTAAATACAAATTCCTTTTTCCTATCCCCATTTTTACAGCTCCCAGGCATACAAAGTATTACTTCCTCTCTCTCGATTGTTCCCTGAAAAGCTACATGAAGGATGCAGGAGAATAGTTGAGAAATCTTGTCACCACTCAATTGAAGGAACAGGAAATGCCAAACCCTTAGCGGTTATCTTTTCTGCAAGTAATTATTAGGATAAATACTTTTAAATAAGGATAATTGGTATTTTAAACAGTATCAAAGTGTTTCCAAATATCCATGTTTTATTCCTTTGGTACAATGATGTCATACGCCTGCTGAAACTTCACTGAAGTCTTCTAGGAAAAGGATAGATAAAGAAAGCAGCTTCCAGGGGAAAGAAATAAGCAAGAGAATAACCTGATCGGGCTGTCTTTATTTATAACAAGAGAACATCAATTCTTTTATTACTTTTTTACGAATAATCTTTTTAACAACAGCCATCTTCTTTTCCAGTGCTGCCTGCATTTCAGTCACAGATAAAGTACAGCATTATATCATATGTTAAACGCCACATTTCAGACCAAAACACTTCAACATGATGCACCATAAAAAGCATCAGCATGAGTTTTACTGTGACTTTCCAAATCTCTTAACTGCACCACAGGTAACTAACAGGTTAATTTCTGTGCCCACTAGATTTCCGCTTCAGACACTTTAAGCGGCAGCTAAAGGACAGGGTTAGCAAAGACAATTTTTCAGTATCAGAAGCTTTTAGTGACTATCTAGAGTCCATTCAGGTACATTAATTTAAAAAAATCCAATAAGCCTATAAAAAAGATGCTACAGCACAGTTGGAACTAATAAACCAGTACCAGATCTAAAAAACCCTGATGCTGCTTCTGGTGTTTTTCCCCCTCTCGTTCCTGCATTCGGAATTGTCCCAAGATGGCAGCACCCCTTGTTTGTTCAGAGAAGTCCCTTCAAGCAGCCTTTTCATGTACTGTATCCCTGTCAGGTGCAGCATTATTTGTCTCTCTGATATCACAAGTAAACTTCATTTTAAAAAAAGAAGTGGCCGTATATTTTCACAGCCTAAGGAGGTGAGATTGGAATAGTTAAAATGTTGTGGAATTGCGACTGTCTCTTTCTCAAGCTACAGTCCCTGTGAGGTTTGGTACTTTAAGATGTCTGCAGGCTGGGTCCCAACCTGCTTCTCCAGAAGCCAAAGGGAGCACATTCCTACTGCAGTGAGACCTACCGTTTCCCCTGAGCTTCAATGGTCTTTCACGTCACTTGTCCACCACAGAGGAAAGGTCTTCCAAAAGTCCTCACCCTGAAGAAGAAAAACCTTTCCCAGCACCTGGAAATGCACCACAGCCGTAGTGTAACACTGACATCCAGTGGATGAAAAAATGTAATTTCACCAGCCAACCTGGTCCCACTTTTGGACAGAAGTGGCAATGGGGGAGGTATGAAAAAAAAATATGAAGAGCTATTTTGTTCATAACTGTCTGGCTTTTATAAGAGCCAAAAACTAGCCTGGGAGCTGTGATCCCCCCCAAATCCACAGGTGAACCCAAGTGGGAACTTCCGACTCATCTGTTATCATTTTAGACAAACCAACAAAATCTGCTTGCTTTCCACAGCTCAGATTTGTTCTGTGTCATTAATCTACAGGGACATTGGAGCATGTCTTTCGTTCTACTGAAATGAAAATGTCTGATGTCCTAGGCTTATGCAAAATAAATCATATTCACCTGGCTTCCCGTGTCCTGCTGCAAGTGCACCAAAACCCTGAGCAAAACGCAAAAAGGAAAACCTGCAAAAGAACACCAGTAAGCAGAAAGGGAATCTAAACAGGGAAATGATTTATTAATTTTTTTACTTATGGCAAAGACAAGGTCGGCGTCTTGGACATATCCTTCTCTCCTAGTGCATGCAAACCGTACTCTCAGTATATTAGTGATTTCTGCTCACACCAAGGAAAACACATGTGGATACAGACAGGATACAGACAGTTCCTGCTCCATGAATAAACAATGAGGAACAGAGGCAAGGTGCATCCCCAATTTATACTACTATTTCATATTGATTTATATAGTGCCTTTTGCATTCCTCAAAGCACTACAGTAACAAGTATGTACAAACCAAGTCATATTCAAATTTATGTGTCCCTTTTCCCCATCAATCAATGTAAAAATCAATTACCATTACTGAACAGGGAAGGCATCAAAAGATTCAGAGCTGTTTACTGACTTGCAGTGCCTGAGTTCACATGGATCTTGTCCTCTGCCTGTGCCAGCAGCGCACAACATTTTCCTGTGCTGGCGGCTGTCTCTCCTGGTGATGACCAATCTGTGAAGGGCTCGATGGCTCGTCCGAGACAGGCCGTGTTTTCACTGAACACTTCCATAGACCTGTTAACTGATACATCAGGCACATCACATCTCTATAGTTCTCTGTTCAGCACCAAAATGGTATTTTCAGCTGCCCCACTATTCTGTTGGTCAGGTTGTAACAGGATTCTCCAGAGCAGATCAAATGAAAACATTGCGCTGTCATGCAGCCCTGGGTGAGGTCAGGAAGTGACAGCCATTAAGATAACAGCAGTCTTCGAAAATATTGGAGAATGAGAATAAGCACAGAAATTTGGTACAAGCAAGGACACCTTTTCTCCTCATAGTTTGTCCTCCACATGGTTCTGTTATTCCATGTATTCCTCTCACTGCTTTCTCCCCCTGTAAGTTTCATAGACTTACACACTCTCCTGCTCTGCTAATCCTAAACCCTTTTTTGTCCCGTGTGGGGTCCTTGCTTACACATCTCTCACTTTCTTCCTTCCCTTTCCGAGATCCAGCAGTGCTGCCCCATATCCGCTCTCCAGACCCTCCCACCCTAGGGCTAACACTCCCACACCTTACCCCCACTGCCTTCACACCGCCTCCCAGGAAAGTGCCCCCAGGTCAGCTCCCACCTCAGTCTCCCACTGCCCCATCCCCACAGCCCTGTTTCTGGCTCAGCCTGCTCCTTTAATACTGAAGGTGAGTGTTTTACTTTTAATAATTACATTTATGGATGATAACAGAGCCACTGCAAAACCATCTTTCACAGGTTTTCCTGATTGCTATTCACAGCTTCCATCTGAAAATTGTCAAAGTCCTTTTCAGCCCGGAGAGCCTGCACAACGAAGGGACTGTAGGACTGTCACTGGATGGAGCTGCCTGGAGCGCGGCGGCCTTCAAGGCCTCAGGCCTCATTCCAAAGGAAACCACAGCCGGCCCTCAAAGCGTGAAGGGCAGAACACTGCTGCGTGGACGCTGACAGCCGAGCTCCTCTCAGCCCTAAGAACCCCAGATTCCACCCAAGAAATGTAAAACGCGTGTCGGCTGGCGAGCCTGGAGCACTGGCCACCACCCAGGTGGCCCTGAGGCTGCCGGGGACCAGCCTCTACAGCTGAGGGCAAGCCCTGAGGGAACACGGCTACCGGCTGGAGAGAAGCGAACCACAGAACTCCCTCCCCCCAGCTCGCCGCGCCATGTACTCGCACGTCGGTGTGCGGGGACAGACGGTGACAGACCCAGCGGAGCAAGGAGGAGGTGCGAACCGCGCCGCTGCCGTTTTGACTGACCCCCTTCCCCCGCTATCGCTCCCCCTAACGGCCACGGCAGCACCCCCGTGGGCCCCCGTCACGTGCGCAACGGCCCGGGCCACGTGGGGCCGGTCAGGGACGCAGCATCACCTCGCCCCGCCCCCCTCTTCACGCGGCCCGGCACCTTCCTCCCCGGCGCGCTCCGGTGAGATTGACAGTGAAATCAACCAATCAAGGGCACGTCTCTTCCTTTTCCTCCCTCCTCCCCCCCGCCTACGGTTGCTGTGTCATCAGGCGGGTGATACCAGGGGAGGTCGCCAGTTGGCTGTGGAGGCGTCGACCTCCCACCAATGGCCTCGCGAGCTGCATGACTGACATCTTCCCTGCCTAATAGGTGTTCCAGGGCGGGCGTGGCCCTGAGGGGAAGGGCGGAGCAAGGCGGAAAAGTCGTTGGGGACGGTCGGGAGTGTGGCGTTGTTGTCGTTCGGCGGAGGAGCCGCCTGGCGCCGCTGAGCGGCCACAGCCGCGGCTGTACTCCTTATCGCGTCTGCTCGTCACGGCGTCCTCACCCTCTCCATCCCCCCCGGGGCCGGCAAAGGAAGTCGGCGCACTGAGGCAGCTCCCGCCTCGGCTGAAGAGCGCTGGGCCCGCCAAGGAGAGCAGCTCGGCGGGCGGGTCTTGGCGCGGTTACGGTGTAACGGACATATGCCTTCTCCAATTATTGTGCGAGGGTGCAACCCGCCACCCAATCCGTAGCGGCGAAGGGCGGGGCAAATAGGGGCGGGCGAGCGGGTGCCCCATTTAAGGGGCAAACCTCGCAGCCAACTGGCAGAAAGGAAGAAGGGGCGGGAGCCAGTCAGTGTTGCGAAGGGGGCAATGTTAGCCGATGACAGTCAGCAAGTGGAGCCAATCAGCGGCGGTGTAGTTACGCGGCGGTCCAATTGGAAGCGCTGAGAGGTGGGTGTTCCGCTGTGATTGACGTGGGCCGTGGCTAATGGGCGGAGAGATTCCCGCGGCCCTTCCCAATGGGCAGCGTGTAGGGGGCGGAAAGGGGAGCGGAGGGAGAAGACGAGCAGGCGGAGAGACCAATCAGCGTGGGGGTCGGCGGGGCTCCGTCCAATGGGCGGCGCGAGGGGCGGCGCGGGGGCGTGTCTTGGTGTGTTTGGGTTCGTGCTCCTCGGGGGAGGGAGACGGCGGCGAGGAAAGTTTTTTTTTTTTTTTTTTTTTTTTTTACCCCAGGAGATCGCTTCCTGCTCCCAAGTATTGTTCCGGCTTCCCCTGCCGCTCACAACTTCAGCCCGAACGGTTTCTCC
>JAOXNO010000001.1:54571794-54587697 GCA_028565335.1 Limnodromus scolopaceus | reverse complement strand
CTCAGGGCCCTTCCCGCCCTCAGGACCCTCGCGCTGTCGGTGAGGGGGCCTTTGGCGCCGAGCGCGCGCTCCCCCTCCCCCCTTCCCCGGGCTGCGGTGCCTCGGGGGGGGGAGGGGGGAGACGGGCCGGGCCGGCGGGAGTGGCCCCGAGCGGCGGCTCAAGGGCGCTGCCCCATCGGTGCCGGGGCTTCTGCTGCTCCCCCCCCGCCTCCACCCCGGCGAGTGCCTGTCCCGGGGCAGAGCCGGGCGAGCGCCGCCCCCTCCCCGCCGCCCGCCTTACGTGCGGCCGTCCCTCGCGGCCGTCGAAGGTGCTTCCCCTCCGCTCCCCCCTCCGGTTTTCCCCACAGGGCCCCGGCGGCCCCCGAGGCCGCTTGCCCGGCGCCGTGGCTGGCTGCCGAGTCCCCCGGGAAGAGGCGTCCGCCCGCCGGTTCCCCCAGGCTGGGCAAACTGTAAAACGGCGGAGAGACCCCGAGGAGCCTTCTTGTGGCTGGGGAGAAAAGTGTTTTTGTATGGCGTGGGGACAGTCCTGAGGTTACTTTGGTACCACCACTACAAACCGCACTGGATGTGTTCAACATGATGCTCGTTAAAATGTGTGTATGTGGGTGGGAGGAGTGATCATGCTCAGAGGTGTGTCCCAGGAAAAAACAAAACAAACAAACACCAAAAAACAAACAAACAAAAAAAAAAGTTTCCCGAGCTGTTTGTAGCAAAATGAGCGAATGTTTGTTTCTGGAGACACTTCAGCGGCTGTGGATAACGCTGCTTGTAGCATGGTATCTTGCAAGCTCAGATCTGCTTTATAAAATTGCATGTAGGAGTAGCTACTACGGGATAGAGTTGACGCTTGTTGAATAAAACCAACTTTCAACAAAGTGTTTTCCTAGCTAAAGTAGATATGCTCACTACTGTAAACAGTACTTCACTTTACCATGTTTAACATTTCACTAACTTTAAGAATACTTGTTTTGATATCTCTTCATAAAGTTAATTTTTTTTTTTTTACAGTCTGTAATTATTATTTTTTAATCATGACTTGTTAGGTTTCAGTGTCACATTTTCATCCTCTACAAAAACCGCATCTGAGAAGTAGCGGGCAGACCTTTGGGGTTTGTATAGCTTCTTATTTGAGCGATCTGCTTTACTTACTATGTTCTGGTAATATTGATATCCAGATTAATTGGTTTTTGGTTTGCTACAAGTGTTGTATAGGTAACAGCTTGGGTATGCAGGCTTATTAAATGCCTACATGAATTCAGGCATCTTTGCAGTTAGTCTACTCTGAAGTTGCCTAACAATTCCTTCCTCCCCTGTGATGACTCCCTGTAATGGTATAGATGCCTTGGAACATGTGTGCTGTTGAGAAGTGAGGTAAATGCTCTCATCTGCATTACCCGAGGTCCTGAATTTAAAGCTAAGGTGAAGTTTTTCTACATGATCCACGGTTAGTGCAGGGACTGCCATGTAGGTGCATCACTGAGAGTGGTTTGTAAGGGTGACTTTTCATCTGTGTTTATAAGTTGTAGGTAAAACTAGTAAATTCTGCAATGGAGAAATTGCCCTGCAAAAAGTTAAGGCTGAGGAAGGGGGAATGGAGCCCAGGGCTCCACACATAAGTGTGTGTTAGTGATAAGTGTGCTGTGAAGTTCTGGAGGCAACAAGACACAGGCAGATCTCTCTCTGTAAAAACTAGGTGAGGATTTCATTATACCTTTTACTTTCATCTTGGTTAGCTATATTGCATGTAAATGTTTCATGAATATACATTTTTATGTAAAGCTATACATGTGTATAGAATTAGCTCAGAAGTTTCAGTGCTAATTGGTAAAATTCTAATGTGCATATTTCTCTTGTGAACTTGATCTTGGTTTCTGTTTTCTCATAATGTTGTTATCAGGATGCTTAGTAAAAGGAATCACTTCAATTCTGTAATGTGGAAGAGTCAGTGTCTCTTGATTAGGTAGCCTTATGAATTGGTGTGGTTCTACAGTTTCTGCATAGCTTCAAGTTTAGCTGGAAATCTAAGCTTTCATTTTAATAATAAGCTTAAATGTTTGGAAATAAGTCTTGAAGCTGTGAATCAAAAAAAGCATTGTCTGAATAGTCCAATAAAACCTTTAGGTAGAATGTGTGTCATGGCTTTGCTTGGTGATGAGTGTTTGGTCATTAAAACTTGATGTTGGAGGATGACTTGAAGAGGAGAGAGCTTCAGGAAGAGAATTTTGTGTAGTTCTGAGGTAGTGTATTTTACCTTAAATCTGCCTTCTGTTGTAGGAGTATGAAATTAGAAATAAATTTGTTTTGCAGAGGCAATGCGTGATGTACATCATATATAGAGATAGCTGCATCTAGAACAATGGGATGAATAGCTGCATCCAGAATGATTGAAAGAATTGGAGGACTGCTATAGAATAAGTCATTTGAAAATGTGTTCAAATGGGGTTTGTTCTCCTGGGCTTCCAAGTATGTGGTTTGGTTATTTTTGTTAGGGTTTTTCCTCCGGTAAAGCTGGTGTATTTCTGCTTATGGAAGAGATTGGATTTACAATTAAACAGTATGAACTGGAGATCATAAAATAAGTATAAGGAGCTTAGTTATTGACTTGAATGAGTTTATTAATATTCTACTTAATGGTTCGGTTACTTTATTCTCCATTTTCTGCAGAATGCTTGGATGCAAACTCTCTTGTTCTAGTCACTTATTGCCATTGTATTTATTTTCTCAGAGTGTCTTTTTATACATAGATATTGTCTGGTTTGTGCAATAGTACTAACAGTCGTTCTCCAGTTTTTTTACAATGGCTTTCCTCAGTAATTGATGTCTAGTGCAGCTATTAGATCGACAAATTCTGCCTGTATTGAAGATGCACAAATTCTGCAATGCTTCTGCTTACAGTGTACCCTACAGCTTACAGCTATTCAATTCTTTATTATTAGATTTTATTTTTCACTCAGCCTTTTTCCGTGCATGACTTCTGGATCAGTGTCATTGTGAAGAACTGGCATTATTTGTCTTCATAGGATAAATTAAACTTATTTAGCACTTATCTAGCTCAGAAGTACATGATACTAGCAACTATGTACATGTGGTTTTCTTTTAACTTAAAAGTTTTCTGTCACCTCAGTGCTTAAGAAATGTGCGTGCCTGAATTATATCTGGAATTGCTTTTAATGATATATTTGCTGCAATTTCAGAATTTTACTTGTGAAATGTTATATTATCTTGTGAAAAGAATAGCAAGAAGATGTCAGTCTTCAGTTCTAATAGCAAAACCTTAGCACAGAGTTGTTGAGCAAGCAGTAACATATATTTGTAATTGTTTGACCAGATGTGGTAGAGTAAGACATGGATTCTTGCTGATAGTCTTCCTTAGCTTAACGTTTACTGTTTTTCTCACGTTTCAGATAACATATATATGTAAGTTTACTTGTTCTTTCAGTAGTCTGTGTAATAGAGACTGAAGCATTGGTTTTAATTTCTTGTGAATCCAAACTAAGCTTTCTGCTACTGCTAATAAAAATAGGGGCGCTTTTTGGTACTTGAGCCAGCTGTCACTGTCAGACAAGTAGTTGCTTGTTGGTATTTCTGCTTGTGAGGTGATCAGGGTAATAGTAACCAGGATATTCTGATTGCTGTTCCCTGTCACTTTCAGCGGATAGTAAAACTCTAGTACTTCCTTACATTTCTCTGCTTTACTGTTCATACCTTCTTTGCATTGCACTTATTTATATTTTTTTTTTCTTCATGGGAGTAAGCATGCTTTGCTGCAAAGAATTGGTGTGTTCTATTTTTTTTTTTTTTTTTACTTCAGAGCATTAGGCAGTGAGGATGTTAAATAATTTTTCTCTTTGCCTTCTTATAGTGGTAAGAGGGAGAGGGTGGTTTTGCAGTTATTATGGTTTGCATGTTGTAGGGGAATGTTCTGAGGTTTTTAAGTTTTAATCAGTGTAGGGGTTGTGGTTGGAGTTTGGATGTTCTCTGTGTTTACTATGTGGTGAGCTATGGAGATGACCTTTTCCAGTTTCAGCTAGTCAGTACGGATTGCGTTTCTGGGCCTTGCCAGCTTTAGTAGTTCTGGAATCAGATATCTTGCATGTATTTCCTGATTAAATGTCTGTGGACTAGAAAAAACATGAGAGTTCCTCCATGGAAAAAATCTGGTAAGAAAGTTGATGTTCTATCTGAGACTTCTGCTGTCTAAAAACTTCTAAATATCTATTTAAAAGGGTAAAATGCATCTGAAAGTAGCTCCTACCCAGTTCAGCTTTTAGGTCTGTGGAGAAACATACTGCTTGTCAGGAGAAATGAGAGTTACTATAAGGCAGCATTCATGCTGTGTGCTGTAGGACACTGGTCAGAATAAATGTGTGAAGTATAAACTGGTTGCCAATATATTTTGACCCTGTCAGGCAGAAGACTGAAGGCTGAAAAGCTAATTAGCGGATGAAAGGATAAGAAGCAAAGTTGCAAAACAAAGAGTTGATAATTTTAGATAGCCTGACAGAGGATTAGGCAAAAGGTGATAGAATAATATCATGTTGCCTGTGTGAGGGGAAGCCCTCTAAGCTGTCTAAATGAGTAGCGGAGTCAATGTTTTAACTTGCGTTTAATTTTTATAATTTCATCTTAGCTATTGACAGTGTTATAAAAGTACTGTAGTGAAAAGCAGCCTGACAAAGGTTTTTCAGTCATGTACTCATTTTTTTGGAAGTTTAGCCTGTTCTGTATTAGAAGTTTGTTTTTTTATGACATTTGATTTGGTACCAATCTACAAAGAACATAGTTTTTATGAATACTGTTAAGTTTATTCTGTGAAGTTTAGTGATTTCCAGTTTCTAGCCTATGTTTTGCAGTTGAAAATGCTTCTTCCTATTTCCCCGATCACCTTGTATCCTAGGGTTGCAGGGTTTTTTCCTTCTTGAGGATCTCTCTTTTTTTTTTCCTTTTTTTTTTTTTTCCCTTACAGCAAACGTTGGTTGTGCCTTGTGGTTCTCTACTGTGTTCTTCACGTGGCAAACATAGACTTTGTGAGAAAGTTTCATGAGTTAAATTAAAAGTATGATTGTAAATCAAGAAGCTAAATGTTTGTAAAGCTGTATGCTGGCATTCTTGTTTTAAGACTGGTCTATTAAGTCTGCACATGATCAGAATTGAGAAACGTTCTGGGCTGCTCTAAGGCATTCGTTACTAACTTTCCTGGCCCTATAACCTCTCTGCACAAGTTTCATGGCTGTTACCACACGCGTGGTAGCAAAGAGGTTCACCTCTAGGAGATAGAAGTAACTCTGCAGGGACTTGGCAGCCTACTGTGGACTAAACATGCTTTGGCCCTAGGGCGATCCACCGATGTTACTAGGAGTAGGCCCTCTTGTCTTGCTGCTGCTTACAGCCAAGAGATATAAATTACCCAGCAACCTTTTGTCAGCATGGTCTAGTAATAAACTGGGATGTCTTATGAGCAATGTGTGGCTGAAGAGATGCAGGTTGTCCAGCTTTGCCCTTGTACTTTTGAAAACGTTTTACTTCTCTCCTGGGACATTTTTTGTACCTTTAGAAATAATTTGATGACTCTTTCTGGAGATAATTGAAATGCCATAGAGTACGTTTTATCTTCTCACTACAGCCAACAGTAGAATCTGTTTTTTATACAGCAGTACCTTGTGATTTAAAAGTTATTCCAGAAGTTAGATTTTGTAGAAGGTTAAGTCACCTATGCATTCACTTTCTTTACTAATACAGTGAAACACTGTTTCAAATGTCAAAGGTTTCCATTGCTTACACACTGTGACTTAAACAACTGTAAGTTAATAGTATTAGTGGGTGCAACTAGCTTGAAGAGTGATGTCTTTAACACAAACTTAAAGTAGTAGTGTAGAATTTTGATTAAAATTCTCTGAGATAGAGGAAGGGAATGTCCCCTCACTGCAGCTTCTTATAGATACCAAAATATACTTCACTCCAAAATGAATTATGATCCATCCTTGATCTGAAGCAGCTGAAAAGCACGTTAAGAAAGAGGGTGATGATACATGTTGCATGAAATAGTTGCAGTACAAGACTGTCGGCTACTTCTGTGATTTTTAGTCTCTTTCTTTGTGACCCTTTCTAGGATTTTTATGCGTTGAGATTTTTCCCAGTTATGTTTGTGTAATAATAACAATATTCTTATATTGCCATAAGTGTAGGTGTTTAACTCTATTTTGGGAACATGATTATTCTGAAATTTGTGTTTGGTCGTTTTGGGGTTTGTTTTGTTCTTTTTAAGTTCAGCTTGAACTGCTTATAAGTAAGAAGCTAGAAGAGGAAAACTTTGGCACAAGTGGGTGTCCACACAGGAAGTTTTACTATTACAGCCATTGTAATTTAAATTCATATTCTTCCGTATGTATTTGGGTTCTGAGAAGAATTTGTTTCAAATTAGCTTTCTAACTTTTTCTGTTTGTCAGATGGCTAAGATTCTGCCTTGTTGGATCTTAATTGCATTGTACCAGATGTCTATTCCTGCAATTAAAAATGCAGATGAGTCTTTTTTTGATGAGAACAAGAATGAAAAGGAATTAAGCCACCGTGCTTGCTTGGGACTGTTCATCAAGATACAGACCATTTTTTCATTGACATTGCAAGAAGATTTCAATACTTAGTATTTTTTTAAATTTTTCTCACATTTGGAAGTTCTGAAGATGGATACTGTCTTTATACTAGTATTCCCCTGCTACTTATATTAAGTGTCTTTTTTGTGATGATTTTGTACAGGCGCAGTTCATGTATTTCCTAGCCACTTAAAATGGTATACTAAAGCTTAAATCAAGGGGGGTTGGGGTTTTTTATGTGTGTGTGTTTGTTTTCAGTATAGCTGTGCTTTTTGCTTGAATAAATGTTTGGGTGCTTCAGGATGTGCTTATCCATCTTCTGAGGCTGTTGTGGTGACAGCATGAAGAAAATGTGCAGTTTTTAGTTGTTTTTCAATGTTTCCATTATATTTAATAAAAGGTTAGGGGAACGTTACCTATGTTTCCAATGGCACTTTGCTAAATGATATTTGAAAGGGTAAAAAATATTTTGTTTACTGCTCAACTAAGGTTTATCCACTCCCTTTGTAAAGTACATAGTTCAGTAAGTTAGCTGTCTATAACTTTTCTTTCCTTGGCCTTTTTAGTTTTCGAGTACACAGAGAAGGAACTAAAATTGATAATCTCTTTTGTTGGAAGTTAACTCCTCTGGTTCTTTCATATTCAAAGGCCAACTTTCTTTTCCCTGTCCTTGGCAATTCATGTTTGGCAGAAAATGGATTCAAATGGAGAAAGGCTTCCTGTTGATTGAAAAGTAAATTAGCATGTGGAGAAGTGTCTCAGGGGAAAAAAGGTAGAAATCCCTTGTATCGAATACTTTTAACATTGGCTAATAAGCAGTGGAAAAAGCTCCTGACAGCTTAACATAATGGTGGCCTTAGGGCAAGAGTAGGGTGACATAATCGGTCTGTTCTGTCTCCAGCTCTAACCCTGTGTTTATCCAATGCTGGATAATGTTACTTTCACCAGTTGAAGTAACTAGATGAACTGGTACTGCCTTGTGTATGGATACTGTATATCAGCTTAACTTGCTCCTGCTTCAGCTAGCTATGCAAATAAACTAAAAGTAACTTTAGCTTTGCAAAATTTTAACTCAAAAAATAACTGGGTATTTTTATTATTACAGCTTCAGATTGAATAAAGGATGGACAAACCCGAACATGTAAAAGCGAAAAACATTCAAACCTAGGAGCAAATTTAAAGAGCTAGGTTTCTAGATAGGGTGGGAGAGCTTGACTGTGAAAATCAATTGCCATGTATTGCAAGTAGGTAGCCTAAAGGCAGACTTGTATATTTTTGGTGGAAATAATAAAAATTGGTTATCTATCTTTTAAATGCCACTTTCAGAGGAAATTAAATGTGAATGTTGAAGAACTGTTTTGTGCCAAACCCAAAAGACAGAAAATTTAAGGCCCTGACCTCACACATTCTTGACCAGGTCCATAACTCTTCTTGCAAGTAATTCCAAATTCAGTAGGTCTAACTGAGCATGTTTATCAGAGATTGCGGTGTTGAAGACTAGGATTGTATTGCTAATAACTTTCATTTTGTTTTAAAATAAAAAAAAGCCATTAAAAAATTAGCATATTGCCTCATTTCTTTGAAGACTGAAAAAATTGTTGAATATAGAGCAGATTGTTGAAAATTAGTTTCCTCTTTCTTTCTGAGGTGCCTAAACAGCTGAAAAGTACAATTCAGACTGATGTCAAGCTATAAATATTGATGAAGCTGGACTTGACAGCTGGCTATTTTGAAAGTTGGTGTTTGCAATTATAGTTCAGAATTATTTGCTTAACAACTTGGTATTTGTTTTCTTTGATAGTGTTAAGATCTTGGACTTCTCTGCATATATAATCATGTTAGTAGGAAGTCAAAATGTCTTTGTATAAAACAAAAAACTCATTAATGATTAGAAAGGTGATAAATACAGAACATTCATTTGGAAAATTTTGGTGTGTAAACTAGCAAAGAGTGACGTAGAAAAATAAAAGCATATTGTGATTTAAACTTCATTCTCCATTGCCCTCCTCCTGGCTCTGTCTTGGCTCAGTCTGGCTATAAACGTCCACCCAAAGCTGCATTACAGCTTTGTAGTAATGCTGTGATCTGGAGCTTTTCTGTGTGCAGCAGAGTATGCCTGTCTGTGCGTCATGACCGCTGACAGAGTTAGCACCAGTATTGCTGCACTAGTGTGAATTTCCTAATGATGCACCTCTTATTGTAAAGATAACAGAATTTTTTTTCAAAAAAGGATGGTTTAACACAGGAAACTATAATGCAGGAAGACAGTAAGAAGCAAAAAGTTTGAGAGCTGCAGTATCTTCCAATCCTATGAGGCATTTGAATGATTTTTAGTAGTGCTGTCTTGAACTCTTGTTAACTGATGAAGTTGTTATTTAAATGTGTCGATGGATAAGCCACCCCTCCCTCTTTCCCATCCACATGGCTGCGTACTACCTTATCAGTTGTAATTTAGTTACTACTGCTGGTTTTGATAAAGGTACTTTTCTATAGGTAGGACTTCGTGACTGTTACTTGTGGCTCAAAAGGAACCTTGAGTTGTCTTTCATGCTATGAACAATCTGATGGGATGATTCTGTAGGGATCATCAGCATTAAAGGAGTTAGTTATAGCTTTCAGGTTTAAAGTTGAGCTGTTGTGAAGTAGACTTCTCTCTCATTGTAATATTTTGCTTAAGATGGACGTCAAGGTTTAAAGTCTCTGGTCTAGTGTAACAATCCCCCTCCTTCTCTTCACCTCTACTCCTGGAAATTCAAGACTTTTGAGATATTTTGCAATTGTCCTGAAATAGTCTTGCTACTTTTGTACTGGTTTTGCTCTAGCAGTGCTGAAGCATTAGGAATGCAAGCATACGTGGATTGCTGGCTTTGAGCCCGTTGACTGCATCCCCAGTTTTGCCACCAGGGCACAATTAAATTACATGATAGTTGTAATACGCATAGTAATGACTGCTTGTGTGCCATTAGGATGCGGAGCATTGCTACCATTATCAAGCAGGAGCAGTATTAGCAGTGTGAGAGTGCCCTTTTTTGTGCCTGAAAAGCATTCATTTGCAAGACCTAAGAGAACAGAAGATGAACAATTGAAAAGAATGATGTTTTTATAGTGATAATTCGTTTCCAATTTTGCTAAAAAATTTCTTTCATTAGGTTGGCTGGATAAAACTTTGATACAGTGTGGAAAAAGTAGCCAGTAATCTCAGCTCTTTGTGTTTTAATTCCTAGATGCTCCAGTCATCACCAGAATTCTAACTGTGCTATTGACTGTCTTGAAGACACTGTTGGTCAGTTAAGAGAGTACTCCCAACAACCTCGGTTTTGATAGTTTCCATAAACATGGTGGTAGAGTGTTGAAGGACTTGAAGAGAAAAAGTAGAAATAGTTCTGAGGTTATTTAGTACATACACATGTGTGCGTATATGCAGATATATGCGTGTGTATCTATATAAATGTGTGTCTATATACATGCTTCAGCTACACTGAAAAGACAGTGGGACAAAGCACAAAGGACTTTGGAAAACGTAGCCAGTTGGCAGCCTTGGGCTGATTATAGTTGGGACGTGACCTTGATTACAGTTGAGAAGTGATGTGTAGTGTATGATAGGCTGCTGAGGCAAGCACCTTTTATGTTCACTGTAGCCTTTAATGGATTCTTTAGCAAAACCAGTATGAGCAGGAAAGAAGTGAATTTTTATGCTGTTTTTGCAGGAGAAAGTGGCCAAAAGGTGTAAGCAAAATATTTTTAAAAATACACTTTTCAATTTATTTTTCCTTTAGTGGGAGGAGGAACATTTAGCGCCTTGAATGTTGTTTATGTAAATGTTTTGGAACACTGGAAAGGTGGCGATGCAGTGTTCTGTCTTCAGCTTGTGTTTCAAGACTGTCTTCAGATTCAAGAGCTAGAAACAGGATTTTCTAAATAGAAAGCTTATCCAAGCCTGCCTTTCCTTACCCTGCTTTTGAAACTGATGATTCAGTAGCCAGATGATCAAGTGAATAAACTTTTTGCTTTTTTAAAGATTATGTTCACACAAGTTAAGAAATATTACTAGATTGCTCAGAAAAAGCTCCATAAATGTGATTTGAGAAGTATCCTTTTGCACTTGTTTCTCATGTCCTCCTTAACATTGAGTCAAAAAAGGAAGACATTGTTTAATAGGAAAAAAAACCCCAAACAAACAAACCTACCCCACCCCAACCCCACGCTCAATTGGGTGTTCTTGAGCTCCTTATGTGTAATTGTCCATTAAAAAAAAAATCAAAAAACAAACAAAAAAAACCCCTGGCATCTTCAGGAGTGTTCTATTTTATGAAAGTGTTTTGCTTTGATTTATATTTGTTGATATGCAAAGACTTACATGCTATGAATTTGGGCTTGTGTTTCGTATGTATAGGTTAATGACGTAACTTCTGTATAGTCCTTCTATTCTCATGTTCCCTTAGAAGAGCAATACAGACTAATGTAGGTGATATCTATTCCAAGTTACAGTTACTTATCTTGTTGAAAGTGGCTGTGTCCTATCTACATTAACAGCTGAACCATTTTTCGTATACTACAAAAAAACATCAGTGCAGAGAAGTTACTTTGGCTGCACAACTCCATATTTTGTTCCAACACTGAATGAAACATAATGGATGTTTTATCTTGTGTCATGTTTTACTGTAGAACACCACGGTGATTTTGTGGAGTACTCAGCTGCCATGGCTGAATGTCGTTCTCTGGTTTTTATTTTATTTTTTTAATAAGAGGCTGAGGATTTCTACCTTTTCCCATTCCTCCCGGCTGCTTTGTTTAGAGTAATATCTTTGGTTTGGTTTTCCTTGAAGTGCTAATCCTGGATGTCCTTCCACCACTAGCTAATGCAAAGAGATAGATCTTAACAATGTGAAAGAAAGAGATCGTAATTCCTTTCTCAAGCACCAGTAGCATCTCTCCTTCTCCTACCAAATTGTTTCTAATGGATTACAAGTTACATTTACCTCTTCAGTCTTGAAAAGTCGAGAGGATGGACTATGGCAGTGAGACCTGTGTTGTCCTGTATAATTTTTATAGTAAATCATAAAATTTTTTTTATACTAAATCATGGCTATTACAGTGACAGTGTGCTGTAGACAAAAAAAACCCATGAAATATTTCTGTACTGTTTTGAAGTAGAGAATGACTTTAAGCCAGCTTCCCACTACCCTAATTGGGTATGTGCTAGTTTTGTGTAGTTACGTCAGCAGCTAGTTTTTATGAGGTGATGTTTTTAGGCAGCTTAAGGCCTTTTGAGCAGGGAACGTGCTCTTGATTGCTTTATCAGAATCATTCCACAATGTAAGTCAGAACTAAGTTTAAAATTAAAATTTGCTGGTGTCAAACATTTACCCACTTAGCAAAATGTCACTTAAACCACATTGGGCAGCAGAGACCCCCTTTTTGTCTCCAAATGTACTGTTGCTAGTCAGAAATTGGTTGAATGAAAATCATGGCCAGAAGGCTCTTAGTTAATGTTAGAAGCTCAGGATAAAAATACACAGTTTATGGCAGCTAGTCCAATGACAGCAACAGTTTGTTGCTAGATAATACTGTACATTAAGCATGATCAGTAGCCAACAAGATGATGCAGTGAATTTAAAAACATACCACCTGTTGGTTACCTTCGCAACAAACCTTTCTTTATGGTGCCTGAGTAACAGCAACTGGAATAATTCAGATTTTAGTGATGTTAACTTAGATGTATAGTGGTAAACCAATAGTTCTGGAGCTCTTTTCATTCCTGGAAGTTGGTTATGTTTTGCAAAACCAAAATTGAAGTATTTAATTCTAGCTGTGGTTAAGAGAGGGTGGTGGATTCTGAATGATTTGAAATGGGTTTGAGTGTTAGCCAGTTCAGTGCTGCTGATATGTTATTCTTTCAAAATAGGATTAGATATCTGACAATTGGTAGGTAATGGGATTCATTTTTACACATAATATTTAGTATTTGGGAGTTATTGTAGGATTACATAATCACTTTCCTTGAACACAAGTGTGTGTGTTCTCTTGGTTCTTCTACAAGAAATCAGTTTCACCCCATGTTTTTTCCCAGTTGTGAATAGAAATTATATTTTTAGACCTTCCTACTGTTCTGTCACGTCTTATAGTGAGTAGGAAATTCTGTCACATGTGCTACCAGTGTTTACTGTTTCTCTAGATTTGGATGGGAGGTAAGGGGGGAGAAATTGAAGAAAACATTTTCCTTACGGCAGCCTGTTCCTTTCAGTTCTGTGCACCTGGAATAGTTTGGTCTTCCTACAGAGGCAACTTATGCGAGTTGACCAGAAAGGAGGTATTTGCTTTAAGTAAAGAACTTGGTGCTGGGCAAATGTAGGAAGATGTGCAGCACCCTAAAAAATACTTGAAAAAAAGCTAGTCTAGGAGTCCTGACTGCACAGGGTATTATTCTGCTTCATAGATTCCCTAACCCAGCTAAGCAGATTGCTGCACTTAACAATATCGGAACTAGAAATACGTACAGAATGTTTTGGAGGTTACACCATACATGCATACGGTTCTAGCTGGTCAGGACTTAATATATGTAAGCCAGGAATATGTAGGTATAATGAACTGTTTCTGCTATGGCAAGATAATAGTCTGATCTTTCAGTGTGCCTGGGTGCCTGAATTAATAAGCATTGTAGTTAGCTGATTAATATTTGGTTATGAACTGTCACACTTCCTGGAGGGAAGGGGGAGATCCCTGCTTTGTTCTGTCAGAGGAATGGTGTATAAATTGTGGGTGGGTTTTTTGTATGGTTGGTTTTCCTTTTCCTTGCTACCTAATCAAACTTTGTCTGCTTTCCTGCTAAAGTTTTTTCTACGCAGTCTGGACATACAGGTCGATTCATCCTGAAGACCTGGCTGCCGGCAGAAGTAGATACTTACTGTGAGGATTTGAATTAGGAGGAAATGTATGCATGATATTTAAATTCTGTTCTGACAGTGTGGTTGACACTGAGATTCTCCTCGCTGTAACATCTTTGCAGTGCTACTCAGCTACAGGCCACATTCTGTCTTTAACCCAAACTGTTTTTACTGGATTCTACTCTCTTGTGCCACTTTGACTTTCTAGAGCAGTAACAATGTTAATTAGCAAACATAGGCCTAAATTTGTCAGAGTAACAGGAAGAGGAGGATCAGTCTTTTCTTGTCTTCTAAGCTAGATACTGACAAGAGGCTTTTTTCAATTAGGGATAGGAATCCATACTCCTCTTTGTGAATAAGATTTGGTAATGAGATAGGACAGATTATTGGCACAATTAGTAGTAATTCTCTCTTTTCCTGTGGAGACATTAGTGGTCCATAAGCATGTGGTGGTTTGGCTGGAACTTTGAATGCTTTTGCTAGGAACTAATGCTACAGTATTTCAGTATCCAGCCTGCAGCAACCCCTTTCTGGGATAAGCTGTTTTTTCGCCAGCTTCTGCAGTATTTCCTATTCTGCAAATTCAGACCCTGTGCTGTCAAAAACTGCACAGACACTTCATTAGTCTTGCATTTTGGCTGATACTCTCCCTGGATGGAGGTATGTGTCAGAAACACATGATAAAACTGCTAAGTCAACAACAGACTTTGACTCCACCTATAGAGTATTGTGCACTTGACTACTTAGATTAATAATAGTATGTTAAATGGCATGGCTGGATATTTCTGAGATGTTTTAGGGAGATGGATGACAGTTTAACATTCAGTTGAGGAATCAATTTTTCATTTTTTTTCTATTGCTTTGGAAATTCATAGGGGAAAAATTGAAAACTTAGAGACAGTAGAGTGGGTTAGTCTTACCTTTGCATATTTTTTTTGATATATTTCTGTAGAAGAAGTATTTCTATAATCTCCTACTGTCTAGTGAAGCCATGTAAATGCAAGTTTCTTTACGTAATTGGCTAAGATGAAAGTGGTGCTTATTTTTTTCAATGGAGGAAATATTACAAAGTGGTAAATATTATGGCTTCTTACTCACCTCAGAGTATGTATTTGCTTATTGTAAAAGTAATCAAGAGTTTAAGTTTTGTTAGGCTTCTGTCTCCAGAGCCTCTGTTTCTAACAATGATTAAAAGTGCCTTTGCCTGGTAAAAACATTCTCAATTTGGGCATGGGCTCTAAGGTTGCTAATACTTTTGGGACATCATAATATTAAGGTGATAATGTACTTAATTTAGATTTTTCACTTGGAAAAGTACTTCAGAGTGATTGAGAAGACTGAGCACGTTGCACCTCTGCTTTGGTAGTGCTTGCACTCCTTTGGTAGTGACTCCGTGTTCATTTCTGGGTGAAAAATAAACATTTCAGTTTTGTACCTATACGTAGTAAGCAAACAGTTCAAAACTGCTGTGAAGAGGATAATATGACTAATAATGTGAAAATTATAACTTGCTGCCAAACAATAACACTTTCAGCATGTATAAAATTTGCAGGGTCTACCTAGTTTAAATGATGGCATTCATTTTAGGAAGTATTTCCATTATAGCTAGGAGGAAATGTTAGCCATTTTTCTTCAAGTGGTTCCAGTGGCGAAGTTTACTGATAGTGCCAGTAAATCCTTGAAAGGGGAATTCCCTCTTCAATATCAGTTTTAGGTTTCTGTTATGCAGCACTATGCAAGGTACATTGTTAGACTTCGGTGTCAGGCCTGTATCTATAGTATTTAATGAAGATTCAGAGCAAGCTAATCAGCCAGCATACTAAATACTGTAGATACAGGTATCTTCTTAACTTCTTAAATGGTTTGGTGGGTCACAGGGTAAGAACTCTTACTTTTTTTTCTCAAAACTGATGGATGGTCTAAGTTGTGTGGTGATGGGTGAGTAATAAGTATGTGAAAACAATAAGCAGTATTATGTTTTTAGCATTTTCTCCAAGGTAGTTAAAGATGCATTTCCAGCAGTGGTGCAGTTTTATTCTGTAAAAGCCTAAATTTGATAAAAGTTGAGCTGAAATTTAAATCTAAAGCTCAGCAAGTGAATACTTTTTGCAGTATGTAAAATTGCTTGCTTTCAAAGAATACTTTCCTAGACCAGGGTGGCAGTTGAAGTGGAAGAATAGTGAGGAGAAAGGTATTTCTCTCCTTAACTCTAATGCTAACTGTAGCTTTTTTCCCCCATCACCCCAGTACTGCATAAATTACAGGGGAAGAAGGAGCCTGGATTGCTTCTTTTGTGATTACAATTTTTTGCTTACCCTACGTTGCTTACCTTGGACTGTTCAGTGGATAACTGGAATTGGCTGGATGGTCGCATCCAGAGGGTTGTACTCAATGGCTTTAAGTCCAGATGGAGAGCAGTGACAAGTGGT
>JAOXNO010000001.1:54545674-54571694 GCA_028565335.1 Limnodromus scolopaceus | reverse complement strand
TGCCCAGGGAGGTGGTTGAGGCCCCTTCCCTGGAGACATTCAAGGTGAGGCTTGACGAGGCCCTGGGCAACCTGGTCCAGTTGGGGGTGTCCCTGCTGACTGCAGAGGGGTCGGACTAGATGACCTTTGAAGGTCCCTTCCGGCCCAGATGAGTCTATGAGATTCTATGAGTCTATGAGATTCTATGAGTCTATGAGATTCTATGAGTCTATGAGATTCTATGATGATGAATATGGCTATTTCTAAATGTTTTGGGAGTAAGAGTTGCTGAGCTTTGGAGACAATTGACTTTCATTTTTATGTTTCTTACCTAGTAATGCCTACAGTTGGGTGACCTTTAAAATTTTTTTTTTTTAGGGTTTCGTTTTTGCACTGAATGTAGCCAGGACGGATCCTTGTGGGCTTTGGCAGCCCTTGGAAACTGTCAAAGGTAAAAATCAACCAAAGTTCAGTATTACGTTCTTGAAAGTTGGAGGTGAGAACATTAGCTTATACTAGTTCTTAACTAACTATAGGACACCTTGCTGTTTTCATATACTTTCTAGTGTATTATTTCCTGTGGGTTTGGGTGTGAAGTTTTTTCTGTAACTGTCTGGTGCAATTTGCTTTTGCTAGTGAAAGTTGATGCATATGATGGTTTTCTTTGAAAATTAATTTGAGATTTTAAAGTCACTGGAATTGGTCAGTGACTAGTTCCTACAAGCAATGAAGTTACATTAAAGTTTTGTTTATCTTCTGGATGCTTGTACTTTCATCCCAATACCTCTCAACTTGCATTTAAAGTGACAAAAATACTCTGTTCATTTTCCATATGTTAAATTTTATGTTGCTTTTGTACATTGTTAACAAGCTCAATGTAATGTAAAGCTGTAGCAATTAGGTATGATACAGCTAGACCATCTGTTAAAAATTAATGCTTTTTGTCTGCATACCTAGATAGAGACTGTATCCAATCATGTATCAATGCAATTGCATCAAATAAGTACAGTCTCATTTAAGATGCAGTTCAATACAGTACTGCCTTGTTCTAACTCTTTTTTTTTCTTTTCTCCAAGTGTGTTATGTATATAAGATCAACGTTTCTGAAGAGCACTTGTGTGCCTGTTTTGTTTTGTGCTCTTGTGATAGAGTTTGGGACATACCTTCAATTTCTGCTTCCTGTCTGTAATGGTGACAGTTTCCACAGCCTTACTGACCTTCAAGGGTTTTCCAGTGGGCCGTATTCAATTTTGACTTTGGAATTCACAGGAACCACATTTAGTTTTATGTTAATAAGTGCTTCTCTTGCAGCTGCACTATGCAGAAGCTTCAAATAATTTTTTCTTCTATATCAAATGAAGAACAGTTTTCCTCTGTGGGCCATATTTGATTGCCGCTGACAATCTGAAGAAAAATTGTTGCTGTATGAAAGGCTCATGTATTAGATAAGGTGCTTAGTTCCAGTGATGCCTGTTTGATGAACAGCAAATTTGAAGATACTTGAATTCAAGCTCTGTCTTTCTAATGAGGGCCTTGTGTTTATGAATGGTGGACTTTTCTATCTAGGGAAAAAGGAGGTCTGAGGAAATTCACTGGTATTACTTTTCAGGGAGCTCAGGTTTTACTTGCCAGAGTGGGCTAGAATGCAGTAGTGAAGAGAGGGTTTCCATAAGGTGCACTGCACTGTTGTGCTTATACTGAATTTATGACTGGTAGCTCCATCCATCATGCTGATATCACTGAATGCAATGTGTACATCTTTGCTGCAGAAAGAGATGGAACATAAATAAGGCTAAATATCAAACTGGGTTGTCCCAAAGCTGTGTTGGATTATGACAGGACAGTATTATAGTAGACATTAAAGTTCATAAGAACTGCAACTAGTTCAGATTAGTGAGTATTTTTACCTCTGAGAATAGATTCTACTCACTGTATGATATTTTAAAGAGTTAAATAAAAACTGTTACTAACTTTAAACATGTGTCATATGTTGACGTATGTGTGCATTGCTATTTATCAGACCTTCCTTAGAGTTCTCACTCAAGCTGAAGCTGGTTAATTTTTCTAAAAGACATCAGGTAAATAAAAAGATTAGGGGACTTTACACTCATCTGAAGTAGTTTTGGTAGGTATATGCAAGTTTGGAAGAAGAGGATTATCATCTTTTTGACCTTTTCCAAGGGTGACTTTTTCAGCAGATGTCAGATCTAAAAATCGAAATGCACTGTCTATAAACTTTATGTATTTTTATCCCCTGGGAACCTGGCATATCACATAAATATTGGAATTAAGGAGATAAATGCCTTTTGGCATTTGGCCTTTTTTGCAGTCCTGTAGGACACTAGTACAAATTGTGATTGCCTGTCTATCCTCTGTGTACAAAATAAACTACCCTATGTGTGACATTCAGCCCTATTTCAGAAGCTAGTGAGCTGAAGAGATGGTGTCAATGACATGGAATAATTATGTTGTTTCTTCACATGCTGGCATTAAGCAGTCGCTTTGTTGGCTGAGAAGTCATCCTCAGTTGTGAATGACTGCTACAAAAGTCTGCCACAGAGGTATTCTCCCATGGATTCAGGAATCCCCAAATGCTTGCTTTTGGCAATAAACAAACTTGAAATGCAGCACTCTTATGCCAGTGGCCACGGGAATCTTTCTGCATCACTCATGTATGCATAAAGAACATAAAAATCATCATATTGGATTGGACTCATTCGTTGCTTGATATTTTGTCTCCTGAAAGAAGCTGGAAGGAAATGCAATGGGGAAAATACAAGAGAAAGGGTAGCGTTCAGCAAAACTTCCTCTTGCAACGCCTCTTGCAGTCTGTGGCTTAGGGAGTTCCTACATCAGCTGCAAGATTTTTGGTGGATTTTGTTTTCCCCTTGTGATTTTTTCCAATAAATTATAGAAACTTTTAAAACTTCCACTTTCTTGCCATCTCATGTGAGTGAATTCATTCTAACTGGGCATTGTATGAAATAATATGATATGTATCTTAAATTTTAAAGCTGATAAAACATGAATTATGGGACAAATGAAGAATAAGTAAATAGACCCCCTTTTCCTTCTCTGTTACATTTGCTTTTTTATAGATTTCTCTCTGTTTTTTCTATTTCTTATTCTCTTCTCTGAGCTATGGATAGTTCCAATATATTTAATTTGTCCTCTGTGGGAGAGCTTGCTTACCTTTGTCCTTGTAGCCTTTCTATTTTATATTTTTTTTTGACTTCCCAGTTGTACTGACTTTTTTTTTCCTTTGAGATGCACTGGTTGGTAGGGGTTTTTTTGCCTTCTTTCAGGAGTAATATATAAAAACTGGTGTCAAATTTTGGCACTTTACATTCCGCTGGTAGTGAGGAATATCTTGGAAGATAAACATGGCAATTTTTCAGAGGGTCATATTTGAGTTCTTCCAGCGCTCTGAATGAACAGTGACGTGTCTTTGCAGTGGTCTTGGCCTGACCTGACCTTGTTTTATTTTATAAGCTCTTTAAAATGCTTCTGTATCTCAAGCTCAATCTTGCTTGCTTCTCTGATTTAAAGCCAGTTCAGTGCCACAATAATCCTTCTGGCCAAAGCTGTTTTGTCCGTTAGTCATCAGACTATACGTCTAACAATCTGTGGAGCTTCCCTATTCCTTAAATCTGGCATTGCAAAATCGTGCTCAGGAAATCCCAGTTCCCGAAGCTCTCGAGTGGGTCTCAGAAACTCGGCCTGGTGAAGTACCATGGACAGGGACCGCTGGGCCCGGCCTCCTCCCCTCCTGCTGCAGAGCAGAAAGTAGCCCGGCAGTCAGAAATACTTGTGATGTGCAGGAAGATCTTGGCCTACATGCATGATACCAGTCTTGTTTAGCATTTGATACCTAAGGTTTTTGATTATATGCTGCAGACAGAATATTTGGTGAGGATTTAGGTGAGAGTTCTGCTTTGTTCTCATTCCTCTTTCCCCAGAAGAGGAAATGACTATGCTGTAAGTCTTTTACAACTCTCATGCTTTGCATGTAATGTACAATATTACTGAACATAACAGCTTGTTGGTTATAAGATATAATAAGTTGTATGTAACATTTTGTAGCCTCAGCACCTTTATGTTTGTAGAACACATTCTTCGTTCCTTGTGTCAACTTCATAGCCATAAAAGATGATGTCTATCTAAGCACAACATACAGAAGATGCTGGCAGTGCAGATAGTCTTACCTTATGAACAGGCTTTAACCTCAAAACGAAGAAGGTACATTTAGATGAAAAATTTCCAAGCTTTCTCATCTTGATGTCATTACTACTTGCACTCCCAAAGTTGTCAGTTTCCAGGCTAGGAATTGGTGCTTTGAAGGTGACAGTAGAGTGAACAGCTCTATAGCTGAGATGCAAAAATGAAGTGGAAGGACTTTAAATGGATTTTAAATGCTGGTGCATTTGAAGAGTAACAGCATCTTGAGAGGGACAGCTGTTACAGGCCAACAGCTCTTGGCTTTAAAAGAGTTTTTACTCAGTGTGAGCCCTTACTTCTGGCATACCTGGAATGCTACAGATCTGCTGATAGCTTACATCTTGCATTTTGAGAGTCAGAGATTCATGCTGAATTTATGCTGGTGCACTTGATCTCCTAAATTGAGTAGTTTGATCCATTACCCCTGAAAGATGGGTCATCCTCTAGAGTAGATGTTCTAATCTTTTTAACCACAGACTCCCAAACTGTGTTGCATTCTTCCATAAATTATTGTACAATTCTAAGAATGGAGTTTGGGATGTAGATTTTGTTCAGTCGGAACTGCACTAACACTGAATATTGGAAACACTGGGAGCTGTTGACCTGGGTTAGATTGTAAATGTTGACCTAAAGATGAAGGACTTTACCAGTTCCCTGAACCATTTAGAGCCTGAAATACACTTATTTCCAAAATAAAGTCAAGGAAAAAATCCCTAAAGTAACAATTCGAGGTACTGGAGGATCACGGGAAGTCCAAGAATTTTTCAAACTAATAACCTTTAGATTGTCTGTAAGCTGAATCAGTGAAGCTTATATTTGCACAAAGGCTATTTCTTAGTAAGAATTGTTCAGCTCTAGTCCGTGTGATTATTCCTTACTGACAATAGCTTTAATGAGTAAACACAATGAAGACGTAAAGTTCTCAGCAATGACACATTTTAAAATCAAAAAGAAAATATATTCCTACTAGGTGCTTTTTTCCTCTTAATTTAGTAGAATTATGTCGTCTTCTTGTCTTGTTTGTGTAAGACATATGAATTCAGTGAATATGTGCAGAACTGGAATATTAAGGATCATAGCCTAGAACTGTTATTTATGTGCACTGCAATCTCACATTACACTGTTAAAGATAGAAAAATCATTGTTTTTAAAATATGTCTTTCTTTTTTATCTTTTAGGCAGTATTTTGCATTTCTGCAGAGCTTTGCACAGATCCTGTTCCCATGCAAACTGATGAGGGAGAAATACTGGAGGAAGGCAGTCCCAAGGTCAGTGAGGTAAATGCCACTGTGTTTTGGAGGAACAAGAGCTTGCTTGGCTGAAATGGGGGATACATGGAAAGAATATTGACTGCTGGTGGTATTTTTAATAAATACCTGCATGCAAGTAAATAATATTTATTATCCTGGAGACATTTTAAAAATAAAGTTTTTAAAGGCCTTAAGAAAGATGGGCTTTTTTGCTGCCTAGTAAGGATTGGAACATGTGTTTTAGATCCCTCCCAGGAAGGAAAGAGGAAACTCTTGTAAAGAAATACTAACCTTGATTGTGTTCCATTTATTAGAACTGGAAGGGCTTGTCAAGCTTTCTGACTTACCCACACACCCCCCTCAGCTGACTTAGAATTAAGCACGTGGGCCCTTAAGTGCAGGTGTCAGTGTTTGTGGATCACTGACTGATCTGTATTGAAGGTATTCTGCTACTTGTTTGCTTGTACTTTCCAGCATGTGCTTTGTTGTGAGACCAGATAGCACATTGCTTTTAAAGGTACCTCTGATTCTCAACATACTGTGTTGCGACAAGAGGTTATAAAGTGTGCTGTTGAATATAATGTTGGTTATGTCCTGCTTTTTGCTTACTTCCTGAAGATACAGATGTTGAGTCATGAATTACTTTGCTTTGCATAATGACATATTGATTATCATATTCTTCAATAGGTTTATAAATTTATTTTACAGTACTGACTATCTCAATGAGTTAGTGTTAACTTTGCAACTGATCTGTGTTTAAAATATGGCTCCTAAATTTCATTAAAACCTGAATTGCTGTTAGCTTGCTTGTAGTTTTGTGTAAGGGACTGGCTGAAAGAGTAAAAAACAAGACAACTAAAATTAAAATTTCATTGTTTTGTAGCTGTAACTTTTTTGATAGTTGTTCTCATTGTTTTATGCTCTAATAGGCAAAAACATATTTAAGCTCTAGGCATAAAGTTAGGAGGTGATAAATTATTATAGAAAGGATTGGGCAATTTTCCTGCATGTACTTTAGGATTTGTGTTATTTTAAATAGCTTTGAAGGAAGGCTCACTAGATTAGGAACTTACACGTGAAAACATATCGGTGGATGTACCTGCAGCCAGCCAGAGTATTGAATGCATCTTTTGACAAGGATGTGGGGGATAGACATATGAGAGGAAGCATCATGGTGCAACTAATTACTGATTTTTATTGGCATGGTTACTGGCACTTACTTTTCACCAGAGAGAATATGTGTTTGTGTGTGTATGTGTATGTATATACACACAGGCACCTGTGTGTAGGTGTGTATGTGTATATGGATACATAGCTTTCATTTTTTTGTGTGGCAGGAATTAGATTGAAGTAACTGTCTTGTGAAACTTACTCTTTTCCTCCTATGAAAAGTATGCTTTTCTTTGGCATTCTAAATTCTGGGTGTAATGGCAAATATTGTATCTCTATTCCAGCGTTAAGTGTTCAAAAAATTTAGTGAGCTCGAGTTTCAACACAAACACGGCATATATCCAAAACCACGACAGACGGACTTTGGATACCAAACTGCATATGCAGCATTGCTTTGAAGCAGTTGTCATTTGGAGAGCATGGGAGATTTGGGATCATACAGCTGGTGTTCAATGTTATTAATTAAAAAGCTATACAGAATTGGTATATACTAAGCAAAAAAGACTTGTGACTACATCTAGTCCTTCTCCCCATCTTGTGATGTATAGGACTACTCAATGAAGTTTATTTTTCGGGATTTTTTTAGTCTGTAATTTACAAATGTTTACATGATCTAGTGAGCCATTTTCATATGTTTTTCTAAGAAATATTTTTTTAAGACTTGAGTAATATAGTTTAGGCTTTTTCCTTCTGTCAGGCCTTTTTTCTTTCCCTTACCCCCCCATCTCATCTAGGCCCATGACATTAGGTTTTTTTTTGGGAGAATTAGTTTTGTGCTTTGAAGACACTAATTTAAGTAATTATTCTGTCATATTTTATTTGGACCTTTAATTTCTTCCCTTTTAGCTGTTCCAAAACACTAATCTGTAAATAAAAGCTAAATATATCATTTTTGTTACGCCTCCTGTTCAGATCAGTGGATCTTTTCTTCTGTGTTTTTCTAGGTGTTTTTCTTTTATGCCCATATTTAAGTACCAGCAATCTTTGTGGACCCCACTCAGTTTATACTCTGTTTTCAAAAATCCCATAATTTGCCTATTCTTTAGCCTTCCCAAGAAATGATTATTTTTTTTTGAGCCTGTAAACGTCTACAGAAGCCATTGTCTTCTAGCATTTTATTTCCTATGAATGTTTAAGAAGGACTCGGAACACTTCATATGTTATCAGCTCCTTTGAAACTCTTCTCTTAAACATTGAGTTTGAGTCTGAGTTGAGTCTGCAGCTCATACGTCTTATGAGATTAGTTCATGCTGATTAAGCACATTCCAGCTACTTCAGTGAGAATAAGTTTGATTATATCATATATGAGGTCAGATTAAGGCCCCGTTCTTAGCCTTTGTTCTGAATAATTCATTTCTAGCCAAAAAGAGGCTTTTGCAGGTGATACAAAGATTGAAATCACTCTTTATGGTGATTAGTAGCATCTTGTATGGGCTGCCTCAGCATAACTATGGAAGAAAAGTGGGCAAGCTTTCTGTCTTGCAGTTACTTCTTCAGTCTTGTAGGACTTCAACAACAGTATTAAAACTATTGTTGTAAAAGGTAGAGGAATAGAATGTAGAACTTATTTTTGTACAAACATGAAATATAAGCTAAAACCCACTTTATGTTCAAATGCAAAGACCCAGGCCTACGTGCTGGAATGCCTTGGTATCAGCTACACTTGAAGCATTCAAGTGCAAGATGCACAGGGGTTCACCACTGTTCATAATTTCTCTCTTACTCGGTTTTGATCCTCAGAAGAGGTGGGAAACCTACATGTGGACCTCTTGCAGAGTGTTCCTGTTATCACATCACCCGAATTTAAATTGAAAAGCACTTGAAAAAGGACATGTGGAAAATTGTCTTTAAGTTCTGTAGCCGAATCCATTCCATGCTGTATTATATATTGCCAAGAAGGGTCTTTGCCAAAATGTCACCTAACAATCACTTTTGATACTGTCTTAAGCTGATCTCGAGTTGAAAATTTATCTGTCTTATTTTCCATAAGTATGCATTGAACTTGAGAGAAAGAAAGTAAATATACTAACTTCTAGAGATATCTTTGCTATATTGATATCAAGGTGTTTTGTCTTTATTTATCACCATGGAAAGACATGCTCATAATTTATCTTTGTAAAGCATAAGACTCACTACATGAAGTTCTGTATCTCCGGTGTTGATACCTGACTCTTCTGGATCCACAAACAACAAAGCAAAAGGGGTTCCTGTTGATACTATTGCAGGAAAAGCAGTGGTTAGAATAACAGTCTCTGTTACTTAAGACTGCAGATCCCATGACCAGTTATCAATATTTGTTTCCAGACTCTTCAGTTAAAAGAACATTTAATTGATAGAGAAGATGTCACTCGCTTTGCTTTTTATGTTCTTTCCCAGTAGCATGGGAAGAGGCAGCATGATAACGTTGTCAGTCCTAACCACTAAGAAGTCTTGGTTCTTCTCTTCTTGAATCACTAGCCTATAACTTGAGGAACTAAAATTATTGTAGATTAAGGTATACTCGATTAAAGTACTCTGGGGTGTCAGGGACGACATCAGAATCATATTTCATGGAGATACCATGAGCTTCAAGATATAAAGATCTGGATGCTGCAACAATTAACTTCCTTGTGGTGCCAGTCTGAAAATAACCTAAAAGGTTGTTACATGAAGGCTCTTATCATACACTGAAAACAAATTATATATCATGCTTTATTCCTTGTGAACCGGTTTGGCTCTATAACTGTTTCATATTTTCTGACTTCCTAGTCTTTAGAGTATTCTGAGATATCAAGACCAAGCCTTGAAGAGATTTCTTTCTGTTTCTGGAAAAAGGAAAAAAAAAAAGTGCCTCATGTAGAGATAAGCAGGTCACTTTAAAGACATATATTTAGTGCTTCAAACTAACTAACACTATGTGAGGTATGATTAGAAAATGTAATCCCTGCAGTCAGGTGTCATGAAAAGCAATAGTCTTGCTCGGACTCCTGCTCCTTGCTGTGGCACTGCTACAGAAGTTGGCCTTCATGCTTGCCTTTGCCACTCTTGAAATCAATGACAGAAATCCGGTGGCAACTTTCTGGTAATTTAGTTTAAGGAAAGTTACTGATGGACTCAGTCCTCCCTTTAACATTTGTTTCCCACGCTGCTATTAATGCATACGTTTTTATTTCATTTTGTAAGTTTTTGTTTTGGTTTTTTTTAAATATTGTGGTGGTTGAGTAGTGCTCTTGTTCTTCTCAATTATATGGCAGAAGCTTCTACAATTCTTCCCTTTAGTTTTTTGGCAGTGTACCCTTTGGTCATTTTTGGATTGCTTTCCAGCAGAGTGGTTTTTGCACATGCTCTTTCTTTTTCTCCCCATCTCCTGCCCCATAGGCTGCTTTTGGAGAAACTTACTGTCTCAGTAGTTTGTTGTAGTTTTTGTTCTTCATCTTAACTGTTTCCACTGTTTGATCTCACAGTTTCTTTCTTGTTGTCACACTGTCAGAAAATACTCTTTCTGTTAATGTGGCATTAACATGGTAAAGACAGCTGGCACCTGTCAATAGCACACTCTGGATTCCAATAATTTTCTAATATTAGTGCCACAAAGAGGGGAAACAACCTGTACAGAAGCATGCTTTTTCAAGTGAGTGCAGAGTTTTTAAAAACATAGTTATTCTTGGCATTTTAGAAGTCATGTAGATGTCCTGTTTGACAGGAATGTTGAATGCATTCTATCCATGTGATCTGTCAGTGAGTATCATACAGCAAAGTATCCTTTCACTTTATAAAATAGTTGGGGGATGAGGTGTCTGGTTTCTGGCTTTTCAGGGTCTCTCTTTTTCCCTTCACAAAAGGAAAAAAAAAAAAGGAAAACATTTCTACTTGGAACCCTCAACCTCTACTGTTCTTTAGATTATGATTTTTTTTTTTAATTATATTTTGTGGTAGGTAATTTGCCACTAATGATTCCTAAGCTTTTTCCATTAACAGCTTTGGTAGTCTGAAAATATCAACAAGCACTGCACTTCTTGTTTGTGACTAATTTCTTTTCAGCTGTTTTCATCCATCTGTTAAGGATTACTGTACAGACAACACTTAAACTTTGTTTCTCAGTTGTTCCTTTGCTGAAAATATTGCAGGAGGAAACTAAAATTTTATGCCTGATTTGAAGTATTTTTAGATTTCTTTCAATATTGGCAGGAGTTTTGAGCTTATGTTTCAAACTTCCTTCTCAAAAAATGCAATTAAATTTTTCATGTCAAATGTAAAATTTTCCCTGCCCTCCTTGTTGTTCCTTCCTCTTTCAAAGTAAAAAGCTGTGAATTTGTGGGGAGGGAAGAACTTTGACCAAAATAACTTACAGAAAGGTATTTATGAGTTGTCATTTTGATTCAGTCTTGTAGAAGGGAAAGGAGGAAAAATAGCTAGTTCTGCCCTTTTAATGCTTTGTGTGATTAAAAATCTAGGTACACAAGATTTTGATGAAAAACATGGCTGCGCAGAATTTCAAATAATGCTCAACTCCTAATAAGTACAGGAAAAGAGAAGTTTCTGTACAGTCTGGTGCTAGATAAATATATTTTTGTTCAAAGGTTTCATTAGTATTTATAGAAATAATTATTGATCTAAGTAGGCAGTCTGGAAATTAGGCTGCTTTTCCATACTCTGGTGCCTTTTTCAAAAAACAGTGACACAAACATTGGGGTTTGACCTGTTGTTCAGTCTCGCTGTCCACTACAACTTATCAAACTCTTTTGAGGTTCCCTGTTAATCTTTATTTTATGTCAAGTTTTCCCCCTGCTGTTCTTATCTGCCAACATGAATCTTCCCCTTACGTTACAGCCTGCATGTTCTCATCCTGGATAATTCTTATTTTTCTTACCTCTTGGTGTCTAATTGTGAACTAGCATTTTCCCTTCTGTTTAAATCACTCTTCAGAATTCCGTTGGTATTGGCTGTATTTTGGGGGTGTGTGTTTTGTTTTGTTTTTATCCTCAAGCATTCACACAGAGGTGATGAAAAGGTGATTAAAGAGTATGTGACACTTACTCAAGCATCTAAGCTCTTGCTTTTATTTCATTTATGTTGAGAATAAAGAAATATAAGCCTGCCTGAGTGGTATTTGTATTTGATCTGTTAAGTTACATAGTTTAATATTTATAAATAGAAGCTTAATATTCAGAAGAAAGTGTTGTTATGAGGGAGGGTTGCCAGTCAGGAGGTATCTTTCTTAAAAGCTTGAGTTTTCCACTAACTGCATTTATGGGTAAGTTATGCTCTGGTCTTGATAGTGGATGTTGCTTGAGGCCGACAATAGTGCAAAAGTTAGGGTGGCACTTTCATTGTGTGGGATTTAGAGTTAATGGAGTAAAAAGAAAATCTTAGTTGGGTAGTTAAGACAGCATTCAAAACTTTGATGCCTGTATCTCTGGGGCTTATAATATTACTTAGTGATACAGAACTGGGTTTCTATTCAGATGGCACTAAATAATTTAAAACATTAAGGCTGAAGTCCTATACAGTAGTGAAATGGACAAAATGCTTTGTCACTCTAATTAAAAAAAGCTGTTTTCCAGTCTAGCACTGGCCTGGTACATGGTACTTTCAGCCTTGATGGTTTCTCTGCTGTATGAAACCCTGCTGCTCTTGAAAATTTTGGCTTGTTATGAAGAGGTGAACTTTCAATCTGAGTGTACTTTCTTGTGAATACCTGACAAGTCAGAGTAGGTTTCAGTTTACTCATGTGGCTCTTGCCTCTCACTTGGGTCCAGGAAAGTTCTGTTCTTTTTTTTTTTTTTTTTTTCAAATCACTCACTATTTTTTCAGAACGCATTAGTTTGTTCATGTTTGCTCTCTGCTCGTTTTTGTTCCCTAATAATATAGGGTATGTTTCCATAATTTTTCTGGAACATGAATTGTAGGAGCAGCTAGTCTTTCTAATGCTGACCTGTGACTATACTAAGTTCCTAAAGTCTTTTAGAAGCAGAGAAATATTAGTCCATCAAGGGGAGCAGAAATTTTGGGGTTAGTTTTTCTCTCAGAACTTTAACACTGTGGCAAACAAAAGAACCTAATAACACAGTTGGATCTTTCCTTGGGGTTGGGGGACAGAAGCTGCTTGTGAGTTTATAACTTTGAATTTCCAAATTTCAAGGCATTGTAGCAAAGAGCCATAGTTACGGTATGTGGTTTAACCCCAGCTGGCAACTAAGTACCACACAGCTGCTTGGTCACTTTCCGCACCTCCCAGTGAGATGGGGAGGAGAATTGGGAGGGTAAAAGTGAGAAAACGCACAGGCTGAGATAAAGAGAGTTTAATAATTTGAAGGGGGGGGAGGGGAAACAACAACGAGAGAAAGTAAAACCCAAGAAAAAACAAGTGGTGCAAAACAAAAACAGTTTGTGTACCACCAACCAACCAATGCCCAGACAACCCCTGAGCAATGGCAGCCCCTGCCAACCTCCACACAGCCCCCCAACCTCAGTTTTATTGTTAAGCATGATGTCACGGGGTATGGAATATCCTTTTGGTCATTTGGCGTCAGCTGTCCCAGCTCTGTTCCCACCCAACTTCTTGTACAGCCGCCCAACCTACTTGCTGATGGGGCAGTCTGAGAAGCAGAAGAGGCTCGATCCTGTGTAGGCACTGCTCAGCAGTAACTAAAACATCAGTCTGTTGCAACAGTATTTTCAGCACAAATCCAAAACATAGCCCCATACAAGATACTATGTAGAAATGCAACTCTACCCCAGCCAAAACCAGTCCGTTAGTTATCAGTATGTTATCAGTGTCTACTGGCTTTATAAAACAGCAGTTAAAAACAAGGGAAAATTGTTGAGGACTTTGCAAAAAAGAACGTGGAATTAAACAGACAGGGCTACTTGAACTGTTTTAAAGGAATGCCTAGCTGCTTGCACTTGATCCTGAATTTCTTTTAAAATGTCCAAGATTTTGCAATTTGGGTATACTGTTCTCTTCAGCAGCAAGATGGATTACTCATTTGAAACCTACTTACCCATAGTGAAGACTAAGATTGCTAATACGTAGGTACTAAACTGAAAGATGACTCAGTTTTCTGATATCTGAATACCCTGAAGTGCTTTTGAAGCAGAAAAGGTTAATACAATGTTGTATTTTCTTTCCCTTGGAAAATAAGATCATCTGTCAAATTGACTTTAAGGTCTTTAAGGGCTGTCGTCATACTGTCCTTTGATCCAGCCTTTTCATAGGTACGGTTCATGTGAAGGATATCTAATGGCATGGAATGTCATTGCAGTGAACAGGTGTGTTTCTTAGAGTTCTAAAGGAAGAAATGTTTCAGTCTTAAATAGAACTCAGTTAAAACTCATCTTTTCCATCTTTTTAAAGCTTGTTTCTTTTTCATAAATGTTTTCTTGTTGCTTTTTTACTCAACCAATAGCATCTCTTCTTTGGTTGATTACAGCAGTTTATAATAATTTGCAAAACAAAGAAAATAATATTTGCCTAAAAATAAGAAAAAAAACAGTTCTGCATTTGAGAGCTAACATGGTATAGTCCTGTTATGATTTTGGAGACAGTCAGGGACATTGCGTTGTGGCTTTGCTAGCAAAGGGTGTATTTTTCTTCTTCTCATGTAGGTGTATTATTGGCACACAACTTGAGGGATTTCTACCTTTTCAGAATATTGCCTTTTAATATCTTTCCATTCTGTATTGGCTTTACATTGTTGACAGTAGTTGTAGTCCATGTCAATGTGACATTAATTAAAGCTCTATGTAGTCAGTCACTTAATACAAAATCTTGTAGATGCGAAAATATTGGTAAGTGTTTTCAATCTTACTGTTTTATGGCAGACTGAAGGGATAGGTATTTGAGGAGAAATTTGAGCCACGGACAGTAAAAGCTTACATTACGCTTCCAAATAATTCGTAGTCTGATTAGTTTGGCTAAGTCATTCAAAGTGTAAAACTCACTGGTCTTGTTGACTTCATACATTTGCAAGACTTCATACATTTGCAGGACCCTACAAAGACAATTTCATTTTCAGTTTGAGCTAGATGGATATGAAATTGTTTCAGTTCCTCAAAATTTCTTCTTCTTTCATTGGGTGTGGAAAAAGTGGATATGGGCTTTGTGGAGAAGACCTTTTGTATTACTTTTATTTATTCTTAACGCTAAAAATAGTACTGATGGTCTTCATCATTACAGTAGGTAAGAGACTGTGTGGACAACTAAGGGCAGTTGAACTTGAAAGGCATTGTGCAATATGAGTTCCCCTGAGGGTAAAAGCAACATTAAAAGCATGTCAGCATTTCCTGTCACTTGTGTAAAGTCTGTTTACTGAGACACTTGGATAGTAGACAAGACAGTGTATTATGAAGAAGGGAGAATGTAATAGTTGTCTACAGGTGCATTAAGCTTGTGTGGAATTGGGTTGCTAAGAAATGTTATAGAAATACTCTGAAATCATATTGGTAAGTTTCAGCAGATACAGATTTTCCAAGTGTGATTCCTGTGGCATTTTAGTTTTTTGTTTGAGGACAAGTTGTAATGTATGCAAGCAAGAAAAGTGCAGGGTCTGCCCCAGAGATAAGTGGGTGTTTTAATGGTTTGGTGGTCTATCAGATATCTAATAATTTTAATAATCCTGAGAAATTTGGAAAAATTATACAAGCAAGCAGCATTATCAGTGGCTCCCTTGTGACCACAATGAGTTTGGATTTTCATTCTGATAACTGGAGAAACTGGAAACTAGCTGTACACTGTGAATGCGAATAGCCTGTATTCATTCTCCTTTTTGACAGTGGTCAAAAGTGGAGGCCTAATACACCTTAAAGCAGGGTTAATGTATACTTATAACAGAATTGCTCTCAGCCTCCAGCTGTTTGTTGCTCAGGAACTTTCAGGGCTACTGGCAGTTTCTATGTGTTTAGAATCCTCACAATAGATTTCTGTGAACTCAGAAAAGAAAGTTAGTTCTTCTTTCTCTTCCTTGCCTGTCTGATTAGATCTTGTAAAGCAGAATAATTTCATCACCTCTTTGTGTGTGCCTGGTTTATTTCACTTTCAGTCACTTCTAACAAATAGCAGAAAAAAGTGTTTCTGGCAGTGAAGGTGATTGAATGTGTAATGCAAAAGTGTAATTTAATTTTCAGTAATTCTGATTATCACCTGCTTTCTTGAGCCATTAAAAATTCTTTTTGTTGTTTGTACCTGTTGTCCTTTTGTGGCAATGCATCATCTAGCTTTCCAAATCTAAGTGGAAGAGAGCAGTTAACGTGTTTTTCTCTCTCTGTCAGGGTGTTTAATGATGTGTACATCAAAACAGCCACTTACAGATGTCAGTTTAAACTGCTATAACTTGTTCATGTGTGTCTGTACCATAAATAGTAAAGTAGCTGTAAAATGAGCTGGCTAAATAGAGTCATTGGTCTGCAAAGTAGTGGTGGTGGGTGAACTGCTCAAGGGCTTTTGGGTCAGATTTTTCCCCTAAATGGAAAATGTAAAAGGTTTGTTATGGAAGTGTAAAAGGGTTTTTCAGAGTTGCAGAAGATCGCAGGAATTCATGATTTGTTGAATGTTAATAATCTTTAGCTGAAGAATAATTCAGAAGGTTAATTAAATAAAAGATTGGAATTACTCATGTCTTACTAAATTCAGATTTTTTTTCTGAGATCTATACCAAGTATGTACAGAACACACTAAGAAATGGATGGAGTGCAACTGTGGTGCTGGATAAGAGCACTTTTGCTTACATTCAGAATGTTTTATGCTTTTTGTGTCTGAGATTGCTGAACTATTATCCAAAGCTGTCTTGGCATCTTCAGAGTTGAAGTTTTCAAATGGCGTTTCTAGATATCCTGTCATACCATAACACAAGTGGCTTAAACACTTTGGTGGTTGAAGGTGTTACTGGCAAAATACTGCATCTTACTGCAAACTACCAGGTAGTTCAGATTACCTTCAGAGCAAGATTCAGATGAATTACAATGTATGTATATTGAAATGCTTTGCAGCTAAGTAATGTGTTTTTAAAAAATTATTTTTTTAATCAAGTAAACTTTCTTATCTATACAGTATGAAATGTGACTGGGGTCCTGACCTTTTTAGCAATTCCAAAGTGTGAGTGTTGTTTTCATGATATTCATAAAACCATTTGTTTTAAGATTAGCATGGAATTCATGTTAAGCTCCTGGGTATTTTACAGAATATTAGATAACATAAACAGTTTTAAAATTATATAGAAAATGGGCCATAGGTTATTTCTGCAAGTGCAGGTGATTAATTAGTGACAGTTGGAGGTAGAAGCAAAACTTCCAGTCTTTTAACCACAGCTGCAGACTTGGTGCTTATTTGGATGAAACATAGATTACATATTGTGAGTTACATAACTTCTCTGTTCTTAATGATTGAGTCCCCGTTGATAATCTGTACTATTGTTCTGTAAGGATGATGCAGATTTTAATGATGGTATAAGTTAATGTGTTGGCATTTATAGTTAATGTTGCAACGTTTTGTTGAGTCAGGAATTAAAGTACCATTAGGCTGCATATACCAAACATAGATATTAGATTAGTGATTTTTAAAAGTAACTCTATGTGGTTTAAGTTCAAAATGGTTAGCAAGGAGTACTGGATGTGATATGTGACTTAGTAGTAGTTAGTAAGTTTTCACTTCTCTTTTTACTAACAGGAGAATCAGGTAGGACTGTGTGATGGTAATAACATTGAAATGCTCAATCTAGATGCTGATGAGAAACTTCAAGAGGATTGTGAGTAAGCTAGGAGATGGTTCACATCTTGTGTTGGTATTTTTTGTATATCGAGACTGCGCTTAGGCAAAATTGGGGGGGGGGGAAGGTAGAAATAGGTTAAAATGAAAATTTAGTAACAACACAATGCTGTACAGTTCAGCAAAATCCTGAAAGAGACCAAAAATTCACATAACTTCTCATTCATATCTTGTCTCTGAGACCTTCCTGTGTCGTTCACAAAAATACTTTGTTCTTTCTCATATTAGGAGATTTTTCTATTATTTTTTTTTTTAAATTAAAATCATTGGTTCAAAAGTGGTTTTTTAATGCTTTCATTTTTGTATTGAAATTAAAGTTTAATCTAAAAAGTATATTTTGGGACTAATTTTGCTAACCAATTTGTGCTATTCTGTGCATATTGTGAGATGCTAGCTTAACACTATTCTGAAGAAAATTATTAAGGTGTTTGTAGCTAAATTGCATTGATCTTTATTAAAAGAAATTACATTAAAAACTTAATAAATCTGTTGCTAATGAGTAAAATTTTCCCCATCGAAGTTTGTCTAAAGTGCTCATAATACAGCCAGACAGAGATGCTACTTAGTTTTCCCTTCATTTGTAGTAGTGATAACATTTGTGTCAAATCTCAAATTGTCTCTGAGAATTCTGACAAGTTCTTCTAACTGCTTAGCATTACAGGGCTTTCACCACTGTTTGCAGTAGTCGCTAGTAACTAATTGCTTGGATTTTGACCATTAAGTTGTGCAATTCTACTTAAAGCAAGTATTAGTGAGACAAAAGAAATGCTGATGGCCTGTTTGCAGTAGTGCTGTTGCTGATGGTGATTGGGAAGGTGCACTAGTGTTAAAAGAGTAGTTCTGACAAAACACCATATTTATCAGTCTTAAACTGGGCCTGCAGTAGGCTGTGTTAAGATTAGCAGGTAATATAAATTGCTACAACCTGCAGAAAGCAGCTTTTGACCTTGGCTGGCCCTCACCTGGGTCTAGTTGTACACTGGGTAAGGTTTTCAGTTCATGTGTGCTTGAGATGCTAGCGAATGAAAAAATCTTAGAAGAGTCTTCGTCTCCTGTTCACTCAGGTGGCTGGTTGCAGTCTTTTTTATGAAATAGAAAAGAAAAAAAAAAAGTCACAGCTATGTAAAGGAACTGTTGAATGAGTGGGAAAATTGAGCTGCATTAGTGTGTTTCTATAACTGGTGAAGACAAAAAGACAAAATACTGCTTAAAATTAATAGCTTTTCATAGTAAGAATGGGATTTCTTACAAGCATCTATCCCTTTTCCTGAGAAAGTGTTTGGTTTCTCCTATGCTCTGGCCAGTTTTGGTGGACTGGGATAGCTAATGAAGGTGTTGAATCTTGTTAGGAAAATGTGCTTTCTGACATCAGGATTCAGGAAATATTAGGCTTTTGCCCTTGAAACTTTCTGACCCTTCAAAGTGTGGCTGACTTTATCTAGAAACTCCAGATTAGGTTTAGTCATTAATGAAATCCATTAGGGTCTCATTGAAGATATTTTTAGAAAGAGTAGTATGAAACTGTAGTAACAGGTGTTGTACTTCTGGAAAAAAAGAAAAGTAATAGTTTATTATGTCTAAGCTCCTTCTGGTATATTTCATTTTCTAAAAACTAAGTATTGAGTGTGTAATTGTGAATAGCTTTTTTTAACTTACATAGAACAAATTGCCTTTTATTATTTAGAACACTTAATGTACAAACTTTTGTCCAAATTTGGATATTTGCAGTTGCCTGGATTTTTAAGGAAAACAAATTTTGAAATAATAAAACACGGAGTTCACAACTTGTGGTTCCTTTTTAAAAAACACAAGTTTTCTATTGACTTTCACCCCTGCTGTTTAAGGTTCTATTTCTGGTTCCTGCTTCCAGCTGCCAGGATCTTGAACCCTTCTCCATTGCTTGCCAGGAGAAACAGGTGTGGAGTGTGCTTCCTTTGATTTCTCCTCTTGGAATCAATGGCTCCCTCTGCAGTCCTTTTAAGAGAGACTAAAGTATCTCAGATCCTCTGCCGTTCCACCTTTTCTTCTTTCCTTGGGAGGGAGGAATACAATAGGTAAAAAAGTTTTGTCTTACTTCCACCTTCCACTCTTTTTCTACATACTCAGGACAACTTCGTATGGTGTAAGTCAAGAGAGACTAAAGACTTGAATAGGCCTTTTCAGAATGCTTGCAGTTACCCAGATCTGTTGTGGTTGCTGTATGCTATGTATGGCTGAAAGTTAGTGAGGACTCTGGGCTCCAGCTTCCTTCAAAAGAAGAATAAGAGGGTGATGATAAAGTGAAGAGAAACTGAGAGACTTGTGGGGAAGAAATGTGTATAGGAATTTTGTGAAAACTGTGGGTGGAGGGAAAAAAAGAAGAATGTTTTCAGCTAACTGTGGCTATTATCTCAAAAATAACTCTTTAGATCTCAAAAATAATTAATGAATAGATAGCCGGGCCTAAGAACTAGTTTTAAGAAACTGTGAACAATGTTTGTGGAATTTTACTGGGGCAGTTTGCTAATTGTTTTCAGGAGGCTCTTAGTCAGATGTATCTCTTTGAATTAAGATGAACTACGCAATAAAGTGACTTTTACTTTTAAATGCCAGGGAAAGCTGGAAATTGATATTACTTTTATATGTTTTCCTAAAATTTTTAGAATGCTAAATAAACTACGTAGCATTTTCTAGCAAAAAAAAATTTAAAACTGCAAATTTCAAAGTGAAGAATACAAATCACTGATCGTGAAATTGTTTAATATATGTAGGCAAGCAAAAGAAAATCAGAGGCAAGGTTCTGCAAAGACGAATGCAAAAATTACTGCACTGGATCAGGCCCTTGGAATGAATCTATGTGTAACGTCCCCTTTCACTTTGTAAAAATGGTCTCATTGCCAGAAACAGAAAAACCTGTATTCTATTGTTTTGTAATCCTCTAATACACAAATCTTCATACATAAGGATATATAAAACATAAAATCCACAAGGACTTGTGAAGTTTGGTGTTGCAATCTGTGTTTTTACAACAACTAACTTTTTGTGTGCTTAATAGTATATTTTCCAAATAATTTTTCAGGTATTTTTCTTAGACCTTTCCACACTGAAGTGCGGGTTTTTGCTGGGTTGGGAATTTGGTATGTTTTTTTTTTTTTCCCTCCTATATATTACCTCTCAACATTAAACTGAACCTGCTCTTGTGTTCATAGGATTGCTGGGAAATTCAGGTTGGAAGGTCTCTAATCTCACCGCCTGCTCAAAGCAGGGTATCAGCTATGAGGTCAGATGAGGTTACAGGGATTCTATCCTTTCTGGCCTTGAAAACCTTGAAGGAAGGAGACTACAGAACTTCCCTGGGCTATCTGTTCTGGTGCTTGACTATCCTCATGGTGAAAATAAGTCATCTTATGTCCAGACTGGACTTCCCTTGTTTCAACTTACGCTCCTTGCTTCTTGCCCTGTCATAGGGCACCAGTGTGGAGAGCCTGACTCCTTGCTGACCCACTTGTAGACTCAGGCAGGCTGCTGTTAGGTCTCCCCAAAGCTGTCTCTTCTCCAGGCTGAACAAGCCCAGCTTCCTCAACCTCTCCTCGTAGGGAAGGTGCTCTGGCTCCTTGAGCATCTTGGTGGCATACTGCATCCACTTTATGGATGTATTTATTGTACTGGAGGACCCAAAACAAGGTGCATTAGACCGTATCTGGAATAATAAGCACTGAGTGGAGGCGATAATCAGTTCCCTCATCTACTGGCAAGAATCTTAATAAAGCCTGGGATACTGTTGACCTTTCCGGCCAGGGTACACTGCTGGCTCACGATCAGCTTGCGATCTGCCAAGACCTTTTCCACAGAACTGCTCCCCAGTCAGTCTCCAGCCTGTATCGTTGCCAGGGGCTCTCAGGTGCAGGGCTTTGTGTTTGTCCTGTCTGAATTCATACAATTCCTGTAGCATCCATTCCTCCAGCCTGTCTAGGTCCATCTGAATGGCAGCCCTGCCCTTGGACTTGTTGATTGAACCTCTTCGGTTAAGTATTATCTTAAAATTCTGACCAGAGTACACCTTACCAGCCCTTCAAGTCGTTGGTGAAGTTGTTTAATGCCCTTGTCCAAGGGTAGACTCCTGCAGCATCCCACTTGATACCAGCCTCCAGGTAGCATGAAATCCAGTAAGTTATCCTCTGAGCCTGACCAGCCAATTGTTTCCTACCAGTCTAGTTGTTCATCCATTCTGTAAAGACATCTAGCTCACTAATACTCAATGGCTTGAATTTCCCATGTCCTCTTTTAGTGTCTTGACGCATTTTGTTAGCATTTTTTGTTAGCTTTTTTAATCAGTGAAAACCTACCAATTAGTCTGTATTTTGTGTATTTAACAGTTTCCGTGTACTTTCTCACTCTGTAATTAGTTTTCTTGGTGAACTTCTTGCGAGAAACTTCGTCGTTGCCTTTCTCTAAGGCACATGAAGCTCAGCTCTTTTTTTTTTTTTCAGTGCTGACATAATCATACCATATCTTCTTCAGTTTTTTATAATGCAGATTTTAGTCATTTCAGATACTTCTGCTTACTGTCTGAAGCAGAGCAAGCTGATAAACATTTCTTAAAGTAGATGGGGGTTTCTACTTGCTTTAAAAGAGATTATGTTGAGACCTACAATCTTGTTTATAGCTCAGGTGATTTGCTGTTCTTAATTATTTGCCCACTTCTTTGAAATGGTAATTTTGATAGATACGCATGCTAGATGACAGTGTGTCTGGAACACTTCTGTCACTAGCATTCTTCATATAAAATTCATATTAAAGCAACAGTTTTATTGGCAGTGCTTCAGCAATTGCCTTGTCCTGGTAATCGACTAGATGTTCCCGTTCTCACTCAAATTTCTTGTTTATGATCCAATAGGATAATTTCCCATTCCTTTCTAAGTTCTTATTAATTTTAAAATCATTCCCATTTTATACTTCAGTTTTTATGATCTTTCTTTTTCTACAGCTTCATTAAATTGCATGTCTATTTTATATGGGAATCTTGTTAGTTTAGCACTATACATGCTGCATGTAGTTCTTTACTCCCAAGGGCTGTATTTCATCTTTCTTCCCAGTACTGGCCACAAACTGTTCCCTTGCTTACTGTTCATATGAATTCTACTCGTTTCATACCAGCAACAGGATAAAATACAACATAATACATAATACAACATAAATACAAAGGGGTTTACGTTGTACAAGGGTAACTCTTAAACGTTTACCCTTGGTCACAGAACCATGCTGTTTTGCGATGTGGCTACAGATCTGTAGCTATGTTACCAGTTGTCACACTTGTGTTTTAACACCCGCAACAACAGAATCAGTGGAACAAATACCTTTTTCTTCAGCTAGATGTTTTTGAGTCCAGATGTTAGAGCTCTTGAGAATTGGATATGGACTGAAGTACAAATAGGTTTCAGTGTGTCTGATATGGTGGGAATGGATAAAAGTCTGAGTTATTTACAAAACTGTAATGCAAAATTTTCTTGCTTTCAAACATTGCTTTTAAATGAAGATACTGTTTTGACTGTGGGTCTCATGGGTACATGTTTACGAATGTGAAATTACCTTACACCGATTTGATTGACTATCTGTCTTCTGGATGTCATTACCACCAGCCATCAGTTTCTCGGTTCATTTGTGATTTTGCTTAGGGCTGTGTCTGTGCAGGCGAATAATGTAATTTCTGTTATCCTTGTTACATGTCAATATGCAGTTAATGTTTTTTCAGTACTTTCGACCTGTCAACAGGATCAATGTACAGATGAGTAAACTTGACTCTTTTGGGGAGAGGGTAGGGGCACAAGGGAAAGTGGCTGCTGGATTTTGTTTGGGTTTTTTGGCTCCTTCAAAGTCTAACTAAACCCTGTTACCTTTACTGACTCATAGTGCCTCTCTCTTCTTTCTAGTTTAATGTAGTGGATCATGGATTTGTGTGTGATTATGATTTAGTGGCTTTGTTTTGTGGCTTACTGAGTATTGCGGTGTGGCCTGTTTGCTGGCTTCAAATGAAGTAGAGCATTGCTAGCTGTATATCTGGATGTTTATATGAAATACTAGGTGCATGTGTTGAATTTTTGTATGAAGAGAAGAATATTTTGCTACCTGTGCAAGAAATTCTGGCCAAATGCAGTAATTAAATGAAGAGTGCGTAATTAATTAATGATCAAATATAATGTAATTCTTCTTTCTGTCCAAAGAAATTACTGAAAATGTATGCTAAAACTGTATTTTAAAAGCAAACAATTAAACAGAAAACTTCCTTAGTGCCCTTGGAATCTTTTAACATGTGAGCCAAAGGAAATGCCTACCTTATGTTGTCATTGGAACAGCATCTATTTGAGGTTCCCTTAGGCCTCTTTTTTTACCCTGCTAAGTAAGCTATGTGTGTGCAGTGAAAGTCTCTTTTTTTGTATAAAAGTTATTTTTCACAAGAAGTACTCGACTTCCACAGCAGTTTCTGTCTGTGGTTAATAAGTTTCTTTGAAAATTCTGATTTTTCTCCAGAGTTGTTGATAGGCATAACTTTTTTAAAATTCCTGCTTTTATGTAACGAAGAAGCAGTGAAAAGCCATACTTACTCAAATGACAAAGGAAATCCCTAACAGAGCAAAACTTAGAACCTAGATACCCTGACTGATAGTCTTCTGCTGTAGCCATTACATCATTCTTTTTCCCTTGTAAGATCTTCTGAAAATTGTGCTATAAAATGATACTATAGCAATGGGGTTGGAGATGTACGTATGTTGCTACGAAACTATATGATCTGTTCTGGACGAGCCACTGTGGTAAAGGAGCTGTCTTAAGTTGTTGTGTATGGAAAAGGGCCACTTTAGGTGATGTGCATTTTTGCTCCACCGATTTCTGACCTGCAATGCTTGCCTTTGCAGATGGAACATGAGGATTTTGTAATGGAGGGGCATGGCAAGACTCCACCTCCTGGTGAAGAAAACAAACAGTGAGTCACACGTTTATTTAAAAAGGGCCTTACCATAGTAAATTGTGTGAAGCACTCTTGCTTAAATGTGCTGGGAGCATTGGTTGTTCGTTTGGTGCTTGCCCTTTTGGTTCCTTAAATATCCATATATAATAGTAGATGGTGGCTTAAAAAAAAAAAGCAGGATGTTGACTTGCCTAAAAGCATAGAAATATGCATTGCAATTTCAGAAGGTAATTCAGAAGTTGTTGTAAAAGGGATAATCGTTCTGGAAGCTTGGCACTAAAGTAGTGAATTTGTATATGGAGGTTTTATACAGCTCTTCTTCACTGAAATAATGTGAAATGTGACAGAACCAGGGCCTTCCTTTTGGTGTGCGTATAGTAGATTGGTCCTCTGAAATGTAAGCCTTACTCCTTTAGAATGCCTTTTAATAAAGGAACAGAAATTGTAAACAAAATACTTGTTCAAGGATGAACAATTTAAGATGCTGGTATGCAGTGCTTTAGGGAAACAAGCTTGATCAGAGAAGAAAACAATGGATTTCCATTAGCAAAAGGCACATAAAAATGGCTTTTTCATATTACTGCAAACTGAAATCCTGTGATGGTTGGAGGTTTTTCCTGGGTTCTTTTTCATATGGGAGGAACAGAGCCTTGTCCTAGAAGTGCTGCAGTGATGGTTGTCATATGTATTCTTTTCTTTAGGTAATGCAATGGTAATTCAAATTTGATATCATAGTTAATTTTTTTTTTTCCTGACCTGCCTTTTGGAGCAAGCAAGAAGGTGGTGTTTGGGAAATCCACAGCACAGAACTCTTTTTTTTTTTTTTTTTTTTTCTTATGCCTAGTTGGATGTCTCCTTGTGAGAAGGAGGAGGTTCTCATTGATTAGCAGTACATTTGTTGCAGGAAGGCTGGGATTTGACTTGGGGTGAAGGTCTTCCTTGCCTTCTAGATAAGCTAGCAATTGTAAGTCCACTGCCTCTGCAACAGTGAGAAACCATTTCTGAAGTAGCCAAGATGAGTTCACGGAAGTTCTAGTGCTGAACATGCACATTCTTTGCATCATGGAAGTGAGCCAAACTTCTCAAAGTAATTGCTCCTATTTCTTTCTATTCAGACTGCCCAACTTACTTACTCTGGTACCAAGAGGTACAAAGCTTGTTGAAGCAGAAACTTTCAGAAAGTTCCAGAAGAAAAATCAGTGCAGAAATAAAAAGTAGGAGTTAGATTTCTGCTCTTCTGAATTGTTTCTGAAGATATCTAGTAGTATAACAAAACACATTATTGCAGTGAATAATCCAAGAGATGTTGCATTGGATTTATTAGAGCCTTGTGTTTGCTGTCTTATTTTAGGTGCAAGTGGAAGCTAGAATTACTTTACAGTGGACCTGATTTCTAATTAGAGCTTTTCAAGTCCCTTACAACATTCTCTCTCTCTCTTTTCCAAAACTGGTTATTAGAAAGAGAATATAAGATTGGTCATAGGTAGGATTTCTGGTTTTTTTTTTTTTTTTAACTAATAAATTTATGTTCAAGTGGCATCTGGGATCTTGTCATACAGACCCTGCCCTAAGGAGTATAATTCCCCAGAGAGGGACTCTTTGTCAGGAAGTGTAGTGACAGGACAAGGGGCAACAGTTTTACATTGGAAGAGGGGAGATTTAGATTAGATATTAGGAAGAAATTCTTTACAGTGAGGGTGGTGAGGCACTGGAACAGGT
>JAOXNO010000001.1:54501734-54531693 GCA_028565335.1 Limnodromus scolopaceus | reverse complement strand
ATGGGGCTTTGAGCAACCTGGTCTGGTGGGAGGTGTCCCTGCCCATGGCAGGGGGGTTGGAACTCAATGATCTTTAAAGTTCCTTCCAACCCAAACTATTCTGTGATTCTAACACTGCACAGAATTACAAACTTGTGTACTTTAAGGGTTCGGTCCTGAGGGTGCTCCTGTGAGCTGCTGTCGGTTACCTCACTGCCGGCCATGGGTCCCTTACACCGTCGACTCAAGCTTTTGTTACTCGTCTTAGGGTGATTCGGGAGCAAGTGTCCTCCCAGCAGAATCGCACTTGCATTCTGTTTTCCATATTCTGTTCCTGAACTATCTTCTTCAGTGTTTCCACACATTCAAGGTAATGTCTGGAAACCTCCTGCGGATTTTTCTATGTAGCAGTGTGCTGGTATTCTCTCTTTCAACCGTTGGAGCATTTATCTATGGAGATTGTGGGAAGAGACTATCGAGTGTCAGCCTGATGATTGAGTGGCAGCCTGAGTATTAAAAGAGTGAAGGCAGCAGGAGAGAAGAGGCAGTTTGCTCTGCTGTCCTGCAGGTCTCCACACCTCTGAACCTGGGTCTCGGGTTTTTTGTGCGCGTGTCGTGCGGACAGCCCCGTTACAGCCAGGATTTGTGGTGGGCTGAGGATGAACCTCTTCTCCTCTACCTCAGTCGGGATGGGGAACTTAAAAACATGGTTTCCTCTCGAGGGTAAGTACCAGGGTCATAAGTGCCCTGGTAGGCTGCAGACGAGTGCGTGTGGCCGGTGGGACTTGCACATTTTGTCATTTCACCCTTTATCGGTTCTGCAACTTTCATGTAGAATTAGCATAAGTGTCTGCTAGTTTTAAAAGAGAAACTAGTTTTAGCTAGTTTTAAAGAGAAAAGCTCCAGCTGAGTTGCTCTCCGTATTCTCATGGCTCACCTGTTTCACCCTTTCTGCGTGTTGCCTTCGCCCGATGGACGGAGAAGAACCGAGCGGGGAGAAGCTGTTGTATCCAACCCCCCCCACCCCGCCAACCACCTCGGTGCAGGCCGGGCGCTGTCCCTTTAAGGCGGGAAGTAGGCTGGCCCCGCCCCTTGATTGACAGCCGCCTGGAGTCACATGACCTGCCTCTATTTGAAGGTCACAAAAAAGCTTCTTCCTTTAGAGAGAGCAAGAGGGAGCGAGAGGGAGGGAGCGAGAGGGAGAGTGAGTGAGGGAGTTCAAGCCAAAATGGCCGACAGAGTCTCTGCTGGTTTCTGAACATTTGAAATAAAAATTAAAAAAAAAAAAATTTACAAAAACAACAAAAAAAAGAACAAAAAACAAAACAAACACAAAATCATTTTTGGATCTTTTTTTCATTTCCATTTCTACCTTGTATGCCTCAACTCGCTGGATTTAAGCACTGCTGCACTTTATGAGGTTAGTGGTACGTTTATATTTTATTATTATTATTACTGTTTTTACCTATAAGTAGATTTTTAAGAGCCTGAGCTCACCGTTTTCATCCGTGGTTTTTTTTGTAGCACAGATACTTGCTTCAGATCTTGTTTGGGTTTACGTGTAAAGCACTTTTTAGTGGATTTTTAGGGCTTTTTTGGAAGGAGGTCTCCGTAGAAGTGTATTGTGGATTTTGAAGAGATCTGTAATGTAAAACACTTAGGCAAATTGCAGCAGATCGTTTGTGTTTTCCAAGCTGGTGAAGTACAAGATAGTACTGAAAATCTTGTTTTATTTAAATAGAGGCTTCTTAAACAGTGGTTTCTTCCCCACAGCACCCGAAGCTCTTAAATCTGCTGCAAAAATTTGCATATATAAAAATGGGTTTGCATTCTCTCTGCTGCTGGGTCCGACAAGGGACAGATGGGGAAGTGTTCTCACCGGCCCGCTCTACCCAGGGAGGGGAGAAAAAGAAAAAAGCCAAACCAAAAAAAGCCTAAAATCAGGCACCCAAACACGCAGAACGCCAGGTTTGGGGGGTGAGAGGATCCCCGGGCTGGCGGAGCCCGGCGGGCGGAGCGCACCCCGCCGCCGGCGGGCTCCTGCGAGGGCTGGGGCCGGGTTTCCCTTCCCCCTCCCTGGGGTGGCCCTCTTCGGGGCCAGATAGTCCTCTGCCCCCCCAAACATGCGGCATCGGGAGCGGCGGGCGGCTGGGCGTGCTGGGTAGCGCCGGCTTTCGAAAGGTCTGGCCCCATCCGGTCGCCCAGAAGGTAAAGGAGGGGTACCCTTCTCGCCTTAACGGGTCTGGCGACTGATAAAATGTGGGGCAGATATTCAGGAATGCGCGCTTGCCAACGTAAGAGCTGGGTGCTGCTGATGTTTTGTAGACTTTTGCTCCGTATTCTTTAGAAAACAGGTATTCACCTGCACGTTAGTAAATGTAGGCTAAAAAGCTGCGTTTTGTCGCATTTTGCCCGTCTTCTATGTTACTAAAAATTTAAATCCAAGTTATTTTTGCATCTCCCTCCAGAACCAAGCTGAATGTTAAAGGGAAATAGCTGAAGCTTGCTTTCAGAGAACAGGCCCCTCCTCCTGCATTGTAAGAGTGTGATGTAATGCTCCTTTCTGTGAGGGTAAACGAAAAAAATGTCTGTGGTGGTGTACGTTATTCTTCACCCCTTCCTGATATGCCTTGTACTGTGATTTTTTTTTGTAGCTGGGTATTTAAGTAGCAGATAATTATGCAAATAATCATGTGAATGTACTTTCACATTGCAGTATATGTATGCATTGATTATGGTTAGCAGGTCAAACTTGTAAACCAACAAGATGGGTTATATTTCTTTGTGGCCTTACATCCATACAGTTAAATATAAGTGGAGGAGACAAGATTTGGATACTGTTACTGAAAATATATTGAAATGTCCTCATTACAGTCTTGTAGTAGTATATTTCGGGGTTGTTTTTTTTTTTTTTTCCTCCACCTCCCCCTCCACTGGCTAGCAAAGATTTGAAATAATTCTGCAGTATATGAAGTTTCTCTTGGAAATGAAAGGTGTTTTGTAATTTTAAATTAGAGCAAGCCAGTAAAAAAAGAAGTCCACTCAAATTTGGTATAGTGTATTGTGCTGATAATTTTGGTCTTAAAAAGTTTAATAGTAATGGATAACTCTGTGTACGAATTAACACATTCTCCCTGTTTAGGGTTAGTTAACTTTATTAGATTCCACCGTTGTATTATTGGCATGTGTTTGTGTGAGGGAATATTATAAAAATGTTCTGTGTCTTTGACCTGATACAGCCTGATGGCTACTTTTACTGATAGCTTTCTTGGGCTTAAGAGATCCTGATGTAGCCAGAATATGTTGAATATACCTGTTGATTGACAAGCTTAATTAGACATTGGAACTATTTTTAAATGCAACATACAGTAGTAGTGTTCTCAGATTTGGTACTTACTGGACCAAAATATTAATAATGTAGTTTGTGTGATAATTACTATAGCATAGGACGGCTGAACTCAGGAAGTAATGAAAAACTAAGATTTATCCTGAATTAGCAGTACTGTAGGACGTAGTCTTCCCAGAATCTGCACTTGAGAAAAGTACTCACCTTTCCTGTGTATTTTTTGCCTTTGTGCATTACTGTCTGTTATACACTTCCAAATTGTGTAAATGTTAGTATAGCTTGATAACTAGGAAGATGGAATACAGAATATTTTCTAATAACTGCAACTGCTTATATCTATGGAAGCTGTCATGGATCAGACAAAAAGCAACTATTGAGAATAATAGAAGTGATTCCAGTATAGAGTCTGTCAAGCATTTAAGTAGCTTTGTGAGAAAGTACACTGTGAATAGGAAGAACCAATTAAAATAATTCCTCATATAAATATGTCTTTGACCTATCAAATCTTAGTGTAGGGTGTATTGCGGGCCCTGCAGACTGTGAAACGATAGGATTTTAAAAGTGCGAGTCTGGACAATTCTCAGTACTGTTTGCGTGCAGTACATTTGTGCAGTACAAAGGGAAAAATACTTATTTAAAATTTTGAGAGACTTGAGTTGCAATTTCTAGATCAGTTTGAAGCTTGCAGAAGTGTTGGGGTGGCAGAGCCTTTTTTACTTTGTTCAGTTTACAGTGATGACAGTGGGTTTGGAAGCGTATTTCATTTTTCTGTTTGCATTTGTATGTCTGGTATCTATAGGAATCAGTCCCTTTCCAAAGTAGGCTATTTTAGTAGGTTGAAAACTACAGTGAAGTCTGTAGTCAGCAGAGCTGCTGGAGTTTTTTCCACTACATCTAAGAGATTCTTGAGAAATAATTGACAAGAAAAGCCTTATTATCATTGAGCTTCAATATACAGGAGTCTGCAGTTATAATGGGAAAAAAAATCAGGGAAAGCAAGTGTCTGAAAATCAGTATGCTTACTTTCAGCAGCTTTTTTTAGTCTCTCCTGCTGGGAAGAAAAAAAACAAACAAAAAAAAGAAACTTCATAGGATCATACAGTCTATGCCAGCTTGTTTCAACTTAACCTTTTGAGACCTTTGTCTCTTACTTATTAATAGATGGCTGAGTAAGGGAGAAAGCATCCAAATCTATAAATGAAGAAAAATCTACAGAATTAGTGTATTGCTGGAAGAGAATTTTTATACGTACCTTTCCTATAGTACCACTGCAAAAACTTGTTGTGGTATGTACCTTGAAGCAGAATTCTTTAATTCTGGTCACTACTGATCTACTTTCCTTTTCGTGGTCAGGGTGGAAAGTGAGAAGTTTAACTTACAGTTTATTTTGAACAATATTTGTTGGAATCTGCAGATTTGGTATTGTCTTCAGCTGGCAGTTGCTTTGTAACTGAAAAGTCTGAGGGATTTTTTTTTGTTTTAATTGATTAAGAAGGAACCCGCTGCCTTCTTAAGTTCTGGTTTCCTATTTAAACAGCTCAAGATTTGAGGCAGGAAAATAAGATACATAGGATGCTCTAGGTCTGAAAAGCTATGCTTCATGTCCTACCAAGGGGATCAGGTTCCTGAAAGTCTTGTTAAGGGTGGTGTGTAATGTCAGGGCAAAAGTAAGATGTCTTTTCCCTTAGAAGAATCCTGCTGGGGACGCTGGTTAGATTTTAAGTGGCTAAACTCTAAATATTTAGTTATAATTATTGCTCCAGAATTAATTTGATAAACAGATGTAGAATTCAGTTTAGATGAATGCAAAAATTTATTGCTTCTTAAAGCAAGAGGAGTTCAGTATTTATTTCAAGAAACAGCGGCTTTAGTTGCTAATGTAACACTGGCATTTAGTTGGTATGATTACATGTGCCATATTTCAAATATCATTCAAACAAGATACCTAAAGTTGGGTGTCAAGATAACACTTTTTGGCTGTTTCAGCATTGAGACCAAATTTGGAGGCGGCATGGAGATTAAAAAACACTATACTGAAAATATTTCTTATTTTGTTTTAGTGGTAGTGCTGTAATTGTTTTGAAGGGCCCAAGAGAAATGGTGCCTTTCTGCATCTGTGCTGAATTCCAGCTCCAGAGTTGTACATTTAGCACTTCTCACTGCTTAATTTCTTTTTCTCCCTTGTACATAGGCTTCCAACTCAAAAATACAAGTTTCTTTTTCTTCTTTGTAGAGACAGAGCACGTATTTTGGGAGCAGCATGAATATAGGCAAGCCCTCAATTTTTTTTTATATGTAATGCCATTAACACACTTCTGAAAGGAATCCCTAAGGCTTTATGGATGTTGTCATTTTAAAGGTTATTTTCCTGTCTGTGTACAGTTAGCTGGCATTACAGTTCAGGGCTGAAATGCTCTGGTGCTGCTAGAATTATACATTTATAACCACCTCTGAAAAGTCATGTCTTCAGAACTGGTTGATGGGATACTTGGATATTATAGGATAAACAAATTGAAAGATAAACTTCAATCCTCTTTCAGAATATCGTCATTCCAGGGCTACTTTTAATTGGCTCATTTAGTTGTGTGTGAAAACAAAACGGGATACGAACCCTGGTGTTATTTCAGGTACCCAAGAGAAGATACATTAATAAAAGACGAAATGATCTTTAAAGGCCGAACAAATCAAACCAAGGGTTAAGCAGCATGGGAAAATGTGGACTAATACACCTGGAGAGAAAATACTGAGGGGAATCTTATTAAAAACCACAGGTAGTAAGGGTGAGAGCTGAGTACTGTTCCTTTTAGTGCTATGATTTGTGTCTGAATTTAATTAAATGGATGCTTGTGTATGTTAGGCAGAGAAAATTATTTAAAAGTACTTCAATATTGATAGGTGGAGAAAATGCTTAGAAGTACAAAGCATGTGTATTAATACCATTTTATGTTAAATTGAGACTTCTAGAAGTGAAACATAACCTTGGAATTTACTACAACAACAAAACCAAAACAAAGCATCAAGATACAACTGTGTTTTAGTTTGTGCCAGCAGGGGAGTGCTTCGCTTTTTAGGATGGTAATTTGTGAGGCCTTCAGAATATTTTGAACAGTGGGGGAGGTCAGCAATTTTTGAGGTAGCTCAAATAAGAGCAGCAAAACATAATCGAGGGAGGTAGGCTAGCAAAAAGACACTTCAGCTTTTTTGTATTTATTTTTATGGATATATATTTTTTCTGCAAATGAATAAGTAGTAGTTTAATTTGTCAGAAAACCATTATTTTTGACACTGAGCTCCATCATAGTTGAACGTGTTTTGAACAGGATAGTTATTTCAGCAACTAAAAAGCAGAAGGGCATGAATGAAAGTGGCCATTCTTTTAATTCCTTAAGGATACGCAAAACTTGGCTGTACATGCTTAAATTATGAAATAAGGGTAGAGTGCTCATCTTTCCCAGTGTTCTTTGTAGGTGCAGAGTTAAGGCTTCCTGAAGTACAGATAGGGGTATAACAGCTGAACCCAAAAGCTGATTTGAACTGGAGCTGAACGTTGTCTTCATTTTTGAATCAGAGGAAAAGTATTTTCTGAGAAAAATAAAACAATGGAAAAAATCTTTCTAGTACTTTCAGTATTTTTTTTTCTTTTTTTTTAAGCACAGCATTTGTTAAACAGCACAATCATAAACTACAGTTCCTCTGTAATTTCTCAGTGGCTGTTGGGCACAGCTACCGTGTACATGAGAACATACAAAACCTCAACTACAGTGAGACTGCTGGAATTTATTTTTTAAGCATGTACACATCATAGCATTTTTTAGATTTTGAGCTTTTGGAGCTAGTTGACCTATATGAAAACAGGAAAGTTAAATATATATTCTGTTAATGCCACTTAACCATTAATTAGAGTTGAACTCAATTGTCCCATTTTACATGTGCTCTGTGGCAAATACATATGGATGTGTTGTCATCATGGTTCAGCCTACATTTGTGAACTTGGTTACACCTGAGCCATCCAGTTCTCCAGGATGCAGTGTTCTGTGTTACTTAAATCTTTCTTGAAATAAGTCTTCAGTGTTTCTTCCACGTTTTTTTCTCCTGGTTTAAATTTATTGTTTGTAGTAGAAGACATCACAACTTAATGTTAGAGTCCTAATGGAGCGGCGTTCATGTTCTTGTTGCAGCTTCTGTGTGACCATTTATATTTTTAATTGTATATAATTTTAGTTGGGCAATCATGCTTGATTCAGGGTCTGATTTAAAACACATGGTTCTAATTCGGTGTTGATACTCTAGATATACTTGTCTACAAAACAGCTTTCTTTGGCCAAGAGGGTGACTACTACTGAGAACTTACTTCATCAACTGAAGTGAGACTGAGATATTCTGATATATCACTTTGCCAGCTAAATATACAGCATGTTTTTGCTCAGCCTTTTGCTGAACAATTCATAGAGAGGATGATTTGATCACAACATACAAGTGATTTTTGGTATTTTAATTCTTGGAAATTCTAATCCTGTAACTCTTGCTGGATTTTTTTTTTTCCAGGCTATTTTACCTCTGACTAGAGAGAGTTTGAGAACATTAAAAATGAAAATTGATGCCTTCTCTATGCAAGGGAGGGGAGGGCAGAAGGAGCCAAAACTTAGCTGAGGTAGCTTATATATATGTGCATCAAAAGCTGCAAAATAGAAAATAGTAGTTAGATCCCCATGTGAATATTTAAAAATATATTTTCCTGTATTCTAGTTAAGACTATATAAATAAACCTTTCCTATTCTGTTAGGCTTTACTTGGGTACTATTAGTGCTATTGCCCCACTGTTCTATTCAAAGGAGCTTCTATGGTGAATACTAAAAAAAAAAATAAAAAAATAAAAAAATTAAAAACTGGCTAAAAAATGCGGTGCATAAATAGAAGATATCCTATTTAGGTTATACGTTCTCTATGTAGCTCTGTTTCAGTTTGTGAATGTGATTACAAGTTCATGTGCACTGGTTAAAATCAAAATGTTGACTAGGTTCATATTGCTTTTAAAAATACTTGGTTAACCTGAAGTAAAACCCTAAAAGCTTTTTTGAACCTAGTGTAAAAGAATGCTCCAGTTGGTGCTACAGTATTCAGTTATAGCAATATTAATGGGAATTTTAAATTAAATAGAGTTGTGTTACACAGTGAAATAAATTTTCCATTCTTTTGCAGGTAATGCTGCAGTTATCTGTTCGATACATCTCAAGCACACCAAGCAAAGCTGAGAGAAAGTGGTTAAAGCATTAGGGTTATTTTTGTTTTATTTTGTCTTTTACCTGTGTCCTGTAATCCTGTTCAGAGCAGATCTAGATTACCCTGGCGGGAATGTTCGCTAACCAATATACTGACCTTACTGTACTATTCATGACTGCTTCATCTGATGGAAACACAGTGATGGCTGTGATGTAGGAAGCTAAAAACAAAATCTCATCCGGGGAAGATTTAATCTTTGTAATAAGTTGTTTAGATGTACTTCATGCTGGTATTTCTCTGACTTTCCAGGGTTTAATCAGCAAATATGTTTTGAAAACCACTGAATTACAGTGGAAAATTTTAGTAAATTACCTGGAATGGGAGAATGCTAAGTCTTACATGCAGGTAATTTTTCAGCAGTTTGAACCAGTTTAGTCCTCCTTGTGCAGAAGCTGTCTGAATTTGCATTTAACCACCACATCTTTGCATGGTAGCTGTTCTGGAATGGCTGTTTCTGATTAAGTCCTTGAGCGACTGTTATTATCACAAAATAATACAGTATTCTAAATTAATTTACTCTCATGTATTGTTAATTGGGAGACAGTTCTGCTTTACATTTACCACTTTCTACAAATAAATTCTGTGTCCCTGTGCAGAAAAACTAGGAAGTTTATTCTTACTGGGTTTTAGGTAAAACGAGGTGAAAAAGGCAAAAGCAGATGGAGGCTAAACTTGGTGAGTCTAGGACTTAAAATGGCAGTTTAGTGTTAGTTCTTTGAGCTACCTCTCTGTGGCTAGGCCATGAATAACTGAACAGGTTAGCTTTTGGAAAGCCAGCCAATCTTGATAAAGTTTTGGGGACAAAGTTTTTTTTTTTTTCCCAGGGGTGGATTTAAAGGCAGCGAGCATATACTGTTTTAAAGGTGATGAGCTGTATTTGTGTGGTTGGATCATTGGAGCTCAGCAAAAGCTGAGGTTAGCTTGAGTCAGTCTCTTACATTCTGCTTCAGAGTAGATAATGTGAAGTGAAACTCTTAAAAATTGACTTGGAATTACACGGTCAGCTTAAAGATCAAGGGTAGTTACATAAACTTTTCTTAAGAAAAGTTCTCTTTTAAATGATGTTTCAGGTAGTGCTAGGTAACTTGATTAAGCTTAAATCCTTTTTCCCCTTCACATTCCTAGGCCTTTTTTCTATTGATAAAGTAATATACTAAAATACTAGTTGCTGTAATCGTTTAAGCTTGAGCATTGCGTTCTCTGTGCATAAACTTTTAAAAACAGAATTCATCACTGCCTCAGTGGGTTAATAAGAATAAGGCTGTAGGTTGTTCTGCATTGTAAGTTTAATTATAGCAGATAACTTCATTTTTTCATCCTGGTTTTTAACAAACTTTGAAGTAATCAATTATCTGTTTTCCAACTTCCTGTATCTTTTGATTATTTTTTTTTGTGTGTGTCATATCTCTGTGTATATGCATATATGTAATACATGCATGTTGGCAGTTAATGCAGTTAAAAACTTCATGTCAACTGGTACCTGCTAGGCTTCTTTATGGGCCTTAGCCATTAAAGGCATAGTACAAATTGGTCTCAAAAGTCAGTTCAGGTTTTTTGTTTGGGAAAAGCCTGCACAAACAAAGCAAGTGCCATTCCATAAGGTTAGAGTGCAGACTGAAGAGGAGCCCCAGAGAAATTTAGAGGCTTTTTGAAGGCCACACAGAAAGTCGGTGGCAGAGCCAGACTTGAACTCAGAAGTTCCTGGCTTGTGGCCTAGGGCTGAAGCCAGTTGTACACAGCTGTATTGAATTGCGAATGGAATGATGCTTTCTTTTTCCTTTACGGCTTTATGGGAACAAAGTTGATGTAACTAAAATTAATGTGGGTAAAAAGATGGAATTGTGTATTTTACCTTTCTCAAAATTTCAAGTGCTAGAAGTTCTGTGTTAAAACTTGAATTCAGCAGTCGTGGATTTCCACTTACCAAGGAGTGTGGTTAATGTAGTTAGGCCTTAAATTGTAACAAATCATAGTGCAATGTCTTGAGGTCAGAAGAACGGCTCTTGCTGAGGAATTCAGGGCTTAAAAGCTGCTCTGCAAGCTACCTTGAGAAATAAAAATGCTATTAAAAAAAATTCCCTGAAAAGTACATGATTTTCTTTGAAGTTTTAAAATTTGAAGAAGTAAAAACCTTGTTCAGAGGCAATTTTCCTGAAGTAACTGTTTATTAAACTGAAATTCACATTCTATATATAACACTAATGGAGCTTTTAATCAGGCTTTAAACATTGTTATCCTTCACTGCAGCGTGAATGAATTAAAAACCTGCTGTAGTTTTGCTGACTGGTGTTTTCTTCCTTCCTGGAGTAAAAGCTTAGCTTTGAGTGGCTTTTATTGCATGATTCACAATTTTGGTTATTTGCGGAGTTCCCTTTAGGGACGAGGTTTTGATCTAAAATATTATTATGGAATGAGCATCACCATTACGAATTATTTTTTCTGTAATGTTAAAAAAGTTGGCGGGGATTAGTAAATCTGTTTTCACAGTAAAAGGGACTTTCTTTTTCCAGGTAAAATGTCATTTAGTTCCAAGCTCTGGCAGCAAAGTAGAGTTTGGGGTTTTTTCCTCAGATACATTTGCTTTATCTGTGTACCATTTCTTCCTAAGGTACAGGCCCTATCAAATGTATAGTAAGGTTATTGTCCTAAATTGTTAACATGGAACCTAGCTAGCAAAAACAAACTAAAAAACCCCAATCAAACTAAAAACAGTTTAGTGTTTTACCAGGAAGTTATTCTCATTTTGTCTTTTGAAAATAATGAAAACGCTGAGTAGTTCCAAAAAGAAATCCAAGTATTGGAAACTTAGGAATAAAATATTTCACTTCTGAGGGGTTGAAGCACCTGAGCCCTCCTTTTTATCTTAGCCCCCACTCTGCAACAGTGCCCTAATGTCTCCTGGCGTGTGCAGTGTGACTATATCTCACAATTCAGAAAGAGCTGTTACTGAGCGTTGTGCACTTTGAGGCTGCATATAAAACTTTTCATTGGTAGTTAATGAAAATCAGAATAATTAATTTGAGCATTACAGCGGTCTACTTTTTTAGTCACTCTCCTTCTTTATGCATCCTGCTAACCGAGCCAGATTGAAAGTGCTTTCTGAGTTTCCCTTTCAGTTTCAGCTCTTTGAGAGTTTACAAGTTCCAATTCCCTTTGGTTGTGGCTTCAGAAGACATTTAAAACTGGATGGCTGTCAGGTTTGTTGCACAATCCCTTTAGAGATTGATATTAGTGTGGCAGTTCTTGCTTTATTCACCTATTATAGCTGGTAATATGTTGTAATTAAATTGTATAGTTCCTCCTAACAGGTCTGACAGAAGTACTGTAACCATATAGCAATGAGTGGCTGAGTTTAGACTAGAATTGCTACCCTTGCACTACCTGAAACAGTCTTATGGACTAGATTCTTGTGGTGGTGGGTGGGAGGACCCATCTGAGAGTGTTTCATTCTGAGCTGTGTTGCCTCACGATTTAAGTTGGTAGAAATAGTTTCAGTGACAGAATAAAGTTCTCCTTCCTGTCTTTAAATCAATGTGCTAGTTAAGAGCAAGCTTATCGAAGGCTGGTTTAACTAAGGATATAGTTTCCATTGGTGCCCAATGTTCTTGGTTTTTTTAAATATTCTTTAGGAAGAGCATAAGAAAAAGTTGGTGACTCTTGGTACACTTCCCCATCTACGTCAGCTGCCTATAAATTACAATTACTGACTACTGTAAGTTCAGCTGGTGCTTCCAGCATAGCAGATGGATTTGATTAAAGCCTAAAGGTCTGGTTCTTCACCTGAAATTTTGAATTTTATGTGAGTGATTGAATTCTGTATCAGATTTACTATAATGTCATGCTAACCTTTTTGCTACGTTTTTTCAATACAGTGGCTTCATAGAAAGATAGATGCTTTGCACTGGCAGTATGCATGGAAGCATCAATAAGCTGACAAATTAGATTTGAAGTTCCAGTGTTTAAAGGGCTTTTCTTTCAGCAGGAAATAGTCTCCCACATCAGCTTATGCATTTTAACCTTCAACTTTATATAGCAGCAAAGAGTTGACCTGTCTTTATGCAGAGGCACCTTTTCTAAAGAGGATAGAGAGGAGGTTTAACTGAATAGATTAGAAGTGTAGTTTTTTGTGGAACAGTGAATATCTTACATTCCCGTCATACATCATACAGTTTTTGCATAGTGTCTAAAACATTAAACTGCTCTGTTCCACATTTTAAAAAAATTTGTTGGTGGTAGATAGAAAGAGGTAGCTGTTAATTAAAGATAGGAGGAGTCTTTAGATCTACTGTCAGCAGAGGTAAAAATTATTTTTGTTGCTAGAAACGTGCAGAACTTACAAGAATCTATATGCTGAATGCTTTAAATGGTTTTGAAGTAGCTATTTTCTCTGTTAGGACTAATGTTGAAAGTGCATATTTTTAACCACTCACAATATTACTCTGAAAATTATAATCTCTAAATTTTGTGCATTTCTTTGTGTCTTATGACATCATTGCTGAACATGAGAAATGCCTGGTTTTCATTAAAAATGCGCTATTAATCTTACATAATGCAACAAGGCAAAAATTACCTAGAAGTAGCAAACATTACGTAGGTTGAGATTTTAACAGGACAAATCATCTTAGTCTTGGAACCTTAGAAATGTGTTAAACAGTAAATTTCACTTATATCACTATAATTTCCACCTCAGTTTTTTCCATGTGAGTTTACATTTTTATTTTCTGTGGTGGTGCTCTTTTGTAATCTCTTACATGGCAGTTCAGTGGTTTCCTCATTTTAGATTCTTTTCTGGATTACGTCTTGCTTTACAGTTTATTTCACTCTTCCATAGCAGAAAGATTGGTGCATGTCTGGAAGATTAATTGTAGCCGTGTTGTACATGGTTTGCAAGTTCCTGTTGTCTAGAATTTTTGTATGTTGAAGCAACTTTCTGATGTGAATTTCCATGTTGTGAAGGAATCTAAGCTTTCTGGAACACAAATATTATAGAGCTAACTTAGTTTAAAAGAGACAGTTCTTCTTTTGATAGTAATGTATAGTTAATTTAAAAGTATTTCCTTCTTGCTTTTTGAGAATGAATGGACACTGGAGTTTTCAAGTGAGACATTTATCCAGTCCTCTGATTACTTACTATTTTTTAAAAGATTTCTAAGTTGTCTTAAGCCACTGTATTAAAAAGCAAGAGCTATTTAATTGGGATTGAAGCTAGAAATTGATCTGGTTATGTATCTGTGAGTGACATAAGCAGCAAGTAAAATTCATCGCTTAAGCTGTAAATTATCATTCCTAGAAAGAGACAAGGAATGATAACCCTCAATCAAAGTTTCAAAAATCTTGTCTCCTGCACTCCGTACAAATAGGAAAAGCTCTCAGATGAATGACTGCTGAGCTTGGGCAGACACCAATTCCACAGAAATAACAGCATAGTTAAAAGAAATTCTTTCCCTGGTGGGAGGCTATCCTTAGTTTAGACAAATGCCTGAGGATACAGTGAACAGTTTTCACTTAAACTTTCTAATGTCTTTGCTTAAGAAATAAGGAAATGACTGTTTATTTAGCAATTAGCAAGAGTTTCGTGTCTAGACTAGGTGGTTTAATCTATGCTTTATTTCCAGAAGGCATGAAATAAAGTTAACTTTCTAAAAATGCAGCTAGGGAACAGTGCACAGTATCAGGACTATAAAAATTGATGAATCAAAAATAGCATATCAGATTATTAAATGTGAGAGGTGGCAATCATCTCTGCCTATTAATGGATTATTTCCTAGAGTTTATGTTTCCACCCCATAACTACTGTGGCTAGGTAATTTTTAATAGGCTGTTAAACAGGTATGGTAGTATGGCCTGCAGAATGCTGTTCTCGACAACTATCCATTCCTTTTGAAATGAGGAAGAGACATTTCTATTATTTTTTGAGTTACTACTATATGAGTGTCCTGGGTCATCTGCACAGATTACAGTTAAGATGCACTACTGTGTTTAGTGAAGGCTTGTGTTTTTCCATTTAGATCACGAAGGTGTGTGATTTAGGGTGACAGCACTTTATTGTAATGCAGTTGCCGTTAACTTTTTATAGCTTTGTTCCCTGGATTGCAGTCACTTTCTGCTTTAGTTCTTATTTTTAGCAAAAACATGAATAGACAATAGTATTTCTAGTGTTAACCATGGTCTTAACCTAATTTATCCTTGGAGTGGTCTCTTTTTAAAGATGTGTTTATCATTAGGCAGTAGTAGTTTTCTGTGACCATACAAAGCTTTTGATTGAACTTCTGATATCCTTCCTGATAATGCTTACTATTGAGAACTGACAGCTGTCTTTACCTTTCCAAACATAGCTTGCCAAAAACCAAGTTAAAAATACTAAAAACCTACCACCACCACCTCCAAAAACCACTGTACAAACAAAAAGAAGTATTGACATGTTTACTTAAAAATCCTTGTTTCTCTCTATCGTATTGGTTAATGGAAGCAAGTAATTAAAAACATGGGGAGAAATTAGAAATTAAAGGGTTTGAGATGCCACAAACTTTGAAATAGTGAGGCGCATATACAATTCTGTACACGCATTGTGTGCCAATGCATTGTATTTGTAGGCATGAAAAAAAGGGCTGAGGTTTTGTCTTTGCTGTATTTGGAAACTGATTTTTATGAGCTTTCTGAAGTGTATTGTACATGTTTTCCTAGGAGATTACTAAAACAGAAGGAATCTTCTTTGATACGTATTCAATCATATCATAAAATGTAGGCCTGAGATATAATATGATTAGAAGTTCAATGTTGGCCTCTAGAATTATTGTTTAAGACTTTGTTCTTCATGAGGAAAGAAGAGTGCACAGCTCATGTCAAATCAAGCGTTATGCAGTTAATTGTTCTTCAAAAACACAACAGCAATTTTAAGTATTTGAAATTTAGGAAAGTGTATAGCAATGCAGCTTTTACTTACTGTTATGTGTTGGTTGTCCGTGTCTTCCCCCCACTGTTTTTGACAGTGTCTTGGGCAAATAGCAAACCACTGGATTGCAGAGAATGTTGGGATAATACTGTTAATTCAGGACAGTGGTCAGCTTTCATATGGATGAAGAATTCACAACTGTAGATAAGCAAAAATAATGTTCTGGGTAATGAAGAGTGCAAATGGTGGCTGTTGACACTGCACGTCTTGGTGAGAGTATTTAGTCCTTCCTGCCATTTTGAGATCTTAGGTAATGATTTTCTTGGAATGTCAGATCACAATGATCACATCTTCTTTATGTCCTCAGACCTCAAGTGATTATAGGAGGAGACAAGTTTGGAGAGGCTTTGAATTTTTTGGCTGCTTAAGTAACTTCATGAGGAAGGATTATTATTAATTCTTGTAGTTCAAAACAAGTCATGTCTTGCACTTGTTCTGTGGTGGTGTTTTTGTTTTTCCTGTTTCCTACACACAATTTCTTGACAATTCTCTTGTTTTCATTCTGTGTGCCAATGAATAGTTTCAGCTTATATCTTAATTAGTTACATGAGTCATGACATGAAGTATTGAGTTGTGATGTTTTGAATAACAATTTATCGATCTTGCTTTTGAATGGAAAATGTCTAATGAAAAGGATGGCCAGCTGGTTGCAGTAAGAAGGATGAGAAGTAGGCATCTGGCAAACTCTTCCGTATCAGGCTCTGCAAAGAGTCTTGCGGAACTTTCAAATGTGTTAAGCACACAGTCAGTCTTTTGTCAGTGCTCTGAGGTCTTGCTGGCTTAAAAGTAGGTATCAGGTCTAGCATATCTCTCTATTTTGAGCAAACTGCACTAAAATAGAGTTCGATTTTCTTTATTGATTGAGAGTGTATTAAATTTTGTAGTAAAGCCCCCACCTTTCATTTATTCACTCATTTTATGACTGCAAGTCTCATGTTTTGGCCTTCAGAATGTCTGTAGCAATGCAGGGAGGACTTAATGCACTTATGATTTACCTAGTTTCTTGAGCAGAGCCTGCAGCCTCTCATTTTCATTGAGACTTTAATGAGACCTGGTTCCCTAACTTTCTGCCTTAACCGCAGGTGCAGGCCAGAGAACAAGAGGGCATGGTCTGTTGACAAAATTGCTCTCTTCAGTGTCATGTATACATCTTAGAAATAGCACTCCATCCTATGAATGGTGGTGTGCATCTGATTCTAAATGCTGTTTAAAGGAGACGGTGGATTTGATTTCATTTTTCAAAGTAACTGTTACCAGTGTTTAAATCCTCATACAAAAGGAAGGGAGGGAAGAAGTTTATGTTAGTTTGTCTGTTGTAAACAGTGTATCTTAAAATGCATGCCAAAGTTGATGTTTTAATTATACACCTAAAATGGTAAGTTTATTTAAGCACTTCTAATGTGAAGCACCTGGCTTAAAATTTAGCACTGCTGTTTCACCAGATTTTAGTTTTTCATAATCTGTAGTTACCCTATAAGCAACAAATATGGAATAGTAGCTTTATAAAATAAGATGTTTTAGTGATACAGTATTTACTGTATCTCTGCGTGGCATGGCAGGTCCTGACTTTATTGTTGTCTACATTAGAATCTTGACCTTAAGTACAACCATGATCTGCAACAGTATAGTTATCATTCCTTTAATTGCATACATATGGTCCTCCATGACTTACAGGCTGTCTCTTAAAAGTGTGAGAATATGCTGCAACACAATTATACATTTGCCATGAGATATCCATTATACATAATACTAGATAAAAGCCAGGGATCAGCAGCTTTGTGTATATAAGTCAGTTCTCCAAGAAGTTTTAAAAGCACACTGAAGAATGGTTTCGACTGATCATTAGAACCAAAGCATAAACTTGGAAATACTGAATTGTAACAAAAGGAGGACATATCTGTCTGTTAATCTGTTTTTAAGATTTGGAGAATTACTTGCCTGATCTGTTTGTCTGGAGAGCGTACGCTACTACTGCTGTTCACATAAAGCTGCTGTGGCTGCAGACTAAAAGGTTGCTTCCCCTTTGGTTCCAAGCACATTTGGACACACCTCAGCAGTATTTGGTCTTGAACTTAGTCATACTTCTAAGTGGCAATGAGTTGGTTAGGATCTTCAAGACCTTTTTGTGAAGGCTGGGTGACTAGTTTAACCCAGGAAAACTCAGGCAACTTTTGGACTGTTGATTTCCAAAGAATTACTCGGGGTGGGGGTAGAACACCATTTAGTGAATCCCAGCTGTTAAATCTCATCAGTCCTCTGTTGAAGGCATAATACTTGAATGATAACATAAACTATGTTAACTAGCTGTTGTCCCGTGTAAGAGGGAAGAAAAATTGCTTTGTGTGATGAAAGCTGTATATCAAATATAATACTGAATTGTTATCTGGTTTTGTGCTGTAAGAGAATTTAAGATAAAATTATAATAGTGATACACAACTTCATAGCCCAGAGAGTAAGTTTCTACTGCCAGATTCTGTCCTTTTGAAAGGGTTAAGAAAAAAAAAAGCCCCAAAACAACAAAAACCAACTATGAGATCCAGGCATTCATTCCATAGTCAGAAGCAAATCGTACTTTGTAATTTAAAACACAAACCAAAAACCTGTTTTTCATTGATCCAACTCTTTAACAGCCTTCACTGAATCTTATTTTGGTGGAATGTAAAACTTGCGCTTAAACCATTTTAAAAAAAAAAAAAACAAAACCAAAAACACAAAAACCACTCTCCCTTCACCCCCCCAAAAAATAAACAACCAAACAAAACCCCAAAAAGCTGCAAAGAATTACACAATTTTTCATTTAATTGTATTATTGACATTGTAACAACAAAGTCCCCTTTTCTAACACAGGGTTCACTGTAAAGTGAATCTGCGCATGTTTTTAGTGCAACTTGATTTGTTTTGTCTTATGTAGAAAGCAGTAGTCTTTCTCCAAAGCAAAAGTATTTTTGCAGTTACATTAATGTCAGCCTCTCAAACTGAATTTAAAAGAGCTTTTTGCAGGAGTTCAGAGCTTGTCACCTTTGGGATCTTTTTGGAAGGTTAACAGGAATTTTCAAAAATTAAGAAAATCTCACTCCTGTCATTAAAATCTGTGAATGTTGCAGCACATAGAAGCAAATCAACGTCAGCATGCTTTAGTATGGTTGGCTTTCACACTAGAAGTTTAAGTGTTACAGATTGATGTCTCATGATAGTTACAGTCATTGGAAAGAGTAAATAATTGTGAAGGAGTAATGTTTGTAGCAGGTCAAGTGTGAACATGTTAGGGTTTAAGATCACCAAAGTATGCGAAAACATTCATTTTGGACTCATAAAGGTTACCCCCTTTTAAGAACTCAATACCCATTCTCAAAAGAAATTGGTATTTATTTTTTTCCTTAATTACTGGAGTATATGATTGAATGTTAAGAAGTGGCTTAATTTCATTTGTGGGGTCTGAATTCATATTTGAATTGTGTCTCAGCTTGATATTACTTGTTAATATATATACGAATATCACACTCCTTTTTCTAAGGAAAGTTACCAGACAAGAAAAATAAAATTATACCAAAAATCTCATGAGAACTTTTTTTCTGTGTTTGGAGGAAGCCAATCTTAGTATCGTGACGAGAATTTTGCCTGAATGATCTTTGTAGGATTGAGCGTGACCAAGGCTTTATAGTAATGTATTGGCAATCAAGGGCTGTACAGTTTACATCACGTTTGGAGTATTAATTATGTCCTTATTTCTAATGGAGTGCTTCTTAATGGCAAGAGCCATTTATTCTCCATACTGCTGACTTGCCCTATGACTTTGAACATAGTTATTTATTCTTTGCTTGGGTTTACTCACGTATAGAATTTAGTTTTACATACTTCTTAGTGTTGTTGCAATGCCTAATTAATATTTATAAAGACCTTTGACATCCTGTGATGAAAGGAGCTGTGCAAGTGTTCAGTAGTGGTGTTATTTTATTAGTGAAAATACGGGAGGAGTCAGGAGCATACCAGTTTTTAATTCCGAGTGAGCATTGGAGTAATTCTGTAACCTTCAGCAGGTCATGCAGCTTCTTGTTTTGTAACATAGCCTGGGAAAGCTCTGTGTTGTGCAGCATTTGTTATTAAGTGTCATCCTTCCCTCCCCCAAGTCAACTCTAAATGGAAAAAAAAAACCCTATATATACAGCTTCACTGAGCTGCTAAACTTAGTTGGTATTTCTTAAGGAAATATATCATTAAGCAGAGGGTGAGAAGGTAGTGGATATAACAGTTACATTTTACAGTCAGCGTGAGAACCTGAACATGTGTTAGGTAGTCACAGGCCAGACTGAATGTTGCCTGTTACAGATCTTTATCGTGCTCTCAGTTCAGTATACGCTGTGCTTAACTGTAACTTCGCTGTGAAGCAAGTGTATATGATCTTTATTGCATTCTAAGAACTCACTCACTCGCTAATCCATGGTATTTAGCTGGTAAACAAGTTCTTACTTCAGAGCGAATGCTGTCTGTATTTGAGCTTTGTGATTGCCAAGATGATAATCAGCTCCTACAGCATCTAGTATTTGGCTCTTACATAACAATATACATATCAGTCTCCTGTGTGGTTTTTCCGTCATCTGACACAGGAAGGTTATGATTATATACTGTCATTAAAATTACAAGATACTGTTGAACTTTGGAAAAGTATATATCTGTTTCAAGACTTAGCCAGCTAACCATTTGTCTAATTATATAAGGCGCAGTGGCATTAAATGAAGTTACTTCATGCATGCAAATGCAGGGTTTCAGTTTTACTTTTTTTGTTTCATACAAGATGCTACATCTGCATTTTACTCATTGCACAAAACATATAAATAAGGTTTAAAACAAGGGGCTTCAAAACTGGTATTTAAAGTACTTTAGGAAGGAACCAACTTGCCCAGTGAAGTGTGAGGCGTAGCTGAATACAAGTGCTGGTTTGTGCATGTGTGTTATGGTGGATTCAAATTGAAAGCACCTGGATCTTTGTCGTGTTTTATTGCAGTCTGGTTGTACAGCTTGTTCCTGGGGGCTTTTTACTTGCCTTTAGTCCTGCTTTAGCACTCAGCTCAGTTGGCATAAGGATGATGAGAGATAGTGTTTGCCTCTGTTGAGGAGAAACGATGGATTGTAGCCTTCAAGAACAGCAATTATGGAAAGAAAAAAAAATTCATATAACCATAGTTATAAGCCTTAATTTATGGATCATGCTTAGCAGTAATGGAATACCAAGAATTTACCTGCCCAACTACAGCTGAATATACTGAACATATGCAGATAGATGTGTTTTGAAGAGACAGTAATTTGGCAAGATTTATATAGCTTTTCCCAGACCTGCAAAATATGTTACTTTTCCTTCTGCCTTTAATTTAGACCTCCTGATACGGATCATTACAGTCCTGAAACTTTGTAACTGAATATTTGCAGGAAGTACCTGAATGACTTTTCTTACCTGTTAGAAATAAATATTGCCTAAGGCAATAACTGGAGTAGAAAACACAAACCTTACATACCTTTGCCAAGAAGATCTGAGCAAGCTGTAAGAGTTGTTTTTTTAATGTATTAGAAGTTCAAGCAACCTTAACTTGCTGGTTCTTCCAGCTTGGCCTACAACAGATGAATAATAACTTTCTGTGGAAAACCTTGTTCTTAACTTCCCACTGATAAAATGAAATGCATTCTTGCTTTAGTATTTTGATTTAGTATAATTAAAGTAATGACTTGCAGTTTGATAAATGTTATTTTCATTACTGCAGTGCCCTGAAGCACTGTATATGGAAAAATTCACAATATTATACAGATCTGGAGGTATGTAATATGCTTGTCAGGTTGTTAATTAACTTGCATAAAGTGTTTTGGTTTTTACGGCAAGTGAATTTAGAGTATTTCTTTGGAAACTGAATAAAAGTAAACAATCAGATGGCTTATAAAATGAAGTATAAATTATACCATTCTGATGATGTGAGGGTATCCTTATAATATCCCCAGGCAGGTGGAATTCCAAGCACCTCATCATTCAGTAGAAGCTGCTTTTAAGCAGAATGCTTTTGTATGGGTTGTTTGATTGGGGTTTTTTGTTTGTTTCCTGTGGTATGTTTTTCCCCCCCTAGTAATTTAACTGTTACTAAATAGAAACTGCTTCACTCATACATATATATTTATATTTTTTCCCTGATCTCTCCTCAAGTGCCATACCACTAAAGTTAAGAAAACCTCCAATATTTTAAAGCTTGTTAAACTACAGCAATAACACTGTAATGTGATATTACCTAATGTTTTCATTATTTCCACCTTCCCCTACAATTCTGTCCTGAATCTCCAGATAGTTTGGATCTTTACCAGGCTGACTTTTGGGTCTCATTTTTTAATGACTGAGAAAAAAAAAATATAAAAATGTCAGTCAGGATCCAAGATGTGTTAAAATTTGTTTTAAATGTAACTGTTTCTGTTCTCAAAGATTTTGTATGATCTAGTTTCTTACTGTATACACGGCCTGTACTGGTACCATAAATGATGCTCTGGCAGAAAATGTTTCCCTTAATTAAACTGTATTATACTTTTTCAGTATTTTTTCTGAAATGTCACATTCTGACATTAAAACAAATGTCATAATTGTTGTGTGTACTGTGGTATAGTTACCATAGCAAATAGATTTGTTTCTTGGGACTTTTTTTAGTGTTAAAAAATAATCCTATTCTTGGCATTTAAGACAGAAGTTTGCAATCTAAGAAGGTACAGAGCTGCTTTTGTTCAAATTACATTTACACCGTAGTCAGTAGTTAGCATTTGCTTTTCAGCTGCAGTCAGAAGTTGAACAGCAAACATGCTTTTTTTCTTTTTATAGCACTTCTCATCCGTACATACAAGAATGTGTTATTAAGGTGGCAGTAAAGCTCATCAACTTCACTTGTGTCAACATTTGTAAGCAATTCAAAGCCCCAGTGAGGCATTGGAAAAGCTGCCAGTAGAGCTTTGAGCTTGACTTGTGGAGTTGAGTTGAGCTGCGAGACGCAGCAGTGTACTGATACAGACACCTGAAGTGGAGGGTAGCTCATTTAGGGGGTTTTGTTCCAGTTCTTCTGCAGAAGACATACTGGTAATTAGCTCCCTGCTCGCTGGACCACTAAGTACAGAAATCCTTGTTCATTCTACTCTCAGGTTGTGCTTTTTTTTGGAAAAAGGATTCCAGAACTGGATTGCCAGTGTCACTGGTACAGAAGTTGGTTATGGTCAGCAATGCAAAATCTGCTGGCAGCTGGGTAGTATGGTGCCCCGTGGGAAGTCAGTGCTGATGGTGATCATGTTCAACATCTGTATTAATGACCTGGTCAATGGGATGGAATGTGCCCTCAGCATGTTTGCAGATGATCCTAAACTGGGCTGAGTGATTGACACCTCTGGAGGGTAAGGTTACTGCTCAAGGGGAACTCAGTAGACTGGAGAAAAGGGTCTAACAGAAACCTCTTGAAATTCAACACCTGTAATTGGAAAATACTTCACCTGGGGCAAAATAATCCTGTGCTATAGCATAGGTTAGGCATCCACTGACTATAAAGTAGCTCTGCAGAAAAAACACCTGAAGTTCCTGGCTAGGAAAAGGTAGAATGTGAGTCAGCAGGATGTTCTTGCTCTTAAACAAACCATGTGCTGGGCTGTATTAGCAAGGCCAGTGGGGTCAAGAGAAGTGATTCTTATCTGTTCAACATTTAGAAGTCCACCTTTGACATACTGTGTCCAGTTTTGACTTTCATACAGGAAAGACACTGATATGTTAAATGGCCACTTAAGATGATTAGTCTTCTGGAGCACATCTTGCTGAGAGAACTGGATTTGTTCAGCCTTAGAAATAGAAGGCTACAGGGGCTAAATGTTACTGCTGCCTTCAGCTGCCTAATAAGAGGGTAGAGAGAGCCAAGCCCTTCCTGGAAGTGGTGCATAGTGATTAAAACAAGAGGCAGTGAACACAAGTTGCAAAAAAGAAATTCTAATTAGATATTAGGAGAGGCAAATGCATTGGGTGTAGTAAAGAAGTGGAATAAGTTCCCCACAGTGGTGGTTGTGTCTCTGTCTTTGGAGATACTCAAAATGTGACTAGGTCCTGAGCAACCTGCTTGATGATGGCTCTGCTTTGAGTGTGGGAGTAGACCAGATTCTAGGTGACTTCCAGGGGTCCCTTCAGTCAGAATTATTTGTGATTCCAGTGGTCAGACCAGTAAGAATATCGTGTGCAGAAAGTGTCACTTAGTTCCAAAAGATGAATTAGTTTAAAAAATAAAAATAATTAATAAAAAAAAAACCAAACTAGAAAAGACTGTTTAGGGAAAAGGTTCTGTGTAACTTTTCTTCTGTAAGTTTTCAAATGAAAAGATTTTTTTTTTTTCTCCTGATGTGCAAACCATTTGAGATTATAAAACTGGTAGAGTTTACATCACTTAATCTTTTAATACAAAGTGATACTGGCAAATACTTGTGTATACTCTACTTGCAGACTAATAAGCAATCCTTTAACTGACATGTGGCACTTTTCCCAGATAGCCTGCATTAATTTCAAACCGTGTGTTGTATGGCAAAATAGGGCTCTTGAAGTATTTCTATATGCAGAAATAGGTGAAATGTTCTTTTTGGATGGTGTAGTGAAAAGAAGTGTCTGGCATGCAAAGGAAAGTTCAGCAGTGGCTGAACCACACACAGGTGACCCATCCAGAGCTTTGATATCTTCTCTCCCCATCTCCCCCCCTCAATTGCAGAAGTGAAAGGACTTCACTTAATGGATGATACAGAGAAGTATTTTGCCATGTAGTCTTTTGTCTTACCTGCTGAAATTATGACTTCAGTGAGAATTAGGTTTTGGAAAAATACAAATTACGAGGATAGATCACTTGTAGTGGAATTGTACTACGTGAGGATTGCCTGTTCTTCCCCTGTCAAAAACTGACTTGTTTTTCTTTAAGCCTGTAGGAGAGACCCGTTCTTCATTGAGATTTCATTGTGGTAGCTGTTACCCATTTACTGTTCTATATTGTTTGTTTTGCATTCGTTTCTCTATGTATTTTTTGTGGCTTTCAGAACCACAAAGATATTTTTCTTGGTAAACAGTAGTAGATAATGGAGCTTTCTACACGTGTAGTTTTTAGAGAAAAATAAGGTTATTTGATAATCACATACAACCTCGAAGTCCTGAATAGAACTGTGTCTTGCTGAATGAGTGTACTGATATGATAAATTACTGGACATCTTAATTACAGTCAGATTTTTAACGGAATGTTTTGCCATTCTTAGGCTATTTTTACCACATTTCACAATCTCTAAACACACTTTATCTGTGTCTTTGGTATGCACGAGTGCACGTGCTATGAAGAAATAATTACCGATCTGTAAGAGCTGTGGAGCATTTGAAGACTGAAGTAGGGGAGAAAACTTGCTCAGTTCTTATTTTCTAGAACTTTGGCTATAGCTCTCTGTTTCCTTAGAACTTTGATTTTTCTCAACTGTGGCTAACATTTGGAAACTTTAGATCACACCTGGAAGTGATACTTTTAATGTATTTAAGTTATAGAGCTGGAAAGTAATTCTGCAAAAATTGTCATGGTTTAACCCCAGCCACTTGCTTACTCCCCCTAGTTGCTATGGGGGAGAGAATCTGAAGAGTATAAGCAGGGAAAACCTCGTGGGTTGAGATAAAGATGATTTAATAGGTAGAGCAAAAGCCATGCATGTAAGCAAAGACGAACAAGGAACTCATTCACTGCGTTCCATCAGCAGGCAAGTGTCCAGCCATCTCCAGGAAAGCAGGGCTCCATCACACGGAATGGTTACTTGGGAAGACAAATGCCATAACTCTGAATTTGCCCCCCCCTTCCTCCCTTCTTCCCTCAGCTTTATATATGAAGCATGATGTCATATGGCATGGAATATCCCTTTGGTCAGTTGAAGTCAGCTGTCCCAGCTGTGTCTCTTCCCAACTTCTTTTACCCCCTAGCCTACTCACTGGCAGGGCAATGTGGGGAGCAGAAGAGGCCTTGATTACTTAGCAACAACTAATAACACCAACGCTATCAATACTGTTTCCCATCTCAAATCCGAAACATAGCACTGTACCAGTTGCTAGCAAGGAAGTTAATTCCATCCCAGCTGAAACCACAACAGGACTACTAGCAAGAAACATGGGATATTAAAAACATTTAAGTTGTTTGTTTGTTTTTTTTTACACAATCCGAAGTTTTCTTATTAATAGGAGACTCTTAAAACTGAAATTGAACGCCCCTCTACCCCCAAAGCAATTGTTGAAGTGTTGAGAACAAACCTTCTTATTTATGAGCATTTGTTGTTGTATTGTAGGGCTTATACTGTCCAGTTCTTTAAAGTAAACAGCTCTTTATGGTCAGAGTTGTTTTCTATTATGTAAATAATTGCATATATACATATAGAATACACACAAAGAATTAGTCTTACTCTATTAACAAGTCTAATGGCAGTCTATAAGGAGTCTTTCTTTAGAAAAGTTTATGTTTAGCAAAGTTATTATGCCACTGTTTTAAAGTTGGTTATTTTCTACAGCAGCTTCAAATTACTGATGTTTTGCTGCGATAAAGGCATATCAGTTGTTCCAGATATGCTATTTAAAGTAAGCAAACTTCTTGCTGTGACGCTGTTTTGGTTTTCAGCCAAAAAGGAGAAAAAAGCAGCTTACTCTAACTCCTTGATGAGTAATAATCTTTTGCCTTTTGAAAACGCTGCTTTACAGAGCGTTTCTAAAAACACACTTTCTAAAGTCTTTTCATTTTATACATGGCAAGGTCTGTATTTTGTGTGCATAAAATCCACAGCTTGCCCTGGGGGGCAGGGATGTGACACACTTTTATTATTGTAATTATTTTATTATAACGTGTGTTATACTGTGTATATATGTTACAAATAATGAAAGTTTTAATTTAATATTCTACTGAAGGGCTGAGTTCTGATATCTTGATTTTACTTTCATTCAAAAGTGTGGGACAATTATCCTTTTACAAACTGGCTGATTTTTAAACTGCATTGTTTATCCCTCACATCGGTATTGTGGTAGTTCGTTAATGCTGTAAACTTAAATCTTAATTCAAGCAAACAAGTAATTTTCTTTTTTTTTTTTTCCCTCCTTGAAATTTTTATACTCTGGGTCCTTTGGGGAGTTATTCTGAGGGATCAGGTTTTTTTCTTTATAAAGATCAGAATTCATGTGGCCTAAAGTAATTTTCACGTGCTGTTTTTGTCAGTTCAGCCTAAAGACTGACTTTCTAAATGGCTGTCTCCTGTTTAACCAGCTGTTGTATGGCTTATGTCTGTCTAGTTTATGCAAGCAAGCATTGCTTAACAAGAAAGGTTGTGCATTTTAACATTTTTTTATAAAATTAATTAATCCCATTTTGAGTCTTTTGATCAGCAAGTTCGTAGTTTTTTACATGGCTTAGTCTAGTGGAAGTAATTTTAGGGTCTGTCAACCCTGGCATTTATACCATGCTGTGTTATGTCTTGCTTCTGCTTGATGCTCTGTGTAAATGTGCTGGAGTACGCTTGTGTGTTTTGACACACCATACTTTTCTCATACTGTTGAAATAATGGAGCATGTCTGTTATGTGGGATACATTGAATGAAAGGAGAAGTAGATCTGTATAGATTTCTGTACTCCAGGAGCAGTGCATTTAATTTTGCTTCTGTTTTAGTCTCGGCCATCCAGCTTCCTGATAAGATTTTAAAAGCCTTCATCCACCTTGAGTGTTTGAAGCAGTAGGCTGCCAGTAGTCTTTGCTGCAGCAAGAAGGGCCTGCACCTCAAGGTGCAAGAACTCATTTGAGAGTTTGTAGTATGCTTTTTCTTCATTGCTCATGACTATTAGTTCTAATTAGCTTATATTTCTTAATGCATTTATATATAAATACTCTTATACTAGAGGATTGTACCAATAAAGCCCATGTTACAGTTAGAATTGCACAAATGCAGTTGACAATGCTTAGGTCACATATGCAGAGTATGGGATTAAATACAGTCTGGAGGAAACACTCTTCTTAATATATTAGAACAATGTAGGAGTCTGTTTCAAAAGGAAGTACACTCGCTTTTACTAGTATATCTTCCTATGATACATTTTATAGAATTTTAACTGAGTACAGTGTGGATAACTGCAGTTTCATTCAGTTGCAACCAATTTAACACATTACTTTGAAAGGAGAAGGTCCCTTGCTGCTTGTGCACTCTATTTCTGGTGTTCATCTGGTAATACTCTAAGCTAATTCCATTTACAAAACAGAGGAGCATGGCTCAGATGAGTTTTGGTGGGTTGAATTTGCTTGCCATATAATTAGCTGAGTTCCAGAGAAGGTGTAAGCAAGGGAAGGTCAGAAACAGCTTGATGAAGAGAAATAAAGTGGAATAAAATGAAGCCTACTTCCCCAGTGGCAGCAGCAAGCTGTTTGTGAAATAACGCTGTTGAAGACAGCTTACTTTTCTCTGAGAGATTTTGTCTCTGTATAGATTGACAGGAGCTTTTGCCTTGGGAACTTAACTGGCCTTGAACTTGTTATGAAAGTGTTTTGCAATGCATCTGAGAAACTAATGTGTGATGCCCAATTCTGCTGATATCAAGTCTGCATAATTGATCAAAATACTGAGGAAGCTTCCTGAAGTGCTGAGAAGCTAGATGCTTGTAGTTAGAGCTCACTGGAAATTCTTCTTGCTTCAAATCTTGACCAAAGTTGGATACCTTAATGTAGATTAGATTTCTGGTTTAGTCCCTCAAGTTTTGAGGCTTTTCATCTATTTCTAAATAATTAGAAATACATTTGTGGTCTCATATTTTGGATCACTAGAGGCCTGTCTGTAAGAAAGAGTTAATAGCTCAAGTGTTGCCTCTAAGTGAGACAGGTCAATGCACACAAATCATTATCTCGCATAAGGTGATGGCCTTTTAGCTCTAGCTAGTTATGGCTGAAGCCTTCAGAGAAAATTTAACAGTTTTTAATATGACCTTGTAGCTGTATAGATAAAAGCTAAAGTGCTGCTGATCCTACAAGTGTACTTTTGGAATCCCCTATATTCTGGAAGAAGATACATAAGTCAGCTCGCAGTTTGGAAGCAGATGTGTAAATCATCTTACGCTTGTTTCAGTGTAGAGAACAGGATGCACCTACAGAAGTTTACTATCGCTCCTGTGTTATGTTATAGTATTGATAAACCAAGTTAACTGTGCTGAAAGAAAGTAAAGCATTGGAGTCAAGAAGAGGGAAGATGACTCACAGTACCGGTATCTAGTCTGCATCTTTACGTATGAGGAACTTCCAAACACTGTTGCACTGTTCTCCTGTAGCCCCATGGAAGGAACTGGGTGTTGCATACACTGAAGTGCAACTCCTGAGTTTCTAGGAATTTTCATGTATTACATTTTACTAATATTTTTTGTGCAATTTTAGTTTGAGGGTGACTTTACAGGGTTGTAGGGTTTTTGTGAAGACTAATACTCTGTGTGGTGCTTTATCAAACACCTATCAAAGCGTGTTGCTAGCAGATAGTGTGTAATACATAGTACGTCATCTCGTCTCACAGTTCACTTTGTGATAGCAAGAACTTTGAAGACAACTTCTCTCCTCTCTGCCTCAAGCCCATACGTTGCAAGAATAAGCCTTTTTAAAATAGAGATTTCTGGAAAAATTAATATAATTAATATTAGGATTTTGCAGGAAATTAACATTTTCCAAAACTGGTAAATTGTTTTGGGGGAGGGCATACTTCTTAGATACCTTTTTTTTTTTTTCTTTTTTCCCTGAAATGGCTATCTGGTTTAATAACTTGGACTTCACAAATATTGTCTATTCCTCTTCTAATTAACTAGCTGAAAAAACATCCTTTTTATGAAACTGTTGCTTTTGCTTTAGCCTGAAGAGGTTGTTCTAAGAACTTAGATAAGTTACTGAGTATACTGCATCATAGCTCCTGGGTCTGCTTGGTTTGGTTTTTTATGAATAAAATAAAATTTGGATTACAACCTATAGTTTCTCTTAATTTGTAACCTGTTAATATGCCTTACTTTAAATACTCGGAATTAAACTCTGCAATATGCCTTTTAAATGCTTTTCAATAATGTTGATTCTAAGATTTTGTGGGAAATACTGAAGTGCAATTAGATTCTATTTTTAAGATTGACACATGCTTTCTTGAAGAAAGCTTGAGTAAAAAGCTTGCTGCTGATTGTTATTTAGCAAACTTCCTCTTCAGGGTTGTGGTGTGTCCGTGTTCCCATTACTACGTGCCGGTAACAAAAACCGGAACCACACCCCATTGTATTACTCTAAATTCACTCTTTTGGAGTTGATGGATTTTCTCCTGTGTTGATCTTGTCAATGTAAGCAGCTGGTTGCTGGAATCTACATGACACA
>JAOXNO010000001.1:54468032-54501634 GCA_028565335.1 Limnodromus scolopaceus | reverse complement strand
CAGACACACAGACACACAGACACACAGACACACAGACACACAGACACACAGACACACAGACACACAGACACACAGACACACAGACCAGTTTCCTCAACCAGGCCAGGAAGAATTATCTTGTAGCTAATCAGGAAGGTTAATAAGCAGCGTTGTCTTCTGAATGAGTTGATGAGGTACGTGAAGGCTTTGTTTATGTTAATTTTATTAGAACACTTAACACTGCAAGTTAAGTTTGTGTTTAACAAGTTTCTTGCTTACAACTGGAAAGGGAAACCATTGATCGTAAAACTTCAAATATTAGTGAAATGCATCAGAGTGAAAGTGGGAAGATGGCAAATGTGATACCCAGAATGGCAATAAGCTATTTCCACCCTCCACCTTCTCACCCCCTCAATTCAGTGAGCTTTCAATATAGTGGTACATTGTTGGTGTGTCTATAGTATCCGTTCCTCCTCTGTCATTTGGAGAGTAGAACTTCATATTTCCTACATATTTATGAGGTTGTAGTTATGCTTTGTCAAGATCTTTATGGTCTTCTGTGTGTGATGCAGCCCAAGTGTTCAGATAGATCCCTTCCACCTGAGTAGAACTTAGGTGTGTGCTTACAAGAATTGAAGCCTAAACTACTAAATATTGATTGTTGCTATATTGTAGTTGTCGATGATATGCCCGATGGAATGTTAAATGTGCATCTCTACTAAAAAAGCAGAAAAAGGGGAGGACGTCATGCAAAACAAAGCTTCTCCACTACAAATATTTGTCTGTGTATGTCTGAAAACAGGGCAGGAGCAGCAGCAATCTCTTATCCTGAATTTACCACAAAGACAGATGACCATATCTAGGTGTTTACTCTTGGGCTATGGATCTTCTGTCTTTGGCTTCTTTTACTATTAGTGCTAAATGTCATTGTAAGCCATAATTTCAGCTTTGATTGTGACTATGACCTTTTTCTTATTCTTTTCCATTCCTCGCTCTTCTGCTCTCAAAACTAAGAAAGGTACTTTTAAGTAGAAGGCTGTCTATGTGCCAGGCAGTTACTGGAAGTCATTTTATATTTTGATCCTACCCTTTTTCAGCAGCTCTTTTAAGACAGCTCTTAAACTAATGCCTGCTGCAAGAAAGACTTTTGGAAATAGTCTACTTGTAACTGGCACTACAGCCCAAAAGGCACACATTGCTTGACAGTACAAAAGTAATAAACATTATTTGAGGTTATAGTAAGTTTAAGTTACAGTAAGGGTGTCACTGGAGAGCTTTTTCATGTTGCTTGCAATCTGTGGCTCAAAGAAAACGGAAAATTTTGTCTCAGTGCCATGACAGACAATGCGGTGTATACTAACCTTCCCAACGGTTCACATCTTGTGCTGTCAGTAGAACTGAAGAACATGTGAGGCTTTTCCTTGCCAGAGTTTAGGACTGGGAAGCATGCTTTGACGTTTTATAGAGAACAGATAAGAGCAAGAACTTACCTGGCTTGAGCAATAGTAGACAGTGCATAAAACGCTGTTCTGTATAATGCGAAATGCTTGCTTCAAACTTTGTTCAATGCAGACTGAATTTGCCGTTATGTATGAATTGCATTTGGTAATAATCTCAGGATGTTGTTACTAAGGGCTCATCTTGCCCTTACCCATTTTCTCCATCAATGAAGGAGGAGAGCCTAACTTTAGGAAACCAGCAAAACATTTTATCACTGTCCATAGAACCTTTTCTCTTCAAGATAGCTCTTTGAAGTCCTCAATCAGGAAGCTGTTAATACATAACATCTCGAAATATTTTTGTAGAAATTGGTAAGTTATGTAAATGTCTCTTTGTACACTGGCTTGGTGGTATCTAGTGAAAATGCAAACAAAAATATTACCTATGGCATGTAAACGCAATGGAAGAAAAGTCTGAGTGATGTGACAGCAAAGCCAACTCAACTCTAAGCTTTTTAAACTGTGGTCAAAAAAGAGCCTTGATTTGTGCCTTAAAGAGAGAAATAGTTCAGTACTATTATAAGTTCAAGTTCCTTTTATAAAGCTGCCGGGGTTTTTTATTTTAATGAAATCTTGTTTTGTTGGTTGTTTCCCATTTGTAAAGTACGCATTTCTGGTCTCTCCCTCTCATCGGTCAGATCCATCTTTTTTTATTAATTGTCTTTGTATTAATCTTTCCCTAGAAAAAGAAATTACTCCAAGTGAGCTGAAAACTTGGTCTTAAATTTACTTTTAAGGAGGTGAAGGGAATTGGTTAATGAAAATGTGATTCACCATAGAAACAGCTCAGCCAATAGCATATATGCAGTAAATTAACCATTTTTTGGTTTCATATTTGGTACAAAACATAGCAACAGGATGACAGCTTGACAACAATAGCAGCTGCACATATTTTTCTCCCTTTTTTGAAAGAGTGTTCTTGTGGAAAAAATAGATTCCCTGGAAAGTAATTTATATTACAAGTTTCATCACAAAAATTCTGTGGGTGGGTACAATAGGCTAGAAATTAAATTAGTGATTTGTATAATAAATGATGGTTTTGATTTGATGTGACACTTCTAGTCTCTTACAAGTGACATAGCTACAGGCAATAGAATAATCTCTTCCCCTTGTGAAGATAAATGTTGTATCAGACCAAACCATCTTATATTAAATTACAACTTCTCTTTTTTTACCATATGAAAAGATTCATGAGGCTGTTCATTAAATAATAGCACAACCCAATTAAAAGGGTGCTTTGGCTAAAATGTCTTGAAGATATTTTCTAATATCAGGCATGTAGTTAATTCATACAGGGTACTACATGAGAGACCTAATCTAAATAAAGGAATTTTCCTTTGTGCAGCAAGTGGAGTGATCGTGGCCACACTGAGCTCGAAGGTGCTTTTCTTGTATCATTTAAACTGAAACCCTCAAATGCAAATGAAGTATGATGATAAGAATGATCTAGTATCTTGACTTCCTTTCTTTGGGGGGGCGTAAAAAGGGATATAGTACGTTTAGCTCTTCTTACACAACTTGATTGTGCTCACACTGTTGTTTTTCATGTTTTGGCAGAGAGAAGGAGCAAGAAAGGGAAGAACAGTTAATGGAAGACAAGAAAAGGAAGAAAGAGGATAAGAAAAAGAAGGAATCTGCTCAGAAGGTAGGATATGGTATTTGAATTCTTTTATCTAACTGGAACATAAAAATAGTATTGGGGGTAGCAAGATGTTAAATTGTTTGTATTTGAGCTTAAAATCTTGATTGTTTCATTGATGCTTCATTAAAGACTATTTTTTGCATCAATTTTCTGAAACTTAAGTGTTTGACTTAAGCGTTCATTCTCCTTAGTGTGTGATGTGAAGTAAAAATGGTTTTTTGATATGAAGTATTAAACTTAAGTTATTGAATATGGGCTGTCTTTATCTATACAACTCCTGCTGTTTTGAGGTTTTTGGGGATGGATGTGCTGCTGGGGAAATTCTTGCAGTAAAATTGACTAAATATTTTCTAGAGCAAAAAGATACTTTTTTTTTTTTGGGAAGTCCTAAAGGTAGTTTATATGAAATATTTACTACTGAAGGTTAGGTTTTACATTTTCTGTAGTGAATAGCACTTTTGCTGAAGTATATCAGTTTGAGTCTGAGCCGTGGAGAAGTGATAGATCACTGAAAATTGGTTTTGCTCAGAAAATGGGTTTGAACAATTGGTGTATTAAATATTCTCTGTTTTGCTGAAAATCTAGTAGATTGTTCTAGGAGTTAACTTGACATGTGAACTTTAGTCTCTCGCAGCTTTATCCATGCATTTTACTGGTAAAATCCTTTCTGCCTGGTTCTGGGCTTCCCAGTACTCAACAGACGTTAACAATTCTGGAGTGGGTCCAGCAAAAGGCCTCTAAGATGATTAAGGGACTGGAGTATCTGACAAATGAGGAGAGGTTGAGAGAGCTGGGACTGTTCAGCCTGGAGAAGAGATAGTTCAGAGGGATTTTTGCCCATCTGTGTATATAAATACCTTGTGGGAGGAAGTAGAGAAGGTGGAGGTAGGCTCTTCTCAGTGGTGCCCAGTGACAAGGCACAAGGCATTGTGCATGAGTTGAAATGCAGGAAATTCCAGTTAATCATAAAAAGACAGTTTTTTGTGCATGTGTGTGACTGGGCAACCACTGGAACAGGTTTTCCAGAGAGGATGTGGTGCCTCCATCTTTAGAGATGCTCAAAACCAGGTTCAGCCCTGTGCAATCTGTTCTGGATGACTTTGCTTTGAACTGGGGAGACGGCTGAGGGCGAGTGGGAAACAGAGGTGGGAACTGTGGACTAGATCTGCAGAGGCTGTGTCCCTTCCTACCGCAATGATTATATGAAATTGAGAGCAGAATGCTTTACTTCCTTTGTAGTCTCTGTTTTTCAGTTGGTTCGGTAACAACAGATCCTGCGAAAGATCAGATGTTACGTTATGTTAGAGTCTATAGGTTTCTGCTGTGAACAGCCAGCACTGTTTTCAGTTTAATTTTGGCCTGTCTGGGGTCTTTATAATCGTAGAATCATTTAGGTTGGAAAAAAACCTTCAAGATCATAAAGTCCAAACGCAAACCTAACACTGCCAAGTCTACCACTAAATCATGTCCCTAAGTGCCACATCTACACATCTACATGTCTTTTAATTACCTCCTGGGATGTTGACTCTATGACTTCTGGGCAGTCTGTTCCAATGCTTGACAACCCTTTTGGTGAAGAAACTTTCCATAATACCCAACTTGAGGCCATTTTCCTCTTGTCCTAAAAACCTGGCTTTTTAAATCTGCCTTTTCACCAACTGGAGTCTGTCAGTTTAAATTAGGTGCAGATAAACTGGTGTATTTCTGTTGTCTGTATCCAGCCATTGTGTTTATATGTCCTCAGTAATACTGCAAAAAGATTAGTGGCTACAGAATGTTTCTTCAGTATGTTTCTGCCTCAGTGTTGCTGCTGTTTTAATGTTCAAGTAGGAACCAGGAAAAGCAGACCCTGGTAAATAAAGACTAGTGACTTGAGGATTATATGCTGATATTCAACGATAGAAGAGAAACTTGAAAAGATTGTACTGATTGTCTTGATAACGGTGCTGTGAGTATTTACTGAGGAATCGGTGCTTTGAATACAAAGCCAGCTTTCCTGTGTGGTCCCTCACCTACTAAGTTATTCAGTATGATTGAATGTTATGATATTTTGCCAAAATCTTGGGAAGGGTAAACACAAAAGCTAATCTCCTAGAGACCAAACTTAACAGTAATACTTGGAGATACCTAGGAATAGTAAATCAGACAACCATATGAAAAGAACATGAATGTGTGTGTTTGTTCTTAGTGACTGTGGTGGTGTTCACCAAATAAACAGTAGTGATTTGGGGGTGCCTTTTTCAGACAGAGTTTGTTTAACATGAAACAGTTGTTTCTGTCTGGATTTTCTGAAACTTAAACGAAAAACAAAAAAGAATGACTTCAACTGAGGTTATGCAAAGCAAATTCAGACTAAATTCCTGTGGTTGGTGTCCCAGGGGCAGTTTAGTAGCTTGTCAGAAGGCTGTTTGACTCCACCTTCCCGTTCACTGTAGCTGCTCCTGCCCTGCCAATGCTTATAGGCTGCCCGCAGAAAGATAAAAGCTGTAAATCTGAGATTGTCACATTTTCTTAGCTTTTGCATTCTAGACTTGAAAAAAAAATAAATCACAAAACCAGATGATTTTGACTAGGAGAGAAGCAGTATAGGCAGAAGTAATTTTGGTTTTTTCCTAAAGCAAACTGTGGTTATTATGTAGAACTCTTTAAAGATTTGATAAAATGGGATTCCTCCAAGTAGGCAAGTTGCTCATTTACTGAACATGTTTATTGTTGACCATAGGAAAACCTATCAGTGTTACTGGATTGGATTCATGAATAATTCTTTTATCCTCTTCCTTTTTCCTTTAGTAGTGAAGCATCAGAGTCACTTAAGTGCTTAACAGAATTTTTTATTGTGTTACAGAAGATGATGTAATTTGACGCATATGAGATTTTTTCATAAGTGAAGTGAAAATTGTCGCCTGGCTTGGTACAGATTCAGTTTTGGTACAGGTGCATTTTTAGTGTCTTGAAGACTTTTGGATTACATAATTCTGTGAAGTTATGATGCTTAAGATTTTTTTTTTATTATTATAGTGAATGTTTCACTTGCTTATTGCAGCATTCATCTTCGCAAAGTAAATGATGCCATAGCAATTCAGTGCAGTCTGTCTTTTTATTCTTTACCATACAAAGGAGTTCTGGCTTGGTTGGTTTAAACAGTAAACTGCTTTTTACTTGTGCTTTCATTATTCTATACTGTCACGGTGTGCTTTCCAGAATTATGGACTAGTTCAGCAATTTCTTTCAAGAATAGGTGTCATCGAACCTAACACATGATGATCTTTAGGATTTTTCCATTATTGTGTAGTGGAACTCATGATCGACAGGTTCAAAACATGCTACAATACACATGATTCCAGAGAATATACCCCGTGGTATGTTTGTCTCTACTGTAGCTTGAAATCTGCTATGCTGAAAGAATGTAGAAGTACAGCAAAACCACATGTTGAGTACGTTGGCCAGCGTGATGGCTCATGTCAGTAATCAACTTCTCATTGTGTTCAAGAAATTTTGAAGTCTGGTGCTTTATGGATATTTCTCGTCCTTTTTGTAATTGTGGCAATGAATCCAGTAAGGTTTAGGATTTCTTCTCCTTGGAAGAGATGTCATGGGAAAGGTGAAATGGGAAAGATGGCAGAGAGACAGGCTGTTTCTCTCACCTATGGTTCTACCTGTAGGAATTCTGTTGGTAGCCCCAACAGTCTGCTGTAAGGATACTCATATAAAAGGAAGTATTTATTACACTTCAACTGTAATGCTTCAGCTCCAAAATCTGGAAGAGCTGTAGTGCTATAGCACATGTTTATTTGTGCTTTGGAAGTCCCATGTTTGGGATTGGGGGGTGGGGGGGGAGGGTGTGACTAAAAATCATCATGAGTGAAGTAATTACTGTTTCTGCCAGGGACTTTTGTTTGCATCAGGCAAAGGCATTACAGGAGCTGTAGTATTTTTGAAAACTTCATATGTATAACTAGGAATACTGCTCAGACTTGTAGTTCATCAGCTGATTATTTTTATGCAACAACAAATACTGTTCTTGTGCTAATAAATTAAGATTGCGATTTAGTGCAGCCTGTTCAACATTTGTTTTGAGGTTCCTAAAACTCTACTTACATTCTCGCTCTTAATTTGCAGGTCACAGATCAAAAAACCAAAGGTAAGAATTTTTGAACCGAACGGGTATTTTTTTATTGACTTGAGCCAAGACTCGGATCTTGATCAAAACTGTTGCAAAAAGAAGGGAAATTATGAATCAAGATGAAATACTAAAGATGTCTATTCAGAAGAAGTAAATGCTGAGGTGGTTAAAATGGAGAACCTAAAACTATTCATGTTGTTGTCAGTGTGAAAGTACTTGGAGAGGGAATGAGAACTGTGGATAAAATAGGTTAGCTGAAATATTTAGTTTTCAGTTTTGCAAAGGTTTAAGACAACTAACCGAAAACGAAACCACTTATATAAACGGAATGGAAGTCAGGGAAAGTACTGCTTATGGTGAGGTATCAAAATGAGTGAAAATGACTTGTTTTGGGAAACTTCAGAGAGAGTCAGGCACCTAGAAGTCCAACGGGTAAGGCAGGACTGATGAGTGAGCATCTTGAAAATTAAGCTTATTTAGCTGATGTAAAAATATGTTTAATCTTGACTTTTGTGTCAGTTTTTTAAAAATTGTGTGGGGAGTTGCCATTATTCACAGAAGAGAACTAAGATAGTAACTTTATTTTACAGCTAACTTTACCTTTTTTGGGTTTGGGGCAATGAAGCCTATATAGAGAAATTGGAAAACCCTTATGAAAATAAAATGTGGGGAATAATGCTTTCATGTTGCCAAAGAAAGACTCACTTGATCTCACATTTGTAAGAGGAAAAATTTTTAGAAGTTTTAAAAGTTTGGGGTTTTTTTACTGATTATGTTCACTTTGCTGGGGAGGGGGTTCTAGAATCCCTTTCTTGTATTAATCTTCAACAGAGGTTAGAATAGATGTATTAAATTTTTCTGTGCCTTTTGGAGTCTGTCTTAGCAATTACACCTTCTAGGTACCTGGCTAGGAATTTCTTTTGCTCTATTTCAAAAAAGCACATGGAGAATATGAGTAGAGTGTTACAAGTCTAGAGTCACTTAAGCAAATTTTATGATGGTGTTAGTTCCTTGAGGATTTGTTTGTGGTTTTCCTCTTCTCCAATGCATAATAACCCTCAGAAGCAGCTTGTCCTTGCTTATAGGGGCACCTGGTGACCAGCTGGGAAACTTTAGGCAAGCCTAATACAAACATCATATGTAGGACTGCCTTTTGGGTGAGAGTCAACTATTACTGCCTGCCTTAAGTGTGGTATAGAGAACTCAGATTTGTTAACTCTGAATCCAAGAGGAGGGTTGGGTTTTTTCCCCCTCTTTTTCTTTGTTTTGGCAGTGGCTATGTAACCTAATAAGCAGGTGAAAACTTGGGATCTGATTTCTGATCTCCCATAAGGGTGATGCATAACCATCCAAAAACCAGTTGGAAATCAGGGAACAGAGCCAGGGGATGGAAACCAGTTACATTTGACTAATCATATTTTAAAATGACTCATTGCCCAAGGTGTTATTCTTAGTCAAACTCACGTTGCCAAGAAATTTGGGGCTTAGAGCGAAATGTGAGGGCAGTTTCATCCTGGGGTACAGGTTGCACGTGGAAACAAGATGTTTGCCATTACTGCTTATTCCTGCTTCTTTAATTAAATTGTTCTTCAGTAAAGTTGAAGTTTTGTGGTATTTCAGAGAAGATTGAAATTATGAAAGGAAAGAGTATCAGTGAGTTCTTGTAGCTAATGCAGGTTTAAGTGGAAAAATTTCTGATTTTCGTTCTTCCTGTTTTTCAGTGCCCGAAGTGACGAAACCAAGTTTAAGCCAACCAGTGGCTGCCAGCCCAATTGGCAACTCTCCATCGCCACCAGTCAATGGTGGCAACAATGCCAAAAGGGTGGCAGTGCCGAACGGACAACCGCCAAGCGCCGCCCGCTACATGCCTCGGGAGGTGCCGCCGCGATTCCGTTGCCAGCAGGACCACAAAGTGTTACTGAAACGTGGGCAGCCCCCTCCGCCATCCTGTATGCTCCTTGGGGGTGGAGCGGGGCCTCCTCCCCCAACAGCACCAGGAGCAAACCCAAACAACGCACAACCAGTGACAGGAGCACTGCTGCAGAGCGACAGTGGGACTGCAACAGGCAAGTAATAATAGTAAATGAACATGTGTGTGTGCATGGCAGAAAAGGGATCACTAAAACTTTGCATAAGCATGTCATGTAATAAAATCCAGATTGCTTTTGGAGAGAGCCTACATCTCTTATTTTTATTTTATTTTTATTTATTTATAAATAAAATTTTTATTTTAGCATTTTATTTTAACATATTTTAGTATATAGACTTTTGCTGTTAGCAGCAATGGAGGCAATGTTTAATAGTAGATGGAACGAAAAAAGAAGGTTAATTTCTTTTAAATATTTTTGGATGGATTGAATCAGATGCTGTAATGCTTTTAAGACTGCAGCAAGGTAAACACTGTGCATGTATGAACAGCATTTTACGGTTGTCATAGATTAGTTCTTAGTAGCTCTTTAGGTTTCTTTGACATAAATTTCCTATCTTGTCACTTTATTATAAGATCTGATAAAACTGACATGTAGATACTAGGTCTGCAAATGACAGATGTCTGTTGCTTCTCATCTGGATGAAAAAGACAGTCCTGTTGCTCCTTTTTTTTTTTTTTTTTGTAGTAATAATGTTGGTTTTCTCCTTAGATTAGCCTTTTTATATAAGTGGTGACTGTCCTATGTTTGCTTTTCTGTTCGCTTTGAATTTCAGAAGATAAATTGATTTTATGATTAAGTGTTTTATCAGTGGGGAAATTATGACTGCTCCTGAATTTTTTAGACCCTTGGGGAATTGCAGTAACTGTAATATTTCCTTCTTAAGTTACGATAGTAGAAGAAAGAAAATTCCACGCAATATCTGCCTTCTAAAGAAAAACTTAGGTGATATGAGAAGTCAAGGACAACTTCAGTTCTAATAATAAGGGTGTTTAAAAAAGAAATAATAAATGCTTTAAAGTCAAAAGACGAAAATAACAATACCGCTATGTCTAAATTTGCATTTGAAAACCATGTCAGAATAATGGGAGGGCGGTTTTTTTTTTTACCAGTCTTGGAGAGCATAAACTTTTTATAGTTCTCTATAGTTCAGAAGAAAAAACAAGGTGACTTGGAACTCCAGAATCAAGTAAGCTGGATGGGATGGATGCCTTAATTAAAAATGATTCTGGGAAAATTAATAACTCCGTTTGTTTTGTGGTTTCAGTACTTTAATTCCTTTGTAGCAAATCCCTGTTTGACAGATTCTTTATCTTGTTGCCTTTCATGTTCCCTGTTTAATAAGGGTGGGGGAGTGAATTTCAAACTACAATGGCAAAGTTTTTGCTAATCAGTTTAAAAACAGATTTCTTAGAGATGCCTGATAAAACACCTGAAAGATGAAGAAGAAGAAAAACCCACCTCAAAGTCTTTCAACTATATATAAAATCCTAGCATTACATCAGCACTGATAAACCTTCACAGTGATCATAGTAGACTGATAAAGGAGACTTTATGGTAGTGAAGCATTCTAAAAGTTTTCAAAATTTCCCATGAACAGCATTTCTTTTTTTTGCTCTTGGCTATACTATATGAGGACCGTTCTAAAGCATTTTAGAGGCTCCTTAAGTTCTGTGTCATTAATTTGGCACATAATACTTGTTTTTCTGAGACTGAAATTTGATTTTATTAATTCTCATGTTTTTACATTTGGTTTAATGGTGCGTTAACAACTACGATGTTCTGTAGTTGTGTTTTATTGATTGCAGGAACTCTTCATGTCAGTGGTTAGTTGCTTTCATGTAAGTCATGAATGTTGTCAAGAAAGATAAGGGTCCCTCAGACCTTCCTCACCCTATCCAAATTCCTGTACTGTAACATGGTTAACTGGGCTGGGGAGCTGACTTGATTAAAATTAACCCAGGTTGGTTTTTATAGCTGATTTCAGCCTAGGGGATTTACCGGTCCAGCTCACTGAGTATCAGTGGGAACATCTGTACTAACATGTGAGAATCGGTGTGCCAGAGGGATGGGAATGAGCAGCTGGACAAGAGAAAGGCTGGGGCTGTCTCTTAGGGTGCTCTATCAAAGTGCTTATGGAAGTCTGGTGTTGCTCTGTTTTACACATCATTAATCCCATCTGAGATCCTGGCTGTTTACAAATTGGATTTCTGATTGGGCCCAATTCTGTCAGGTGCTTATGTGCTGATACTGTGATTAATTCATTCCATGTGAAGATAACAGCAGGTTCCCAAATGTTGTGGTTTAGGCTGGGTTGGCCAATGGCAAGATGACAGATGCTCTCCCCTACCTCTTGTTCCAAGGAGAGGAAGAAGAGAGATAAAGAGATTAATGAGTTTAGAAAAAACTAAACTACTTAATGAAGTATTAATAATAAAATAAAAAGGAAATAATGAAATAGATACTATATATAAATACATACAAAACTGTCTTAAGTTCCCAGGAAGGTGGTACTGGAAAAGTTCCAGACTAGCCTCAGTAATGAATGGGAACTGGATTGCAGAAGTTACTCATGGGGATTGAAGGTAGACAAACTGACAGGGTCCTCCTCATATGTCAGTCATCGAAGAAAGAGACCCATTGAAGAAGGGTCCTTAAAGAGGAGCCCACCTGACCCTTTTGGTCTCTTAGCTTTTACACTGAGCATGGTAGATGGGATGGAATACCCTATTGGTCAGTTTGGGTCACCTGACCTGTCCACACCTCCCCACAGGTGCAGCCTCTCCATGGGGTAAAAAACCAAGTCAGTCAACCAAACAGTTGTGGCTGGTTGCCACAGCAACAAGTGTAAGCCAGAACCTCTCTCACGGAACAGAAAGTGGGCTCTGCTCCACCCCAAACCAAGAGACCAACAAGGAAAATAATGCAGCTTAGCTACTCCTTTGCATTGTTCTATTCACCAGATAGGTATAGATGGTGTCAGTGAGGCTTTAATACAAAAATGCAAAACATAATTCTTCTTTACATGGATCTTCTTCTACCGGAATTGAAATCCTTCTGCAAGACAGCAAAACCCAAGTTCCCTGAAAGATGACACCAAATTTACTATTTTCTCGTAGCAATACAGGGGTGGAGGGTGGTTTATATGGTTCTTCCAATACCAGTGATATTCAGGATGTGCAAGACAATTTTGGAAAACAAAGCTTAAATTTTATTGGTGACAGTACTGTCTGACAATCACCACCATCTCTCACAGCAAAACTGCATCTTCATTTCAGGACTCCATTTCAGTACTTCCACTTGTTTCAGTTCCATACTTTCATCCTTAAAAGTAGTCATTTGCTAGTAACTTTTTTCATTTTAGTCAGATCAGAAGCTTGCTTCTCTGCAGCGTGTTTGTTATTAATGAAGAGTCTGTTAAGAGCTAAGACTCCTTATGCGTTATCTTAAGAAAAAAAGCATATGTTGCCAAAATCTAGTTGCCACTGTCAAATATAGTAAGGGGAGGCAAGGCTGGTTTTATAAAATAGTCCATTAAATTGTGTCCTAGTACGCTATGTTAGCGAGCATCCTAATATTAGTATTTCTAGAATGTCTTCACAGAAATGAAATGTGAAATGCTCCGTTACACTCACCTATGTAAACATCTTGCGAAGTGCATAGCTGCCTGTGCATCATTCGTTTGCTGAATCATTGCTAAGTTCAAAAGACGGCAACCTTGCAGGCTTTTGAACTTGTTTCTGGCTGTCCAGCTTAAGCTATTCCTGTGATCAGTCTAATCAGAAAGTTTTTAAATTGGGAAAAGAAAAGAAAAAAGTTACTTGGTGTACTAAAAAGATAGCCAGATATAAATATTAGTAGAGAGTCACACTTCCTTGCAATTGTTAAGTTTGCACTTCACATTAAGGGAACAGAAGGAACAGAATGTGCATGGGAAGTGCTGGATCTTTTGGATCTTGGTGGCTAGGGTTTAATCGATGAAGACAGCTTTTGTTCATCGTTATTTAAAACTTACAAGAGAGTTCTAACGTTGCTGTGATGTCTGGATCTTTACTGCTGACCCCCGATTAAGGGGGATATGAAAGGCATTCAGTGGGATGGTCACTGGTTAAGCTAATGAACTGGAAGCCTGAGACAGGTACTGAAGGCTGATCTGTTCCATCTTCTACTAGAAGCAGCTAGAAATTGTGGGCTCAACTTCTGAATGTATAACATAGGAACTTGGGAGGGGAGGAATACGCTTTCTTAAGGTCATTATGCCGTATTTTCATGGAAGCTGTCATATGAACCAGTATTGGTGGTAACTATATATTCAAGTATGAGTACTGATGCAGATGGTACTGTGAACGTTATCCTCTGCAAAGTTAAACTGATTGGGTGGGGTAACTGAATAAAACTAATATGTTTGGGTTCAGTACATGGTTTTTATAGAAGGTAGAACCTTCTTTGCTGGGAGTTTGTGGTGAGGGTAATTCAGGATCCCTTGGTATTAAAAGTACATAGGAAAAATGAGTGGAACCCAATATAGAGAATAACACTGAAGCACTATTGGACTTTAGGGGATCAGAGGTAATTATGGTGGATGGCAAGGGAATCTTGGCTGATGTTTTAAACTAATGATCATAGCATGTCTGCATATATGCAGAAATCATGCTCCCAGCCCTGAAATAGGCTTTATCGGTTGTGGTACTGTGTTGATTTATGTCTGCTTTAAAAGTATATACAAATATCTTGTCCATGTGAAGTTGTATCACATAGGACATGATAGTAGTTCACCACAGATAAAGGAAAGGCACCCTATTCATTGTCGATCTTCCTGCTTATTTCGTGACTCCAAAGCTCATTGAACTTGCAGGTTACCCTGTACAACGTGCTAAGCCAGCAAAAAACTAACACAAAAAAAAAATAGACAGTTTTGTGTCAAGTTGGTGAATACAGTTGATTTAAAGGGGTTTACTTGCCATCAGAACTGTCGCAAATGAGAGGTGAAAGTTGAGGAACTTGAAGTAGGTAGAGCTGGTGAGAGAGAGAAAGAAAAGTGAGATCTCTTACTAGCTTCCATCCAGTGTCAGAGAGATCAGCTTAGCTGCTTGCAAAACCATAAGCTGTGGCTTCTAGGATAAATATAGAAATGACACAAATGTGAGATAGTTGCATACTGAATACAGCTTGCACGTTACTATGTAGAAATTGTAATTTGTGTAGCTTTTGGCTCTTCCAATTTACAGTAACTTTTGGAAATAATTTTATTTGTTTTGCAAAGGCTTGAAAGAAATTGCTAGTAACAAAATCAACTTGAAAAAGATATTTGAAGGTGAAGGATAGACTTCTTCAGTTTTATATATTCATTAGATGTCTTTTGTTTTCAATCTTTTGTCTTCTGATCTGTAATAAATTGTAGTTGCTTTGACTCAGTTGAGCAGCAGACCAACAGCTGACTGCATATACGCACACAGGTGTATGAATGTCTGCACATACACATTCTTGTTCTATATGCAGTATGATTTAAAATGTATGTTTGAAAAGTCTACAACCAGTATCAGTAATGTTCATTAAATGGGTTATAATTATTAAGTTGAACTTAGAGCTGGACTGTTAGCAGTAGTAGTGAGTCAATGGTGAATTCAGATGCCCAAAAATGCTCGTGGGGAATATGTTTAATGTTTTTTATCAGCTTTTTCAATGGTGTTTTCCAGCCTGATGTTCTTCAAAACAAACTTCATTACACATTTGAGAGAAGGGTTCTTATTAATTAAAACAATAATCAGCATTGTCAAAAATGTGATGTTTAGTGCTTGTAAATAATATTGATTATTAATGACCTTTTTTGGGTGTGGGTGTTTTTTTTTTTTTTAGATTCAGCAATTGGAGGTGCTGCTGCTTCAAATTATGCAAATTCCACTTGGGGTCCTGGAGCCTCCTCCAACAGCGGCACCAACGCCAACCCAACTCACATCTGGGACAAGGTGATTGTAGACGGGTCTGACATGGAAGAGTGGCCTTGTATTGCCAGCAAAGATGCTGAGTCTTCTTCCGAAAACACCACCGATAACAACAGTGCCTCGAACCCTGGCTTGGAGAAGAATGCTCTGCCAGGAAGCACCACTAGTAACAAAGGAAAAGGAAGCCAGTGCCAGTCTGGAAGCGCTGGAAATGAATGTAATCTTGGGGCCTGGAAATCTGATCCCAAGGCTAAATCTGTTCAATCTTCCAACCCTGCTGCCGAGGGTAACAATGGACTAGGTAATTGGAGGAACTTGAGTGGACAAGATAGAAGCGGTCCTGGTTCTGGCTTCAGCAACTTTAACCCAAATAGCAACCCGTCTGCTTGGCCAGCACTGGTTCAAGAGGGCAATTCTAGGAAAGGGACTTTGGAATCTGATAGTGGTAGCTCCAATGCACAGATTAGCACAGTAGGTCAGACCTCTAGGGAACAGCAGTCAAAGATGGAAAATGCGGGTGTTAACTTTGTCTCTGGCAGAGAACAGGCTCAAATTCATAACACTGATGGACCAAAAAATGGAAACACTAACTCCTTGAACTTAAGTTCACCAAACCCTATGGAGAATAAGGGAATGCCCTTCGAAATGGGCTTGGGGAACCCTTCCAGGAGCACTGACACCCCTTCACAAAGCACTGGAGAAAGAAAGACTGGGAGTGTTGGATCTTGGGGTACAGCTAGGGGGTCTTCTGGAACTGACACAGTCTCTGGACAGAGCAATTCTGGAAACCATGGGAACAATGGAAAGGATAGAGAGGACTCCTGGAAAGGAGCTTCTATTCAAAAACCTAATGGGTCAAGAAATGATTCTTGGGATAACAATAACCGGTCTACGGGTGGTGGGTCTTGGAACTTTGGCCCTCAGCATGCAAATGAAAGCAAATGGGGTGAAGGGAACAAATTAACATCTGGGGTCTCTCAGGGAGAATGGAAACAGCTGTCTGGGTCTGATGAACTGAAGATTGGAGAATGGAGTGGTCCAAACCAACCAAATTCTAGCACTGGAGCATGGGACAATCAAAAAGGCCACCCTCTTCCTGAAAACCAAGGCAATTCCCAGGCTCCCTGTTGGGGAAGATCTTCCAGCTCTGCGGGAAGTGAGGTTGGAGGTCAAAGCACTGGAAGCAACCACAAAGCAGGAAGTAGTGACAGTCACAATTCTGGACGCCGATCATACAGGCCTACGCATCCTGATTGCCAGGCAGTCTTGCAGACTTTGCTGAGCAGGACTGATTTGGACCCCCGAGTGCTTTCAAACACTGGCTGGGGCCAAACTCAAATTAAGCAAGATACCGTATGGGATATTGAAGAGATGCCACGGTCCGAGGGGAAGTCTGATAAAGGAACTGAGGGGTGGGAGAGCTCTGCCACACAGACAAAGAACTCAGGGGGCTGGGGCGATGTACCCAGCCAAAGCAATCAAATCAAGTCTGGATGGGGTGAGCTCTCAACCCCAACAGAGTGGAAGGACTCCAAAAATACTGGAGGATGGAATGACTATAAGAACTCCAATTCTTCTAATTGGGGAGGAGGAAGACCAGAAGAAAAATCATCTTCCTCTTGGAATGACAGCTCTAGTAAGGATCAGGGGTGGGGTGGACGGCAACCTAATCAAGGATGGTCTTCTGGAAAGAACGGTTGGGGAGAGGAAGTTGACCAAACAAAAAACAGTAACTGGGAAAGTGCAGGAAACAAGCCAGTGTCTGGTTGGGGTGAAGGTGGGCAAAATGAGATTGGAACTTGGGGTAATGGTGCAAATACAAATACTGCTTCAAAGGGTGGATGGGATGATTGTAAAAGAACTTCAACATGGAATGAGACGGGTCGACAGCCCAACTCCTGGAACAAGCAGCAGCAGCAGCACCAGCAGCAACAGCAGGAGTCTTCTGGTTCCTGGGGTCCACCACCCCAAACTCCAAGTAATGGGCGACCTCCAAACCCAAACTGGAACAGTGGACCACAGCCAGCTGCCCCCAAAGAGGAGGAGCCTAGTGGCTGGGAAGAACCTTCTCCACAGTCAATCAGTCGAAAAATGGATATTGATGATGGCACTTCAGCGTGGGGAGATCCCAGCAGTTATAATTACAAGAATGTGAACCTGTGGGACAAGAACTCACAAGGAGGACAGGCCCCACGGGAGCAGAGCCTGCCTACTCCAATGACTAGCAAATCACAAGCATCAGGTACTGTTCTTGTTCCTTTTTTCAGCAACCTCCTATATATGAACGTAACCTTAATGCATAAGAGATACTTGTGTAGTCCCCAGTTCCTAATAGTTTTATTCCATAAAGAAAACCAATTTCTTATTTGAATATTTGGTGCTGTATTTAAAGTGTCTTTTAAATTTTAAATTTGCATCTATCGGTCCTCTGCTGCTGGTGCCTCAGTAACTGTGGTCGGAATACTGGTCAGCTTGCCAGTAAAAGAAAGTGTTTGTTAAGTAACAAATCTGCATATTCAATCTGGGCTCTGAAGAATAGTTTGAATTCTAGAATTACACAATCATTTAAGCTGGAAAAAACCCTTTAAGATGATCAAGTCCAAACGCAAACCTAACCCTGCCAAGTCTACCACTAAACCATGTCCCTAAGTGCCACATCTACATGTCTTTTAAATGCCTCCAGGGATGGTGACTCAGCCACTTCCCTGGGCAGCCTGTTCCAATGCTTGATACCCCTTTTCCTAATACCCTATCTGAACCTCCCCGGGCGCAATTTGAGGCTGCTTCCTCTTTTCCTATCACTGCAACTTGGGAAAAGAGACCAACACCCACTTCACTACAACCTCATTTCAGGTAGTTCTAGAAAGTGGCAAGGTCTCTTCTCAGCCTCCTTCACGTTTTTTATAAATCAAGTTTTTAAAATCACTTTTTATTGAAAAAATCATGGTTTTTGCTTAATTTGGCTTTGCTGTTTGATAAAGAATGCTTAGCAAGATATTTTTTTCTTTGAAATAAGGACAGGAAAAAGTTATATAGCCTGGAAATACCTTGAGATGTTATTGTTATATAATCTCTTGTCTGACTTGGACATGCTTTAGAGAATACTATTTTATTTTAATATGTACTTAAATTATGTCCTTATTCTTTCTTCATTATATTAAACCCCTGAATTAGTCCGGTGCTCTTAATTAATCACAAAAGTGATTACAAAAGGTAGGAAGACTGCCTTAGATGTGGGGTTCTTGTTGAACCTGGGAGAAGAATATTCCTCATCATAGCAGTCTCTTCTTTTTCATCCCTAGAGGTCAGTGCCTGCTTTAAGTTTGATGTGAACAGTTGTCCATTCTGTTGCACCCACGCTATTGAGAATCTAAAGTCCTCAACAGAAAGAATGAAGCAGTAGCTTAATGACGTGGTGCTGCACTGCAGTAAATAGTTCATTGTCTAAATGGTCTGTAATGAAAACTCTTTCTCCTTTGTGCAGTCTGGAGCAAAAGCACTCCACCTGCTCCAGATAATGGTACGTCCGCCTGGGGTGAGCCAAATGAAACCAGTCCCGGGTGGGGTGAAGTAGATGATACAGGAGGATCGACAACAGGCTGGGGGAATGCACCTTCCAACGCCCCGAATGCCATGAAATCTAGTGAGTATAGGCCAGATACCAATTTCTTTGCAATAGTCCTGGAGATTTTTTAGTGTTTGGCCTTTTGATATAGGTCACCCATGGAGGAATTCTTTTCTAAGGTCTAGAAGCAATGTTGAATGTCATGTAAGATTTTGATGGATGAGTGATTGTTTACAGATGACTGGAACTCGTGTCTTTTAAGGTAATGAAAAATTTCTGAACTAAGCAATTAAATGGGCAGCTCCAATTTGTGGAAGCATTAAGACATTAGAGCGTCTGAGTGAGGAAATGTGTCTTTTCCTCAAAATGTCTTTCTTCTCTGGCTGCCCACTCGTTACTTAGCATATAAACTTGGTACAAGATAAATCACTTTTCCTGATCACATCAGGAAAAGGAATGCACAGTAAGGACAAATTTCACTGTGGAGGCCATTACATGGTAATCTATACTTTGGTAATGCAACTTGCCTTTGAATGGATTTTTTTTATTGTATGGGTGTGGAAAATTGTAACTCTTAAGAACTGAACATTTTTTTTGTGGTCGCACCTAAATGGATGACTTTTTTCTGAATATTACCTGCCTACAGCTGTGTTCTTCATGAATGAGATCTTGTTGAAAACTTCTAAAAAATTATTTTGAAGTTTAAAATTTTGCTGTATCAAGAGTTCTGTTTTTGTGGAACTTATTCCTGCTGATGTAAGCTGTTTGTAGAATTCTTTTATTTCACCCTTTTAAAGGAAAATACATCAAACAAAAGCAATCACCTGCTGATACAACATTGCAATGTTATAGCCAAAGCCAATAATGTTTGGATGTGGAGTTTGCAGTAGGAAACACTGATAATACATGACTGTTACTGAACTTGACTGATGATGCCTGCTGTAAAACTGTTGCCAGTCCAGTTACAAGTTGCTTTTGCTACGTGTAATTGTTTGGAATGAAATGGTCTATAGAGATCCTATGCTGTTGGATCATTTTCCCTTCCTCCTGCTCCAATTAAATAGTATGGCCATTTATGAGAAAAACTGGTGAAAAAAGCATTGCTTCCTTACTGTTAACATAGCAACTTCTTATGGATGGCTGTAATGCTCCCTGTGCCTGCCACACAAACTCGTTGCTTTTCAGGGTACTAGACTTTTTTTTTAGATGGATCTCTTCTTTCATCTGTAAAAAACATGACCAAAATAAGAGCCTCTGAAATGCTAATGTTTCACTGCAAATTCTGTGGATTTGTTAATACAGTCTTTAAAGACTATGTATGGTCACTTGCTTGTCCTAACTGGTTTTCATTTGTGAAATAACCAAAGAGCTGCAGCATACATGTATTATTTTGTACGTAAGCTGTCCCCAGCTCTAGAGGAGCAAAATACAGGGAGTTTCCCCATCATGGCTATTTCCAGTTGAGGTGTAGTAGGTTACTAGTAGTAAGGGCTGAGATCTTCATTCTCCTCTGTTCTGTGACTACTTTCTCAACTCCTTTCTAATTGGCACCCAGAAGCAATGAAGAAAAAAAGCTACATTATTCAGTGGAGTAAAGGGAGATACTTAATGTCTTGAGTAAGTTCGAAGAAGAAATTGGGACAAAGAGCCTGCAAAGGCATAACTTATAGTTGAAGGTAAGTGACAGGAAACAGACTAGTAATGATTGGAAAAGAAAACAAAGAGTTTAGAGATGAAGAAGGGAAACATAGAACATTACCCACCTGTTTTAAAAACAAAACAAAATATTGATGTAGTTTTACCAGGATTGCATAGGAATTCTCTGGCAGAAGTAGAAATAAATTCAGTTTTCTGTAACATCATTACTTTATCTTCATCTTGAAAGTTTCCATTCCTTACGGTAGCTGTTTGTGCCTCCTCACTCAACAAAAGCAGAAAATGAAGCAGGAATCCTATGGACCAAGTCATCTTTACAGCACTGTCCAGATTCATGTTCAAGAATCTCATACCTGAGAGCTGTCAATGCAGAAAAATAATCTGTGGTCATGTAGTTAAAATCAGGATCATAGTACTATATTTAAACAGTGTGGCTGGGAATAAATTAAAGCTGCAGGGACTACCCCATAAATGACATTTCCAGATTAAGTTCTTGACTCTGCACTCATAATCTTTAAATGGAGCCTTTTCTGTGTAAGTAGCATGATTAAAGGGTCAAGAGATGTATTTTTGCTCTTGAGCCAGTGTCCTTCCTAAGCAGTCCTCAATTTTGGTACACAAATGAATATACTTTAAAAAGCTGTGTTCCCTGTGAAATATCTGAGTTATTATTTATCTTCGATTTTAAGGTAGCTCTTAAACTGCCAGGAAATGCTGCTGTACTTATTTTCAGCATGATCAAGGTACAGTTCCTCTTAAAATACTAATTATGATTCCTACTTTTTTTATATTCAGATTTTCTGCTGTGTGCATTAATATTCATATCCCTGAATTCCACTCTCAAAAGCTACCAGTTGAATAATTAGTTATGAAAAATGTGATGGTGATGGTAATCCTTTATAAAGGAGATAAATACTTGGGGAAGAGATATGCAGAATGAAGAGTTACAGCAGGAAGAACAACAGTTGGACAGTGAACAAGATGAGGATTTGAGCTCTTGTTGGCTTGTCAATAGAGGTTAGAATTCTTGAGTTGCCTGACAGCTGGTGCTAGAGAGTAACAGCAAGAAAAGAAGCCAACAGGGAAGAGTCCTTAGTCTGAATTGATATGATGAAACAGTTGTAGCTTTCTGGTAACGGCATCTCTACTTAAACAGCACTGCTAATTACTTTTTAGTAACATTGTTAAGAACAAAAATTCAAGTAGAGATTGGTTTTTTTTCCATATTAAACTGCTTTTGATGTTACATATACCAGAGTATGATGTCAGGTGCTCTCCTTCAGATTCTGCTTAGTTGTTATTCCTTAAAGTTCTTTGTTTCTGTAATTTTGTGAAATGTTATGGTTTTGAAGGAAGAGAGAAAATAATTGATGAACTACCTGAACTAGAACCAACCACACTTGGTTTTTAAGTATCCTTGAAGTCTTTCTTTACCTGTATAAGAGAAGAGGTCCCTGTGGTTATTTATGTCTTTAAGTGTTTGACATTGCTTGAAAACAGTTGTAAAACATGACATGCTAACATTCCACTGAATTTCATGGGTTGTGTGGGTTTTTTGTTGTTTTGGTTTGGTTTTTTTATTTACTCCTTTGAGGTTCTGATGATCTCAGCTAATCTTGCAGTATCAAGTCCCCAGCTGCATAGAATTGTAGACTGATTTTGAGCTTTTTTTTTCTTTTTCTAAAGGTTCTAAATCTATGCAAGATGGCTGGGGAGAAAGTGATGGGCCAGTGACAGGAACACGTCATTCCAGCTGGGAAGAGGAGGAGGAGGGAGGAGTCTGGAACACAGCAGGCTCTCAGGGAAGCAGTTCCTCCCACAACTCAACAAGCTGGGGGCAAGGAGGAAAGAAAACACAAATGAAGGTAAAATCCTTGAATGATTCATAACTACTGTGTTGTCTGAAAGCGGTATGACTGATGTGTTAGAGCATTATAATAGTAGTTCTTCTAGAAAGAATTCAGCTAGAAAGGTGCTTGTTAGAACAGTTACAACAGCGTAAAAAAATGTGAGGTTTCTGGATTTGTTTTAATGTATTACACCTGTTATGACTAATAAATCTGCAAGTAGGTGTCAAATTCTTTTGGTATGTAAGCTGCAGAGCCATTACTAAGTGAAACTGAGCAATAAGTATCCCAAGGCTATTGCTCTTCTCTTGTTGACACATCTTTCAGTGTTAGGCTGCTGCTGTTCTCCTTGCATAGCTTGCTAAAGTTTGGATTCCACAGTCCCTTTGGCACATGCACTTCTTACTTCTACTGACTGTTTGATTTAGGTCTGGCTTGTGTTTGCTGTTATTGACCTTTGGCCTCAAACAGGAGCAGGAGCTTGGCTATACTGCTGAGTAAATTGCTTTTTAAAGTTTTTTTTGATGAAAGTTCTCTAATACAGTAACACTTGGTACTGTATTAATATTAGAAAGAGCTATGCTTTGTCTACTTCTAATCATACAGCTAGGGAAAACTCAAAAGGCAAATACAGAGCAGCTTCCTAGGATGTGGAAATACTGTTGTGACGTGGTATGGAGTTTTACAATTCCTATTTTGCAAAAATTACATTCATGAACTTCTTTCTTAATTTTTTTTTTATTTTAACCATCAAAGCAACTCTTAAATTTCTGTTCAGCTGTGTTCGGTTTTGGTTTTGATCACCTGTGAATAATGGTAAGGCCAAATTGAGAGCCAGGTCAGCACAGTGCCCAGGTAAGAGAAACCATACCAAAGAGAAGAAAGACAAGGAGGATGTCCACCTCTGTATGTGATGGATTAAAGAGCATATTAAACTGTAACAGAGGAAAAAGTAAATGACATTCACAAAGCTTTCCAGATTACAGAATGAAACTGGAGGTGTGATAAACATTCTACACAGCAAGTGTTCATCCAGTTTGGTGTACCTAATAATGAACAATTTCATGAGAGAAAGGAAGAAAAAAGTATTTGGTAAATGTTTCCAACCACGCAAAAAATTAAAGTAACTTGTTCAGGAGATTATTTTCTCTGATACCAGGATTTTCATTTGATACTTGTGCATCTCAAGGATAAAACAGAATTTAAGAAATTAAGAAGCTGCTTAAAAGTTTTATGTTGGTTTTTTTTTTCTCTTCAGTGCGCATTAAAAGGAGGAAATAGTGATTCATGGATGAACCCTTTATCCAAACAGTTTTCAAATATGGGCTTGCTAGTAAGTAAATTTTTTTAAGTATAAAATCCAACTTTAAAAAAGCAGTAAGCTTTAAATAAGCCTAAAGATAAGCTGTTCTACTGTGTAACATCTTATTTATCTGCATTTGCTGTGCTGATGTGTTGATTATAATGCCTGTAACAACTGGATATTCAGCACTTCCTTGTTAGTCAGAATCAGCTTCTCAGGAAACCCCAAAATCTCCTTTGACTCTTCAAACTCACTTTATGACAGCTGTTGTTCTGAGATTGCAATTTCCTTGCCAGTAATAGGATTTGGGGGTGGTGGTGGTGTTTGTTTCTTTGTTTTTATTTTATTTTCATAACGTGCCATTTAGAGCACTCAAGGTAAAGGCCTCAGCTCCTGACTATAATCAGACATCTGTGATTAGTCCAAGGCTATTTATTCTTTCTGAATCTCAGCTACCTATCAGAAAAGGAGATTCATAATCCTCTGTCTGTCTTGGCTATTTATATTTTAAATACCATTTAAATACTGTGCAGTGGGGTCTTTTTAGAACAAAAAGGGCTCGTTATTAATTGGTACTTAAAGATTGATTAGTGAAGTGACTAAATAAATGGCACATCATGTAAAGAAAAGACAGATCTGCAGGGAAATATCTTAAAAATAGTTATGTATAAATTTTTTTCAGAACTTCTGACATGCTAATTTGTAAAACATTTTACAGAATATTCCTCCTGTGAAGCAGGAATAGCATGCAATGCAGGCTAGTGAAAGATGATAATGCAGAGGTTCTGTGAGAAGGCCAGGGCTGCACAAACTGTCACTGACATGACTAGGATTAGTTTGTAGTGCCTGTTGGTTCCTAAGCTCAAATTCAGTCTGCCGGACAGTAGATGCTTCTGAAAGCTATGGGAACACCCTGTACCAGACTGCCAACTAAAGAATAACTTGGCAGCACACTTCAAGTTTCAATGACTTGACAGGTCATGAGGATGAGCTATCATTTTGGCCACTATTTTCAGTGTTTCATCTCTTGACCACTGGAACATGAAGACAGAGGTTCATTTCACAGAGCAGCTGTTTATCCATCTTTCTCTGTCGCATGCATTCATGTGTCTAGTTTTGTATGGGTAAACTTGCCACATACAGCATTAGGGGGTCGAGGTGAGGTGTGTCTAGTGTGACATCAGGAATCCTTGTATTTGATTTTAGTTTAAAATAAAACTTTTCATTGGCACAAGCATGTCCTTCCTTCATTCCCCCTTTAATCATCAAGGTCTGCTTTCTGAAACATTCCTCAGCATTTCATAGAAGTCAGAACTGAATTTTATTTATTTTTTTTTTTCCAGAGTCAAACTGAGGACATTCCAGGCAGTAAGATGGACTTGTCTGTAGGTGCGTATAATTTAATTTAAATGTATTTGGAATATGAGATCATGTGTAGTTTTTTTATGTGGATGACGTGCTGTGCTTTGGAAAGGCTTGATCCTTACTTTTAGCACGCCTCATAATAGAAGGAGAGAGTTATAGAATCTTGGCTGTAGGCTTTGAATAGTTATACAGCTGATGCTGGTATGCAAGATAGGGATGTATACCTGTACAAAATGGAGCTATAACTTATGGAAGGGCCATCCTATAAGACTGTTCGATCCATGTAGTTTGTATTCAATGTTACTGTTTCAAGAAAGTTGAAGATCCCTTTTCATTTGGTGGAAGAGGAGGAGTATTTTAGCTCTCTGACCACAGTTCCCTAGAGGTGAAGTGAGGGAAAAAACTGTCTTCTGTCATTGATTTTCTTCAGTTGCTTGCCTCAGACTATTAAAAGTTACCGTTCAGTAGAACTAGATTTTTCACTCTTGATAGCCTCACCACAAATACTGCACAGCTGAAGTGGGATGGACTGTGTGGAAAACACTATCATGAGCGTTGGAATTGACCACTTGGATTAATCCCATTTAATCAGCTTTGAATTTGTCATGAGCTGCTTCTTTGGCAAACAAAGTAGCGAACTCTCAAAGAAATATTTTTTTTTTAACTTAAAATCAGATTCAGTTTTGCATTCTCTTCTTCTTCATATTGTCTCTGAATGTTCAGTATCATGTTATTGTAGTAGAAATTCCACAGGTTTCTGAAATCAACTACCATTTGAGATAGTTTCCCTACAAGATTCCTAAGGTATATATTAAAAATGGATGATCCAAGACTGCAGTTTTGATTGTTAATTTTATTCTTTATCAAGTCTTTAAGGGCTTAGTAAGGCTAAAAACTTGTATAGGGTAGTCTTTGATACTTACAAAGTGGAACAGGGTTTTGTTCGTGTTCTAGTGACTTCTAGACTACTTCTGTTCTGGTTTTGGTTCTTCAAAATCAGTGGAAGCAGGAAGATCACCTCATATCCCTGGCTACGAAGACAGATCTTCTAGTCCACTTAAAGGACTTTGCCTCTGTGCAAACCTAATAATTTTTGAAAGAGATGTTAATTCTAGTTCTGTAGCTGTTAGGAATGTTATAGAGGCCTCTAATTCCTCACAGTTACAATGTCAAAAGTCAGAGGTCTGTAGTTATTGCAAAGGATGTGTCACACACGATGCTATAATCAGGATTTTTCCAACCAGAAAAATTATTTTATTGGGAATATCCATTAATCTTTGTTGGTACCAAAGGTAGAGTTGGGGTAGTCAAGACTTACTTGCATCCGCTATCAATTCCAGATTTGGTACTCATGCAATCGAATAGCTGCAGCATCTCTTAGCTTAGCATCCATTGCATTCTTAAAATGTGTATCACACTTCATGAAGGATTAAGTAGTTCATTTTTCCCAAAATTGCTTCCTTCCTCTGAATAGTTAAGGATCCCAATGAGAGATGTGAAAGTGTGCATTTATATAGCACAGTGCAGTTGTGGGGAAGGTGACAGAATTTTTGGATCTCTCCCTTTTGGCCTCGTACAGCCTCTCTAGAATTCATGTTCTGATTGTATCATGCTTCTCTGAAGGTCTTGTAGGAGATAAATCATCTTCTTGGATGTTCAGTTCTTCTGTTCAGTGTTCATCTGCCTTCAGATGCTGCTGTTAAGGAACAGATCTAAGAATATACAAATGAAAAGAATGGTAGCCTGGATTACACTGATTATAGCTCTCGTTCTCTATCTCCAAATTACCTTTAGAATTTTCTGCTCTCAAGGAAAACGGCTGATGCTCAGAATACCCTGGGAAATGGTGCAGAAAGGTTACGTACTTAGTCTTGATATGTTGCACTTCTTTAAGTTTAGTGTGGCCATCCTTGATCTTAGGTAGAGAGTCATTTATTATAGTTTTGTTCCATTTCGAAGACTAAGAATGTAATGGATAATTCCTGAAGCTTTTCTGTTACTTCTCTGCTTAGCAGTTTGCTCTTGTTGCTTGTGGAAAACTGTAAGCTGTTTTGCTCAGCCTACGTCTACTTCAAAACTTTAAAAGTTGGGCTTATTTATGAGGTAGGCTTGTTCTTCGTTTTTCAGTCAGGCTTACAATATACCAGGTTTTCCTAACTAGATAACTCCCAGCATGATATTTTCCCAGTTAATGGATAAACGCACATTGATCTCGAGTTAAATCTGTGCTTAGAGACCACACATATCAAAGAAAACTTTCGCTTTGGTATGCATGGAGAACCTTGACTCTAGTCATTGTGCATCGTGAAATAGGTCCAGTTGTCAGTAAGTAATTCTTACTATGTTGGTCTCAGTCTTCCTGTTGGAAAAATGTATTGCTTTATTGCAATGTGCTGGAGTGAAACTTTTATTTAGTGACAAGACAGAAAAGAGATGGCTCAATAGCATGCCTGAAAGAGATCTACTTCCTCTTTTCTTTTTATTTTTCTATCAAATCCCTTCAGAGGATAGCTTGTTTTACTTTGAAAACTTTTTTCCACTGAACTCTCTCCTAGTATGTAAGTTTTGAGTCATGAAGTTTGCTACAGTAAGCAGCTTGTCAAAACCACTTAATATTTTTTATCTTTTCTATCCCCCTGTTTGACAATCATCTTTGTTTTTTATTTTTTTTCTTAAAGTATTAGTTGCAACCTCTGCATATCACTGAATTCTCGAATCACTTGTAAAGACTCGAGAATTAATTTCCAATTTCTATTGATTCAAATGCAATTCCTGCAGCTATCTATTATAAATACATTACAAAGCCATAACCTGATTTAGCATTCAGGTGCAAAACCCCTGCATATCTAACTGCGTGTGCCTGTTCAGTAGGCTTGGATGATATAAATTTATGGCAAAGGTATAAAACCAGTATCATTAAATGTTTTCAGTCAAGCAGAAAACTTGTTTCAAATGGTGTTTTTTTCCATTTGGTTTACCCCGCTGGATGTATGTATTTTCACCACATTGAGTCTCCTGCTTGCAAATATTTTAGGTAACTATGCTCAACAGCAGTTTCTATCTCTGACCTCCTAGTACAGGATCACATTCTGTAATTTTGTTTGTATAGAATTCTTTTTTTTTCTTTTTTCTTTTTTTTTTCCTTTAAGCTACATGCATGCAGTGGGAGAGACCTACTTAATGGGGTTTTTTTTCTCACTAGGGTGTGAATGTCGTCTTTCAAGCTCTTGTTTCATTTTGCATTTTTCACAGTATTTCTCACAGCTGTTAATGGGGAAAATCCAAGAACTGATGGAGTGTCTTCTTTTATGAAGTTGGTTGGACTTTTAACCTGTTCTACATTTCTGTATGTGCAGAGGATTTGGGGCTTCATATTTATTCATGCACAAGTGTTCTTGCCTATTGCAGAGGGTAAAATTCAAACTTTGCAGGTTTTAATGGTTGTCTTGTACTATGTAAGGTAAAGTTAGTCTTCAGCCACCTGCATAATTTATAGCTTCTGTTGGCAAGTGCAAAAGACAAGCTCACGGAACAGGTTTCAAGGTTGCGTTAGAATCTTCTATGAATGGGATAAATGAATGCTATCATCTCTCTTAGCAAGGCCTTGTTTATATTGAAGTTTAAGCAGCTGCCTCAGCTCATGCATATCTATGCTTGAAGCCGTTAAAGGTGCTATTTAATGCTCTATGTGTTATTTTACAAGCCATCATTCAGTGATGTTTGAGGAGTTGATTGGATCATCAGGATAACTGGAGAGACAAAAGGGTGTTTCTGAGGCTTAGTCATCTTGTGTTTGGCACTGACACAGTTTCATTTCAGATAGTGATGCAACTCTGTCTCTTTCAGTTTCTTTTCAAGCAACTAAGGGACAGGACTTCCTCTCTAGAATCAAAGCACCAGGAGCCTTTTGGTAGTGCATTGCTGACACTGTGTCTAGTGGTTAGGTGCAGGCATTGACAGGATTGAGATGTACATGACATTTTATGGGAGTGCTTTTGCAGAGCCAGTTCAAGCTTTTTAGGATACGTTAGAAAGGGAGCTCATCCAGGTCAGTATAACTCCAGTTACAAGCCAAGATTTGCAAAGTGATGTGTCAAGTGTTTTTGTGATAAATGATGTTGAAGGCATCTGAAAGGATGAAGCTGGATCAACTTTGAAAGCTATGCCAGCAAGAAAACCCCATGTAATTAGTGGTTGATTTCACAGGTTCTTGGCAATAACGTGCCTATGGATATTAATAGTTTGTGATTGGACATCAAGAGGAGATGCTGGCTTTGAGAAGCTTTTTGTGAGGAACAGGTGTTTTGAAGGTATTGGAGTGATTAGCTGTCTATTCTGCTTGATAAAGACTTAGCGTTTTGTCAGTGGTAGGGTAAGATACGTATCACCAGCTTCATTTGGAAGGTTCATAGATCTTGGGTAATTGCGGTGACTGGTTTTTTTAATAGTTCTTGGAAAGGATGTCTTTGCTACTAAATGAAGTTATTTAAAACTAAAAATACCAGTAAAGCTCACTTCTATCTTGTTTACCATATTTTGAAACAAAGATGTTTTCCATCTACTTCAGCATAACAATATGCATCCAATACCTTACAGGTGCCAAATAGGAAAAAAAATAAAATTGCTCCTTGGCACCAGTTCAGTGTGTAAAGTAGAAAACTTCCTTCCATCAGCACTTGGCTGATGAGAAGCTTATAGAGAAAGATGATGGCTCGTTCACTGTGTATGTTACAGTTTGATCATCTGTTATTAATATGTCTTCCTTGTGTTCCATCAGATGACTCACTAAACAGTGGCAGGAGACAGTAGGGGATATTTGAAAAGTGTCTCTGTTACTGGTTGGGTAATCAACACATACAGGATGAGGGAGATCGGTTGCCTGTCTGGAAGTTACGCTCTACCAGATGATCTGTGGTGTTTCAAGAGTTAAATTCGTGTGACTGTGGGAGAGTTGTGATCAAATTATGTACATTGTTTAGTAGTTAGAGAAATTCTTTCTCAATGCCAAACCCAGTAAAGGCTAATTAGAATATATGGAGAATTTAAATAGTGATGTCTCTATAGATACTGAATACCAACAAGTAACTGTGAATTCTGGAAGACATTGAGAATTATGTATAAATGAATATAATTTGTTGAACTAGGCTGCAGTTGAAATGAATATGTTTATATCTGTACATGAATGGTGAGAAATACTTCGCATTAAACTCTCTAAACTGGCTTGTTCAATCTTAAAGATGAAAAGTTCTACTTTAATTTTTCAACACTTTTAATAGCAACTGTAGCTATGCTAAATTGTAAGACAGATATAATTTATACCCTGATCTTAAAAGTGTTTAAAGTGATCTTAAAAGGCTGTGAACCTGCTGTCATGAAACATGGTAGAGATTATTTGTATTAATTTTCTTGTCTTTCCTCCTTTTTTTTTTTCTACACAGGTGGTCTCCCAGATAAGAAGTTTGAGGTAGATAAACGAGCCATGAATCTCGGGGATTTTAATGACATGATGAGAAAGGATCGATCTGGGTTCCGTCCACCTAATTCCAAAGACATGGGAACCACAGATAGCGGGCCTTATTTTGAGAAGGTGAGAGAAATATCTTAAGATAAATTAATATCAGTCTCTGTGTTCAAGGTCCCAGTTCTTATCCTACTCCTCTGGAAGTGCTAAAAAGTCAGTAACCTTGGACAAACTCAATAATTAAAGGTTAAAGGTGTGGGGAAGTTATGTTTGTAGAGTGAATGTGTATATAAAACAGGTGTCAGATGTGCATAGACAAATTAAATTATCTGGGGAGAATGAGGCTTTTTATTCTAGAACAGACTGCTCTTAATGTGGACAGAAAGAAATTCCTTTGTTCTTCTTGGAAGAGTAAAATACTGGTAGCAATGAAATTCATTATAGGATTCATCACAGTGATCCTTTTGGCTACTGACTACAGTCATCTACTGTAAAAGAAACGGTTTAGATCTAAGAAGACATAAGTAATCACAGTCTTCCAAATTTTTTCTGCTTTCATGTCTGTCATTTATTGGAAACACCCTTTCTAAATTCCACAACCCCTTATGCTGTATGTCCATGTACTGTAAGCTTCTGTATGACATCTGTTTCTCTGTGACATCTGTTGTATGTTATGGTAGCGTTTCTTTCATATTCTTGCCTATTTTAAATAGAAGCTTTCACTGTTATTATCAAACATTAATTGCCTCACATTATGAATTGGAGAGTGTCCAATAGATTCAGTATGCTTTAGGTTTTTTTTTTAAATACAGTTTATCACATGTAAATGGAAAAGAAATTTGGTTTAAAAATTCTGAAGGTGGGTTACCACCAATGAATTTTTTAACTCCTCCATTTTGCTATAAAAGGCCAACTCCCTCTGGTGGCCTAATTAATAAATACTACTAACGGAACTAATGCGTTCATAACAGATAATGTTTGTAGGTGTGTGCTAACATTAGGAATTCATTCAAGGTTTGTTTGTTTCTGTAGTGCTAATAGCCGCTGTCAGAAAAGAACTTCATTTGAGTTCAAAATGTATTTTTAAAAGAAACCTTTAGGAATTTATTGATTATCTCCTAGGACCAAAACCTTAGTTGTCAAGTGATCATTTGAGTCAGAAGTTTTGTCCTTGTAATTGCTATTACAGATTAACTTTGCTTCTTCCTAGTCACTCACCGTCCCTCTTTCTCTCCTCTTGCGTTCTGTTGCTTCACTAACCAACTCCTGCTGTTGGCTAACTGCTGCTTCAGCTGACTTTGCCTTTCTCCAATCAAGATGGGTGCCTTGGGGATGAGGCTCCCTGCTCTCCCTTCTCCCCTTCTCCCAGCTACAAGCTGTCTCCCTCTGGTTCCACACTATCCAACGTCGGCCTTGGAGCAATCGGCTCAGGGCTCAGTCCCCAAAACTTCGCTGCTAGACAAGTAAGCAGGCCACCTTATAAGATGCATTGTTATAAGGCTGCAACCTGGGCTTAATCCTGGTTAGTTGGTTGCTTGCATTTGTTTTCCTACTAAGTAAATTAATATTGTTAATGGAAATTTCAGCTATATTAGGCCATTGAGAATCAATCCACTTTGGTTCCTATCATCAAAATGTATTCCGTCTGGTTTTGTTGGCCTCTTACTTCCTGAATCACAGTGCAGCAGCAGATAGGTGTGCTTTTCAGAAGTCATGAGGTTAGTGGCAACCTTAATATTTTAATTGTTGTTTTAAAACCCAGTTAGAGGCTATTGATTTGCCCCACACACCACCCCAGCTCCCCCCAACACTGAATTCTTCCAGACCCAAAGACCTTCTATGTAGAAATGTGCCTTTAAAAATTTGCAATCATTTTGCATTGTGCCTCTTCCCTTCTCCTTTCCGCACAGCTCAAAGAAAGAATTGATTTAGTAACCTTGAAAAGCTCTTGAATTAGCAATATTTTTGTTCTGTATATGCGGTAATGGTGGGGAAGAAATGAAGCGGTTAACTGCAGTTTGAAAGAATTTCTGGCTATTCTGTTTTGCGTTATGCTGGAAGAAAATGTTGCAGGAATACTAGGAAATGAAAGAATAGAACCTAAGTATTGCAACTAGACTAGCTTATGTAGTCACATGCCTAACGTGATGGTGTTTCTTTGTGTTGTCTTTCTGTTTCTATGTGACACGATCAGTGTTGAACATCAGATTAAGTCCAAAATTTGCAGGGATATTCTTTGATTCAGTGTGCAGAGAACTCTATTGAGCTTTAGGGAGGGTTGTGTAGCTGCAGCTTCAAACCTCTCAGAAATTTTCATTTGTAATTGACCCCACTCGGTTCTTTCCAGAATAAAAACTCTTTTATCTCTTGGGGGGTCTTTGTTTATCCTCCTATGTCCTTAGTATGACATCTTGAGTTGCTTCTGAATGCGAAGTTACATGAAGGAGGTGAAATGTAACGCAGGTAAATGAGACAATCCATAATGCTGTCAGTATAGAAGCAGGATGAGAGACTTCCCTTTTAGCAAAATAGTGGGGGATACCACGGTGTTATGGTAGAAGGGAGGCAAAGTTTATGAAATCCTGGTATATAAGGGAAAGAAAAGCTTTTGAGAAGGCCTGCACAATCTCAGTTTGGAAGAATGATGAATTAATTGGTTGGGTACAGCAGTGCTGTCATGGAGAAGGGGAACAGGTGCTGAGGAATAGGAAATATACTGTTTAGGACCACAGGTGTCTGAGGATTGTAGACAACCTGATATACAGCAGAAGATAGGAAGTTCTGAGGGTCTTGAAAATGAAAGAATAGAATCATGGCATGTAAGGACCTTTCAGAGCACAAGATTCAGCTTTTAGAAGCAACAGCATGCAACTGTTAGTGTAGGAGACTGTCCATAACATTTCCTGTGGCTTTTGTTGAAAGATGTTACAAATAAAGACGGTCTGCTCAGAGGCTGAAACAGTGAAAACATAATCACAAATTTTCTTTGACCTTTTTCATGCAGTAGGTTTATTATTACAAAATAATTAGGGTAACAAAGATGATTCAAGGGTTGGAGCATCTCCCTTATGAAGAAAGGCTGAGAGAGCTGGGACTCTTTGTCTGGAGAAGAGAAGGCTGAGAGGAGACCTTATCAATGCTTATAAGTATCTAAAGGGTGGGTTGAAGGAAGAGGGAGCCAGACTCTTTTCAGCGGTTGCCAGTGAGAGGACAATGGGCAACGGGCATAAGTTGGAACATAGGAGGTTCCACTCAAATATGAGAAAAAACTTCTTCACAGTGAGGGTGACAG
>JAOXNO010000001.1:54452133-54467932 GCA_028565335.1 Limnodromus scolopaceus | reverse complement strand
GCTCTAGCTCTGGGCAATCCTGCTCCAGCAGGGGAGTTGGACTGGATGATCTCTATGGTCCCTTCCAACTCTAAAAATTCAGTGAAGTTCAGTGAAAAGTTGCTTATAAAACAGTAAATACTTCTCATTAAAAAAAAAAAAAACAAAACTCAAAATAAACAGCAGGTATTCTAGTGTTAGAAAATAAATCACTGGGAGGGAAAAAAAAGAAAAAAACCCATTTTTTTTATCACTTGAAAATTTTCCTGCTCTTTAATTTAGTGGGGGAAAAAATTAAAAACATCTCAATTCAGAGTACTGAAATTTTCACATGAGAAGGAAAATATTTAATAAAATTTTTGAATTCTAATTTCAGTTAGTAAAAGGCCTGCAGATGACATAGTAGGCGTATAAGTGATATCTCAACAACCTACTCAGAAAATACCCCTGAGTTTTCTAAAATGATGGCCATAAATTTCTAAAATTCATGTTGATACAGTCTTGCCATACTTTTAAGCCAATGGAATGTTTTTTTGAGCATGTTGTTTGTACTCCAAGTTTACATTTCCCAAAATGTAAAGTGCAAAATATAAAACATTAGCTTTGGTATGTGCTTTGAAATAAGTGGATAAACACGACTCTCCAGCATAGAGGAGAAAAAGCCCGCATCTCGACAGTGTAGTACAGCAGGTAGAATATTACTGATTTACGGCAAACATCTCAGTAATTCTAAGGGTACTCTGTTTAAGTCAGTACTTGCCTCATTACTGATACATAGTTAATAGCATAGAGATCCATTATCCTGAAAGATTCATCTTCTCACTACTTCTTTAATTTTATAGGGTGGCAATCATGGTTTGTTTGGAAACAGCACAGCACAATCGAGGGGCATGCACACACCAGTGCAGCCACTAAATCCTTCCCCCAATATCCGGGCGCAAGTGCCTCCCCAATTTCTTTCTCCCCAGGTAAGGAATTTATAGTAACTGGTTACTTGTAAAAAGTAGAGCTACAGCCTTCAGAGCACATCACTGAAGTTACTTACACATCTATCCTAGTCTTGACTTGGTGTTAAGGAATTGAAAACTTAGGTAAGACTGAAAATTAGAATTCGTAGTTAAAAGTGCTTAAAACTCAGTGCAGAAGGATTAGCCTTCTTTCTTATTCCAGACAGTTGGTCGTAAATGCTCGCTACCAGTATTTTTAAACTTCAAAGCGGATTCAGGAATCCTGTGTCTTACATAGGCTTTTGCAAAGTATTTTAAAAACAACTGAAAAAGTGAAAGCTGAAGGTTTTTCTAAAGTGTGACAGGTGGCTTTATTTTTTTCCAAGTAGTCTTGTCCTCTGCTTCCTGCCCCCCTGAAAGAGAGGCCTAATGAAGGGCTACACATTGCATTTACATTGCAGAGCTCTAGGACCTCAGGGTCTGCAAATGCACAAGTTTGCCTTTTGCTTTGGACTTGGTGAAGGCTCTTGGAGATTCTCTTGAATTCTACTTGTGTAACTCTCAAATAATGCAGGGAGAAATGGGGGGATTCTTCTCCACCTACTCCTGTCTTTTACTGTAGCTTAATCAGCATACAAAGAGATTAACTCTTTCTGTGAGGCACTGTTTCTTCTCTCCAGTGACTGCCTGAATGCCTTTCTTTTCCCTTGTCAAGCAGTACGTTTTTAATGTGATAATGCAGTACTGATTACTGGTTAGCTGCATAAGTATATCAGCATTTTGACTTAGTGCCTTCTCCAGCAACCAATTGGTTGGGGGAGGAACCTTTGTGTGTGTGTCTGCATCTGCACGTGTAATACTGTATATTGTCAAGTCAAGTGAGGTATTCATTCTGCTCAAGATTGTGCATGTTTAAATGTGATGTGTTAAGAAATCTGTAATGTCTTTCCTGGAACACCTTTTAAGATTGGTGTCATGCCTATTCTTTCATAGAAATACTTCTACTTCATCATCTTTTCTCATAGCAATGCATTTCTTGAGGATATGTAACTGGTTTCCATGCAGGTTTCGGCCTCCATGCTCAAACAGTTTCCCAACAGTGGCTTGAATCCTGGACTTTTCAATATGGGCCCCCAGCTTTCTCCACAACAGATTGCCATGCTGAGCCAGCTTCCACAGATTCCCCAGTTTCAATTAGTAAGTAGCTTGTAATCTTTCAGGACAGACTGTTTATAAATTGTCTGCTGAAAGAGTTTTCTTTTTATGTTTGTTCCAATTCTGTTTTATTTTACTGATCTTGTGTTAGTTTTGTACAAGCATTCCCTGTTTGTTTTAAAGGAAAATACAGCCCTGTTAGAGGGCAGCAGATAAACTAAACAGGCCTGTGTGATTCTTGTGAATGTTGCGGTGGGTTAGTAATGATTCTAAGCAATATCTGTGTTGGGAAAGCAGTTGTTGATTTTTAATGAAGTTTTCTGCAGTCATAGTGATGGTAATAAAGCAGGTACTAGTAATACTGTTGCATGATGTTAAATTAGAAACAAGTGACAGATATAGTATTCTTCTAATGCATTCATAGTCATTTTATTTGAGTGTGTGGAATGAGAAACAGTTTACATAAGTTCTGAGCAAAGCAATTCCTGGTGACTAGCTCCTGGCAATTATATTTCGCTTGATGAGCTCTGTATTTTTATTCTTCCTGCCCCCACTTATCTTGTAGGCATGTCAGCTCCTCCTTCAGCAGCAGCAGCAGCAGCAGCTGTTACAGAGCCAGAGGAAGTTATCTCAAGCTGTGCGGCAACAGCAGGAGCAACAGGTGTGGCACTGTTTTTGTCAATCATATGAAGTATAAAGTGTGCTGTGAAAATGCAATCTGCAGCAAAGACGGTGCTGGCTTTAGTAATGTCACCTGCTCTCTTCAGATTGCACTTTTCAGAGAGCAAGGCCCTTTGGATCTCTTACAAGTCACTGTTTCTTCATGTTTTCTGGAATTCTGTGGTACAATAGAGGATATATCATTCTCATTTTTTTCTTTCATTTGCAGATTGCTCGTATGGTGAGTGCCCTCCAGCAGCAGCAGCAGAGGCAGCCTGGCATGAAGCATTCACCATCCCACCCTGTTGGGCCTAAGCCACATTTAGACAGCATGGTACCCAATCCTTTGAATGTGGGTCTCTCAGATTTACAGACCAAAGGGCAAATACCTGGATACGGTTCAGGTAAGTGCTCTGTGGAAAGAGATTTAGTGCACTGCCTATAGCTACTATATAAATGTGGTAATTGCATTACCAGTTATGTCTGGGTCCAGAAATAAGTAATTTATTTGTAAGCTCTAGAGGAAAGGTTACAACAAGTGTCAACTCTTGATCAAATTTTTTCATTACATGGGAAGACAAAGGATGTAATAACAAAGTGTATCTTAGTGCATGCTGACCTAACAAGCTTATTTGGAAGTTGCTGCTTGAACATTTCATTGTTACTGTTGTGGTTTTTTTTTATTACCTTTCTTATGATCACAATGAATTTCTGTTTGAAGATATTTAAATCAAAAAGAGCAACTGACAATGGAGTTCTCTTTGTTTGTTTCACAGGCTTTGGCTCAAGTAGCATGGATTATGGCATGGTGGGAGGGAAAGAGGCTGGAACAGAATCCCGCTTTAAGCAGTGGACTATGATGGAAGGGCTGCCCTCTGTGGCTTCACAAGATGCCAATATGCACAAAAATGGTGAGAAGGGGACTGGCTATTCTGGAAATACCTTTACAGTATCATCTTGCCAGAGGTGAAATACCTCAGATGAGATTATGCTTCAAGTTAGTGAATGTCTTACCTCACCAGTATGCATCTTAAATATTTTTTGTTTTAGTATACCATACTCAAAAAGATCCCGACCTTTCCTGAATGTAAATGTATCTTTTTAATACTTCAGGTGCAATAGTGCCCCCTGGAAAGGCTCGTGGAGGATCGCCCTACAACCAGTTTGACATAATTCAGGGCGACCCACTAGGTGGCCACGCAGGCCCTGCTGGTGATAGTTGGTTACCTGCCAAATCTCCACCAACGAACAAGATTGGAAGCAAATCCAGCAACGCCAGCTGGCCTCCAGGTATTACATGGGGACAGGGGTTATGTCCTAGCTTTAGAATAGATGTGCTGGGACTTTTCCTTATTATGCTTTTCAAATAACCGCTGCAAGGAAAATATTTGCTTGGCATATCTCGTTTTTTAAACTTCTTCCCCATTAAATTAGAACATAAATGTTAAATTTCCAGTAAAAAATTGCTGGGCTAAATATGAACTAACTGCTGGATTGCCTGAGTAGTATTTGGTTTTTGTTAGGTGAACTGTTATCTCCTGTAGTTTAGTGACTTCACACTTACAGAAATTTTCATGAGAACACTTGGTTCGTAAAATACACAATACCAGCTCCCTCTTCTTGTATTGATTCCTTATTTTGTGTTGTGTTAGGCTGACACAGGGTGTAAACATTCTGATGGAATGAGAAAGGAAAAGATATGAAAGCTTGTTTGTTGTGATAGTGGGAACAGGATTTTCTTGTCTTGACCTTTGTATTTTATGTACCATAAACTTTTCTTCTGGGAATTGTTTACAAACATGATCCATTGCGGACAATGAGGTTTCTTTTGCCAGGGGTATTGGTACAATATGTATATAATGTGTGCGCAACACTGTGGTTCACCTTTGATCATGTGGTATAACGGATAGAAGAGTGTTGCTGTGTTTCAGTACTGCTCAGCAATCTTGTGGCCTAAGTACAAGTTTCTTGTTTTTTGGATTTACAGGCAGTAGCACATTCTTAAGTCTTCTAGAGTTTCATTGGCAGAATTTTATCTTTGTGCTAGAAAACTCAAGTATCTAGGAAAAACACGTACATATTTGAACACACACGTAACTTTCTATATAAATCATTCAGTAAACACAAAGTGGTGTCCTTGAAGTTGTACGGATTAATCACCAACGCAGCTCAGCAAACAGTGGATGCTGTGATTTTTCTCTGCCTGGAAGACTTACGTTCCAGGAAAACATTCCTAACTGCAAATCTTCTGCTGTGTATCTCCTCAAGCACCAAAAAGTAAAGGTGCAGGTACATCTCTTGGGAAAACCAGTAGCACAGACCTTTCATCAGAAAGCCTAGGAATCTGCGTGACAGATACAACTGCAGGAAACCTACAAAAAGTAGTTAAAGCTTTTTCTGTGGTAATCTCTTGGTGTCTAACTGGCAAGAAAATGTGTTCTGATGAGCTAACAGTTAAAGAATTACTTATCTCAAGAACGTCTGCACACCTACAACATTGCATGCTGCTGACTGATCTCTGTAGACTTGTATTTGCATTACATTTCGGTCAACCTGGTTGTTAAGTACTGAGCTTTGTGAAGTGGAGTTACTATTCATAATGCCAGAAACCCCCAAAGTTTATTTTTTTTCAGGACCTCTCTCATAGACACATTGTTGCTGAACTTGTTTCTTTAGTCAGCATTCCCCTATATAATACTGAGAAACACAGTACTACTTAGAATGTTAGGAGAGGGATGTGAGGATCAGCTCTGCCATGTTTCCAGGTTTTGGAGCAGGCACTGGCTCTGGCAAGGTTCTTGGTACCAGAAGGCTATTACAGAAGTGAAAAGCTGAATAGCTACTCTTTGCCCCTCATTGACATCATAGAGCTTCCTTAGTGATATCTGCAGTCCCACTGTCAGTGATAAGTAAATTTTTTGCTGTTGCTGACTACCTCACCACTGTGAAAGGACAGGTGGAGTTCACAAATCCTGAACATAAACTGTCACTGGGATCATCAGTACCATCTCTAATTTCTTGTGTAAATGAGTAGCCAATGACCGTGATTCCACATGTCATGTAACATGGTTTCTGGCACATGGCTTTTATGCAATTAATTGCTGTATTACTAGCCCTCTCTTATGAGATCCATAGACTACTGGGACAAGTGCTGTTGCTCCATAACCATCAGCCACTTTAACTGTCTCATGGCCTCTCTAGCTTACTGGTTTCCTTGAGAAGGAAAACTGCTGAAATCATGATCCACCTTATCAACAACCCCGATGAAGAATAAAGACCCAAAATGATTTTACACTGTGGATCCTTTTTCTCTGCAAGCTTGTGGATGAGGCCCACTGTCAGCTCCTGCGTGGAGATAAAATTTTTCTTCCTAGTGTTGGAAAATAAGTTTTTAACGAAAATGAGTTTACAAGAGAAAACCCCTTGAAATGGGTGCATTTTTCCTTTGAATGAATACAGTGGTCACTCAGCATTCACCCTGACTACACCTTTCACGTTTTCCTCCTAAATGCCATCCGCTGCAGAAATTTTGCCGTTCAAGAGAGCAGTATTGTTCAGCACAAAGATAAATGAAGTGGTGCCCAATCAAACTGATATCACAGCTGGAGGTGAGAGCAAGTTTTGCTGCATTGGTGAGAACTATGTCTTTTGGTTATGTCACACAGACTTGCATACCTAGGTAATTCTAGACTGTAATTTCCCATTCAATAGAAGTTCAGTCATATACTCTAAACAAACTGGCCTGGATGTGTCTGTCATGGTTTTCCTAATAATCTTATGTGTGAACTTTTTGGGAGGACCTTTGAAATAGCAGTGGAGAAATACACTTCATGTTTTCTTGACTATCTATAAATAAAAGAGCATGTCTGTAGATGTTGAATGTGCATGAGAATAACTGTCAATCCCAAAGGATAGTTTGGAAATTTGCCAATATGCTGAAGTTCAAGGAAAACTCTTCTTCAGGCCAGGATTGCATTGATGACTGAATGTGTTTATATACCATAGGCCTGATCTTTGGAGCCTTGTTTGAATATTCCTTAACTTTTTGATGAGAGTTTACAATGCACTTAATTTTCAGTCTCACCAGTTATCAGAAATCTTTACAAAGGCAAGACTTGGACTTACCCTTTCCATTCTTTTTTTTTTTTTTCAAACAAGTTCTGATTTCCAAGTCCTAACCTGTGTTGATGGCTTCTTCATATCTGAACAGAGAAGATCTTTTGACTAGACCCAAGAGCTGCATTGCTTGTTCCTTAAGCTTAGGGTGGTTCTATTTGTCAGAGGATTGCAGTATTTTGGCAGTAGCTGAGCAGATTCCTTCCTTGATGATTGCTCATACCGTTAATCCTGTTAGAAATGTTGATACCTGGTGTCCTAGATTATTTTCTTGAGTTACTAAAGATTGAGAGATGTGACTGAGGCTTACAAAATCATGATGACAGTGAACAAGATAAATGCAGAATTTTAATTCTGTGCATCCTGCCACACTACAACCATGGTGCAAACGCTGGGCTTAAGGGCATATACATTTTAAATAGATGAGACATTCTTCTTTTGTTTCCATCAGGAGTGATGAACTTCTGGAATGTGTTTCTTTTAGAGCTTCAGATGGTAGTAGCCAGTTGAAACAGTTACTGGATAAACTGCTGGAAAAACAGTTTCACAAGCAACTACTAGCAGATAGAGGGTGTTTCTGACATCCTAGATGGAAGGATTATGGATGCTGGGAGAGTGTGAGGGCTGCAGCCCACAGATAGTGGCCAGGTTTGTGTTCTGTCCCTAAATGCTGTCTCTTCTACAGCTCTTAGCAGAATAGTGGGCTAGATGAACCACAGTTCTGACCCAGTGGGGCATTTCTTATGTCTGCTCTGAGATTCTCCTGCCAGTGCATTATCACAATCTAATACTGCCTTTGCTGTACCAGTTGTTTGAACCAGTAGTATCACATTTTCTTCTGTATTTGTCTGTGAAAGTCATTGTTTTGTCTATGCTTCTTCATTACAAAGGTGACTGAAATGAACCCTTCCATGCTAGAGTCACCTGAAAAGGTTTCATTCCAGAGAGCACATCCTGGATCCCACTTTTAATTACACTCAAATATTCTGTCACTAATTATTTCAAAACTTCAGGTTGGGAATAAAGGTGTCATTCCATATCCTGGACTTGAATCTGCCACCTTGGCACTCTTTGCATGCTTATCCAAATTGTCACATAGTATCTGAAGCTTCTTTACTTGTTTTTGTGTTTGGCAGTTTTACTTTCTTATCACTGCTTCCAGAATTGACCATAGCACTTCATTCATTGAACATCTACTCTGAGAAGGATCCAAGTTACTGATCTTTCTTTGCAGTAACTGGAGTTTTTTGTATGTTCATACTTAATATAACTCATCCTCTTGTCTTAAAAATCTGGCACGCTATGAACTATAGTTGAAAGGAAAATAAAGCAGGATAAGTATATTCCATCTCATTGTGAGGCATGAAGAACATCAATGAGTACATACATTGCTTTCACCACAAGGCATCTCACCTTAGCATTACTCAGTATTGACAGGTAATGTATAAAGTGTGTGTGTACCTACGGTGTAAAGTGTCAAATGTTGTGTTTACAAACTCTTAAGGTAGGTAGCCTTTCCTTGAGAGACTTCTGCACATACACACACTATGTGTGCAGAATCTAGTCTTCTATAGTCTAATCTTATATATCTTAAAACATACATAGTGTATTAAGGAAGAGTGAAACTAGTGAAGCCTTATCTGAATGTAGTAAGACAAGAATAATCAAAAGAAATTGTATGCACTTGCATCACTTTTTCTGTAGCATAGACTTGTATACAAACACTAGAGATAGTGCTGTGGAATATTGAAAAAAGAACATGAAACAGATTTTAATTAAGAAAAGTCTGGTTTTTCTGAGGAACCGTGTAGAAGACAATTACTTACCCTCCTGAACATTTTCAACTGTTAATTCCAGTAAATGGCATTGCTATGTTTGCAACTAATTCATTTTTCTTTCCTGTCCCAGAGTTCCAACCAGGAGTGCCATGGAAAGGTATACAAAACATTGACCCTGAATCTGACCCCTATGTGACCCCTGGAAGTGTGCTGGGGGGGACCGCCACATCTCCCATTGTAGATACTGACCACCAACTTCTGCGGGACAACACCACAGGTAAAACGGTGAACAGCTGGTGTGTGATTATTTAAATTGTTCTGATATTTGAGGATATTCTGATGTTCCTGTTCCTGTTGTAACAGGGTAACAGTCTATTGCATTTGACTAAGAAGGAAGCCTGTGTGCCTTTGCACCGTGGCTGTGTATCACATGAAAGTTTGGCATTGGTACAAATCGTGGCTCTCCTGAGGTTTAACAGTATTATAGAGACTCTGTGCAGTTGGCCTACTCCTCTTTCTCTCTCCTTTTTCCTTTGATAGGGTCTAATTCTTCCCTCAACACCTCGCTGCCTTCACCTGGTGCCTGGCCCTACAGTGCCTCTGACAATTCCTTCACCAACGTTCATAGCACTTCAGGTATGCAGGCTCCAAAACTTACTTGGACAAAGCATTTTCCACTTACTGCCTTAGTTCCTTGTGCTTGCTCCACTTCGAATATCTAGTCTTTTAGTAATTTTTGAGGAAGCTTGGAAATCAAGATTTGAGCAGCTGATCAGATAGTTTCCTCCTGATGATAAAATACTCTGTGGTTGCTTTAAAAAATAGACTGAGATCCTCTGCCCTTCCTCGCACCCCTGATATAAAATTCTTAGTTCTGCAACTTAAAGAATAGGGTAGCAGTGAGCAGCAGATGCAAAACGGAAAAAAAAAAAAAAAAAAAAAAACAACCAAACAACAACCCACATGCACAATCTCTTGACATAAGTAAGGAGTTGGGGGACTGTCATGATTTTTTAAACTAACCTGCTCCTGTATGCATGAGTTAAGGAATTAGAGTAATAAGGCGAGTGATTTTAACTTTAGAATACTGGAGTGCTGTGAAGGGAACACTTTTGACCCATGTTTTACAGCACTTATAATTTCCTGAAACCATGAGAGAGAGAGTTTTTAGTCCTCTGGCTTTTAATGGTTCACCTGTAAGTAGTAATTTAGATATCTGCCTCAGATCCTTGATAAGAAGGTCTCCAAAGCTTTCTTGTGAAAAATGGTCTCTGCACACATTTCTGAGTAGGATGCTGGAAATACTTGCTCCAGACAAACCATTTGGATTTTGAACTTTTTACAAATGCCAGAGTTTTCTCTTGAGACATCATTGTCTTGTCAACTACGTAAAACTGAACAATTGCATGTATATAGCAGAAGTGACAAACATAGCTGAGAGCTGCATCTGGCCCAAACTTTATGGGTTTTGCATCTTACTGAATAAAAGCTGTGTTATCTCAGCATCTTCACAAAATGTGTTGAAAATCCTATTTAGCCCTTGAGAAAAACAGTGTTCCTGCTGCCAGTTTGTGGGGTGACTTCAGTTTGAAGAAATATCTGTGTATGCAGCGTTCTAATGACATAAAAGATTTCTTTTTTTATGGTCTGGGGAAAGGAATGGCATGTATCGGCTTTGTAGCTGTACTTAATTTTTGTCTAGCACGTAAGAAAGACCCAAGAGATAAAAAATGATTGAAGCCATAGTTGAATTGAGGAAACTAGACCACTGCCTGGCATACATACATCTTCTGCTCATCTTGTTAAACTACACACCAGTGTTTTACAGCCAGAAAATGGGTCATCTGAATTAAGGATTTAGAATTCATATATCTGTAAAACAGTCTAGTGAAAGCAGTTTTTTAAGCACTTTCATATACTTTCACAAGTTAGTGCTTGAAATGTGCTTTCTATTGACAGTTACTGTGTCATGGAAATATACTGATCCAACTGTAAAATGAAGCATACTTTTACTTTCTGAAAGCTTTATGGTCTTGATTCCCAAATGTATTGTTTTGTAACACCCTGGCATATTGTAAACCTGGATTTTTACCCTTTGTTCAAATAAGTAACTTACTACTTCTTGAGTAGAGCTTAATACATACATTTGCACTCACACACGAGTTCTGGTTAAGACAGTTCATGATTAAGGTAATTGATGAGACGAGAGCCTTTTCCCCCAGATTGCCCTGTCTATGTTCACTGGTTCTCATTACAGAACAAAGGAAAAAGAAACTACTCCAGCAGTTTTGACTTTCAGTTAGATAAATGTCCCTTGGTGTCAGAAAATGTGGGTGAATTTGTGGTCTGCCGCCTTAAGGAAAAGTGGTTTAAGATGAACTTAACATGTAGCATGGGTTTTTTTGGTGTGGTAAATTAACTGTTGCATGGTTCTCTGCTTTGTGCTTGTGTCCAATATAAATGCTGTCAAAGGGTTTCCAGTGATAGTATAGTTAAAAGCTAACTGAATCTCATACATTTCTCTAATATGTACACTTTATTTCATCTTCTAGCAAAATTCAGTGATTACAAATCAACATGGTCCCCAGATCCCATAGGACACAATCCCACTCATCTCTCCAACAAGATGTGGAAAAACCATATTTCCTCAAGGAACACTACAGGGCTGCCCCGCCCGCCTCCTGGCCTGACCAACCCCAAACCATCATCTCCATGGAACAGCACAGCATCCCGATCGGTCAGGGGCTGGGGGGCACAGGACTCAAGGCTTGCCTCTGGTGAGAAGAATCAACTGATAGCACCATTGATCAGACCTGAGGAGTGTACGTTTTACAGCACTAATGGTTTGGATGAAAGAAAGTTGCAGTTGTCTGGTAAAAGGAAAAAAAAAGAGTTCTTTCTTGAAATGGAAATTTACTGTCAGTAATTGGTTTGGGGGAGTGGGAGGGGATAGGGGGTGGAATCCCAGGTCCTGCTGCAGGGGATATGTGAAAAGGGCTGGGAGCTGCCAGGAGGGAATACCTACTGCAGGGGGCCTCTCAAGACTGAATGCTTTCTGTGGGTGGGAAACTCATCAAACAAAAAGTCTAGCGAAAAGTTGAATCTTCATGTGAAATGTGAGGAGAGATGTGTTTTCGTTTTCAGGATTGAAGATTAGACTTTTCTGTATTAGCAGGGCTGATAATGCTGAATTTGTCTGAGATTGAAAGACCCAAGTGAAAAGAAAAATGGTTTTCTTTCTAACAAATCTGTCTTGATTGCTCTGTCTTCTAATTTGCAGCATCTACTTGGAGTGATGGTGGCTCAGTTCGTCCTAGCTACTGGCTGGTTCTTCACAATCTCACTCCACAGGTATTTTCTGTTGCTGTCTCTGGGATCTTGTTTGCTTTACCAAGACATTGATTTGTGTATTCTTCAGTTGTTTCTCTTTGAATAAAACCTAACAAAATTAGATTTGTCAGCATACACATGTGTTTCTACTAAACTGGGCTGCAGTCTGATTGGTTTTTCTATTGTAATCTCTTCAGCTAGCTTTAGGATGTTCAATTTTATGCTACATGACCATCATAACCTTTCATTACCTAGAATTTCAAATAAAAATATTGGAACAGATTTTTCTTAGAAGTGAGGATAAGTTGCATGACCATAATGTGGAATGGTTTATTGCTGTTAAAGAGACTGTTCTTTGGGATGTTGTCAGTAAAAACCTGGTGTAACTGCCAGTTTTCAATCCGGTGTTTCCATAGTGCAACCACAGAATGTTTCCAGCACTACTGCCAAAAATGGTCTTGTTAGGTTACTCCTGCAAGAGTTCTCAGAGCTTGCTTCCTTACAAAATGAATTCTGTGGAGATCTTAGTTTCAGCAATCCCAATTAGCCTGTATTCAAGGCTTCAGCAAAACCTATATGATTATCAGCAGCGCCCTGAGATCGACACAGAGTCTAGATCTCACCATCTCATCTTTACCATGCTTCTACTACAGTCTCAGAAAACATCAAGATGAAAGGAAAAACTTCAGGGCTCCTTCAGATCACCCAAAATGGCAAACTGTGCTCCTTTCATAGAAAAGACTGTTTTCCTTGATGTGAAAGAAACAACAGTGGTGTGACAAAGACACAGTTCTAAGTCTCCCCTGTGCAAGGTAGTTTAATACTGCTTTAGGAATCATTTAATGGAAGAAGAATATATCTTGGAGGCATTTAAGTTAATAGAAAAGAGAAAAAAGCATATTATAATTGTCTTTTTCATAACAAATCCTCTATTCATTGTGGGTCAGCTCACTAGAGAGAAGGAAGTGTAAAGGTTAAGATGGATTCAGGGACAGTATCTTAATTTCAAATTTCTCTTGTTTTAACTTTGTCTGTATTTGTGCCCATGCACAACTTCTTTTCCCTCATGGAGGTTGTATTATATAATAGGGGAGGGGGAAGGGAGAAGGAAGAAAGTAGCACTTCCTTATGTATCTGCACATACGGATCCCATTCATGTTTGCCTGTGGTATACCAGGAATGGAATCTGTCTGTACAGAACACCTTGGAGGACAGCAGTTACTGGAGGTGAGTAACAAGCTGTTACTGCTGCAGAGGGAATGTAGGCAACAGCTGCTGTGAAAACGTTAGTTCAGGAGGAGTGAAGATTGCTGGGTTTTGCAGAAAGGTCACTGACTGTTTCTGTGAGTTACTGTTTCATAAACTACAAAGCGCCAAAATAAATTAAAAAAACCTCTCATTGTAGAGGTGATATTTCCAGTTTTGCAAAGAACTTTTAAATACTGTTGATCTAAATTCTGAAATCAAAGTGCTGGAGACAAACAAATTCTGGTTCCCTTGGGACAAATCCTAATGGCTGAAGACGGTGAGAAGTGCAAGTTGTGTATAATTACTGGAAAACCTGCCAACATAAGGATAGCAACAATCTAAGAAACTACAAGATGGGGAAAACTGGACTCAAGCTGCAAGTGAGCAGGAAAGATAGGTCAGATTATTCCATAAAGCAAAGTCATTGTAAGCAGTCAAGGCACGCTGATTCTGTTTGAAAATTAAATCCTGTCACCTTCACTCACTTCCCACTGCTTTCACCTGTTTCTCTTTCTCAGAGTCATTTATCTTTTAATTACTGAGACGAAGTTAGGATTGAAGTTCATTTGGAGAAATAGTTACAAACATCTGTTTTCTCCTGGCTGTTCCTCCTCAGATTGATGGGTCAACCTTGAGGACGATCTGCATGCAGCATGGCCCACTGCTGACATTCCATCTGAACCTGACCCAGGGCACCGCCCTTATCCGATATAACACCAAACAGGAGGCGGCCAAGGCCCAGACTGCACTGCACATGTAAGCAATCCCCATGTCTCTTCTTTGTACCGCATTAGTCACGAACACAAAATGTCTGTCCAGTGCTATGCTTTGAAAACTTGTTTCAGGTATCATGTTTGGAAGGGAATATTTCCTTCATGGGCAGAGGAAGAGGAGAAACAAAGATGCCTTCTTTAATTGCCAGCCCAAACTGGCACATAGAGAACTAAGAAGGTGCAAATAGGATGGAAGCGTGACCAGTATACACCTTAGTGTACAATTTTGGACACTTTATAAAAGCTTGTGAATTGTTTTTGATTAAAATCATTCTTACATGTGTAACACAAATGTGTGGGAATCTGCTGCAGTTTTGAGATAGGTCTGAAATAGCTTACTTGAAAAGCTGCAGATCTTAGATTTCCTGTTCTTAAGCTTTTTGGAACTGACTGTGGCTCTGGTATGTTTTGAAAATGAGAGGTTTTGAGACAAAAATCTTTGGGGTATGTGAGAGGGTGCTTATGCTAAGCCCTTAAATTCAGTGAAAACTTTTGAACTATACTAATCTTACCCTGAATTTCACAGGCTTTTAACCTGCTTGTTCACTGTTTTGTTTGAAAGGTTGAGCATTTGATAAATGAGCATTTACCATTTTAGCTACACTGCATAGGCAGTTTTATTGCTCTTGGTGTTATTGTTCAGGATCTTAGTTTAAATTTTGAAAGGTTTTGTTGCAGGTATGACAACTGAATGTTGCAGAGAGAGGGTTGGTAGGTTTATTTGGGGCGGGGGGGTGTCTCCCTCAGAAAATGGAAGAGCTTTGAGTCAGTTTCACTGTCAAGAACAGCTAAAGTTTTCTGTGCTCACTTCATTGTGGCAAACTCCTTTGGTTTTGGCACCTAATAGTGGTGTTGCCATGCCTTCTGAATCCCTTGCCTTTCCCTTCTGGCTCCAATTATTAATTTTTTTTTTTCTTCCATGTGTCTTGTCCTCTAGGTGTGTGTTGGGAAACACTACCATCCTGGCTGAGTTTGCCACAGATGAAGAGGTTAGTCGCTTTCTGGCACAAGCTCAGCCCCCTACACCTGCAGCAACCCCAAGTGCACCCACAGCAGGCTGGCAATCCCTGGAGACAGGACAGAACCAGACAGATCCAGTTGGACCTGCTTTGAATCTCTTTGGTGGGTCAACAGGGCTTGGGCAGTGGAGCAGTGGTGGCGGCGGTGGCAGCAGTGGGGGTGATCTCACTGGCGCTTCGTTGTGGGGGCCCCCAAACTATTCTTCAAGCTTGTGGGGGGTCCCAAGCGTAGAGGATCCACACAGAATGGGCAGCCCTGCTCCCTTACTACCTGGAGACCTTCTGGGAGGAGGGTCGGATTCAATCTGAACTTAGAACTTTCAACTCTGACCTCGTGACCTTTTTTGGAACAGCAGCAGCACTAACTTGACCTTTTCGTTTTTTTCAACTTGCAATAAATACATTTATAAAAGGAAAAAAGAAAACGGAGAGAGAAAAAAAAGGTGGGTCATTGACAGACTGTCTGAGCACATAGTTGCCTCCCTTATATAACTTCAGTTTTTTCGTTTGGAATATGAATCCAAAAAGAGAACATATCACTCTTGAAATACTTGAATCATGAACGCCAACTTAGAAAGACAATGTGAAGCAAGTACACATACCATTTAAATTTAAACACAAAAAATTAAAAAAATTAGTTTCTAGTTTTTCACTTTTTCATGTTATACGGAAGTTGTTGCTAAGAAACATATATACTGAAAAAATAGCTTTTTAACTTTGTTTGCACTGGGTGTGTTTCCGTCCTTAGGTCTACCATGGGGTAGGGGAGGGGTTCAAAAGAAAAAAGGGGTGGG
>JAOXNO010000001.1:54439436-54452033 GCA_028565335.1 Limnodromus scolopaceus | reverse complement strand
AAAGAAAAAAGGGGTGGGGGGGAGGGGAAGACTTGACGGAGCCTCACTTTAAAAGAAAAAAAAAACTAAAAAAAATTTAAAAAAAACCTTAAAAACCCACAAAAAAACAAAACAAAAAAAAACCAACAAAAAAACCAACACTTTGTGATTGGCTGGTTGGTAAGTACCAGTGTGTTCTGGCACATGTAACTGCCCACGTGTGCTTGTTTCTGTGTGAGTGTGTGTGCACATGTTCGTGTGTGTGCATTTTTTCTCTCTATATATAATCTTGAAACGCTGCATTGCTGATGGTCTACGGGCTGGCTGGCCATCTGCGTGTCTTGATTCTGAAAACGAGACAGGCATGGTGGAGTCCCTGTGGCTGAAGCAGAATCCAGTTGGGCTGGATTAAAATTTGTCAGTAGGTCTTTTTAAATTCATTTTAGCAGGGTGCTATCTCAAGTCTGCAGATCATATTGAGTGGGTAGTTGCTTCCTAGCCCTTGTTCTAACCCTGTGGTAGAGCAGAACACTGCCATATCCAAAGGATTTGGTGAGAGGGGAGCTGATGTTGTCTTTTGAGTAGCAGTATATTTATTTATTTATGTCTGCATGTGGGGTTTTTGTACTGAGTGAACCCTAGAATGTTTGTTATATAATGCAAGCCATTTTTTTCTTCCAACTAGGGGAAAAGAAGACATTGCCATTTTTTGTGCGGCTAAGACAAATGTTCTTTATTCAGTCTCTCACAAGCTTCAGTACTTTTTAAAAAAAAAAAAGTGTTTCTTTTGTGCCCCAAACTTACAAATAGGCACCCATATTCATTCTTGAAGAATCCGTCTAAAGCTTAAAAGTCCAGCCCAACCAAATTAGCCTTTTAATTGATAAACTGCTTGCATTAAAACTGACAAAAACTAAATCGTGTCAGCAAAAACCGCTGGCCGGCCTGCCTCATCTCCTGAAAGCACATGCAGCTAGCTCCTTTCTGCGTCCTTCATGGTGAGCGTTACCTGTGCCAGGCCTTGGTGTATTACAGCGCCAGACCATCACTGACAGAAACGTTTACTTATGAATGTTCTTAAACCAGTGTGTACTTCAGATGTTTCCTTTTGTTTCTCTGTGTTGTGTTTTTTCCTGTGTACGTGGTTTTGCTTAGGGAGGTATATAACTAGCAAAGACTTTTTTTTAAAAAAGTATTGCACCTTTTTGTTTTTGTTTTGTTTTGTTTTTACTTTTTCTGTACTGTTGCTTTTTAATTTCTGTATTTAAGGAAAGGTTTGGGGTTTTTTTAGCATCAGTGTAGTAGTACTCTGGGCAGGATAGGGGTGACCTGTAATCTACAGTGATAGCCAGTGTGTGCGTGCATGTGTGCGCTGGGAACAAAACTTTGAAGACCTGTTGTTGTGAAAAGAGTTGTAGCAGACTTGAAGGAACATCCCTTCACATAAAGCGGGAAGTCTTTCGGGCTGGGGGGGGGTAGAGCCGGGAGAAGAGGGAAGAGAGATGCCGGTACTTTTTCCGTAAGTGCTAGGACTTCCCAGTGGTGTTGTCTAGCTGTTATACTGTCTAACAAAGTGCCGACATTCTGTACCAGCACATGCCTGTCCATTCCAGCCCTCAGCAGGAGCAGTGCTTGGGCTTTATTACCTGGGGGGGGGGGAGGATAGGGGAGTCTCTTTCTTCAGCGTTTTCATTGAAGGATACGACAATGTCTAATACATTTAACTCTAAGCAAGGGTTGGGTGGGGAGAAGTGAAAGCAGTTTCAAGTAGTGTAGGGGGGACGGGGCTGTGTGCGTGTGTGTGTGTGGGCGTGCTTGTGTGCTGGGGGTGGGAGGGAAGGGCTAGGGAGTTACGTGGCTTTTTTTAATTCGCCCTTTCTATGTAAACCCAATGTCACAAGGAAGACTGACTGAGGGAAATGCTGCATATACACATGCCTGTAGATTTGTATGCAAAGTGTTATGTGACAAAAAGTACGAGTAGGTTTGTATTTGTTTAGTAAACTGGAGTGTGCAGCATACTCTGGCCCCTTCTGAATATACTTTTCTATCATGTCTCCTCCTTCATCCATCCCACCATGCACAAAGAAACAAAATGCTCTCTTCCAGCTCCTGCTAGCTATAGTGCCCCTCGCGTGCACACATCCATAAAGCTTTTTTTCTGCGAGTCTATGCTCAAAGACCAGCCACTCTCGGACATGCAGAGCAGGTTCTTAAAGAGTCCTGTGCCAGCAGTACTTCCTAGTGAAGCATCTTTGGCCCCAAGTAAGCCAGTATCTGTTCTTGTCACAATGATTTGCTCTACATGCTGGTTCATTGCTGTGTTCCACCCTCACTTCTCTCTCCCAACCTGCCCTGAGGTCCCTTTTCCTGCACTTTGGGCTAGTTGAGTTCATTGCGATACTACGGTGAAAGCCGGGTGCTAGAGCCCCTCTTGTTTACAAGACATAATGAGGGATTTGAAATATTTAAAAAGAAAAGCTAAATTGTTCTTCCATTGTAAGCTTAAAGGGAAAAAAATTAAAACGTACAAAAAAAAAAAGACCAAAAAGTGCATATATATATTTTAGATGAAGACTAACTCTGGGAGCATTTAACAGTGTTTTTGTTTTATTTTAACATTTAATTTTCCTGCTTTAAATTTGCAAGCATTCTCAGGAATTCTAGGGTAGGAAGCCAGTTTTTTGAAGATGGTTTATTTAACCTTATCTTATCCTAGATAGATGGCTGTTTCTTGTTGATAAACTTTTACAAGTTCCTGAATCTTCAAAATGTTTGAGAGTTTTTACTTTAAAATAAAAATGCTAAAAAAAAAATAAATAAAAAGAAAAAGAAAAAAAGAAAAAATCTCCAAATGTTACTGTCAAGCGGGGGATCAAGAATTTTAAAGACTGTATAAATTAAAATACATTAAGAAAACTTCTCAATATCAGCAACAGAAATTCATTGTAATCTTAAACAAGTTGTGGGAGAAGAAGGGTTATCATTTATAGTGCTTTGTTACTCATGCAGATATGTGTGCAGTTGCATGGAGAAGAGAAGTGTGCAAATGGAAATTATCACTTTGTTCCCTCTCGATTGAAACGAATTGAAAATATTCTTCCAAGCACCTTTTTAAAAGCCAAGTGAAACTATAAAACCTAATTAAAATGCAGTACAGTTTAACTGAAAGAGTCCTCAGTTAGGAGGACTAGCAGGAAATACATGATGGTGCTTCTTTAAACCACTTTAAAGTAGTGCTAAAGAAAACCAGTTCTGACAGAATGCTCAATAATGAAGTATTTCATTATCCTGCCTTTTTCAGTACAGAAAAAGGAGAGAATATAGAAAAACTCCAGCAAAACTTACATTAGAAATCAACTTACCTGTTTTCAGCTATTTGGTCAGTTTATTCCCCACTTGGAGATTTGCTGCTTGCTTTTCTTAACCCGCCCCACCTCCCAGTCTTTCCGTTTTATTTTATATGAGGGAAATAATGTGTTAAAACTCTTCTGTTCACCCTATTGCTGCTGGCTGTCAGGGCTTACAGTCTTGAACTTCAGAGTTTGGCGTTGGGATGGCTTCCGTCTCCCAGCTCTAAGGGTTGGGGGCTTAACTGCCTGAAATGGCTAGGCTCAAACCACAAAAACCGCGCTAGTGCCTTTTTACATGCACCCACATGCCCTACAGTAGGCGAAGGGAGGGAAGATGAGGCAAAGGGATGCAGCGTAGCCACTTCGTGGAAATAGATGTACCCGTTTTTGAGGAAAAAACAGCATGCTGCTTAAGCATGTCATGCAATAAATTACAGTAGTTGATATTTTTTTATTATTATTTAAAAAAAAAAAAGAATCGGATGCCAAATTCCTGTCCTTTTCATATCAGTTGCCCAGTGTTTTTGTGTTGCACTGCGTGTACTTCCGAGTGTATACATGTGTGTTGAAAATAATGCATCAATAATAATAATGCGCTTTAAAAAAAAAATAATTCTGTTACAGGCCAGTAGAAGTAGGGTTTATTTAGTGAGTTTGGGATTTTATTTATTTTTTTATTTTGCGGAGGGAATTTCTGAGTCCTTTGCCAGAGGCTGTGTTTTATGAAATCAGCAGTGTCCTAAAAGAGAGGAAATCATAGAGTTTAGTCATAAGAGCCAAGGAACTTGGCAGTCACTTGGAAGCGGGTTGTGACTTGACTGCTGAAGGGTTGCCAGTCTGGAGCTTCAGCAGTCTGCTGGGTCCAAACCTATTGTAGTACAACAGTCTGCTCCTCCTTTCTGTAAACGTGCATGCCTGCAAATGCTAGTGACTGTCTCCTTGGTGATAGTTTTCCTAAATTGTTAAAGCAGCATTAATCTTACTATTTTCCAACTGCAGTTGACAGTTCTGTTCCTTTCCAAATTACGTGTAGCTAATCATGGTGTTGCTAGTAGGGCTTAGTCATGGCACTCCAAACCATCGCAAGTCATTTCTGAGCATTCTGCTAACCAGACTCATCTTCTGGGGACAACCACTGCTTAATTTTGTCAGTATTCTTCTACCATTTGAGTTGATAACAGTGAAAAGTCAACAGGAATTGATGTTAGGGTACTTCTGAGCTTTTAGAAAACTGTTCCAGGGAGGCAATCACTGGCAGCATCTTTTTTAAACATCTTGACAAAGAAGGTAGGGAAAAGAGGCTGGGGAAAGCACAACTTGAGTAGACTATGAGCATCTCTTTCCAGATAAGTCAAACATAACATCTTTCCCGGAAAACCACTTTTTACTTTACAAAGTGACAAACAGAGCTCTTTTTATAATTTTGTTCTTGTTTTTGGTTCTCCAGATTATGCAGTTTAAACATATACATACTTTACAGGTGGTTTCAATATTCCTGTTTTTTTCCTGGTTTGGAATCCTTCAGTGCTTAATTGGTTAAAAAAATAATTATAATACATGTATCCATTTGTTACCAGCCACTTTGGTTACCCCACCCTGCAGTGTGTATCAAGTTGAGACTTCTTAGTGGGTTTAATAATTTTTTGCTCCATTTGAGTTTTTCATTTTAGCTGTGACAACAACTTCTAATAAACAAAAAAAAAAAAGGGGTACAACTCAGAAATCTGTATGGAGACTTTTGACATTTATTTTGGAAAGCAGTTTTAATACCATGTACTTTGGAAGACTTGGCATCTTTTCCCAGTTTTTTTACCTGGACACTTGCCCAGCAGTCTTGAGTGGGTTTTTGTTGGTTTGGGGTTTTTTTCCAATCACAGGGTGTCAGGTTTTGCTTACAAATTTTTTGTTTTGCTTCACATTAAGTGGCTTGTGTAATGAGCAAGAATATTAAGCCAAGTGTGTTTTTCCTCCGCAATATAAGCAGCATGTTTTCAACAAACTGGCTGGGATAACCACCTCGAAGATTAAATAATAATTGAACCTTTATATTAAGTTGTCTTTTTTTTTTTGCCAGGAGATTTCTAAACCTTTATTCCTTAGAGCTTTTGCCCTATTGTTTTTTCTTAAAAGTGCTGTCACATCTTCCACTGTGTCTTAGTAGTACATCCAAACAGTACTGTAGGGGTTTTTTTGTTTGGTTGAGTTATTTTTTTTCTTCATTCTTTATTACGTTTACCTCTTAGACTTCTAACTTTGTGCATCGTCTTTTCCTGTTGACTTTAAGAGCAGTACTGTTTGTGTATCTGAGAGACCCAAATTTGGCCAAGTCTGGAGCAATCCTCATGTGAATTAGTCCCACTGAACCTTAAATGAATGAGTACTGCTCCAGTAAGGGCTCTTTGTGAACTAAACCGTACCTGGATCAGGGCCACGGTAGCAGATGAGGACCTGTTGTATTTCAGTGCAGCAAATATCTGTGTTGCATGTATCACATTCACTGTAAATCGTGTGACCTTAGTGTCCAGGTTTCTCAACTGGATTGAAAAGCTGGTTTTGCGGTGGGTGGTTAGTCTCAATCAGACTCAAGTCCTGATTGAGTAAAAAGGTAGGTTTTTTTGTCTCAAAAAGAGGTAAGGTTTCCCTAGCAGAAGCAGCTTTCTAAATTGTAAATATGCATGCATGTATTTGTGGGCAGGAAAGTAATGCCAAGAAAACTAAGTTGAAATGAATTCCAAAAAAAAAGACCAACCACCAAACAAATGCTGTAGAAGTGCAACTTTGGTCCCGAGTCTGAAACAACATATGCAGAATCTGTTGGTTTGTCTAAATTGATTTTGCACAAAATACCATTTCAGTTCTCTAGTTTATTGTCTACTATTTTACAATGTTAGGAACCAATACTGTTAGTTAGATCGTATCAGTTGTTTCCACGGTGATCAAAATACAGATGTCTAAAACCTAAACTCTCTTCCTTCACCTCCAATACTAGGCTTCCACCTGTGGCAAAAGGGTGTTGACAGTAATGGGGAGAAATATGTAAAGTTTCCCTGATGTAGACAGAGCCGGTTTTCCCTGTGTCCTGAATTCACATCCAAACCTAAAACACAAAGCAAAAATTATACTGGAGCAGAGTTGTTGGTTGGGCTAAAAAGGAGCCTAACTGGAGATTTTTAGCAGCCTTGCTAGTTCATGTCCCTCACAATGTTTTGAATAAGTGTCCCAGCAGTGTGAATACCAGTGTTGCTGAATTTTACCAAAGTTCCCCTGCAGTAGATATAGGAAACAGGTCCATTTTGTAATGACTCGCCAAGCAGAGCTTTGTCTACAGTAGCATTCAAGGGTCTGTCTACATTGCTGTTAAAACCGAGTCAGGGTCCTGTTTAAAATATAACTCTCTATTTTGTGGTGTTACGTGAGACTTTAAACTTTGTGATGTAGTAACTATAGCTTCTAATCCTTATATGAAAAGTGATTTAAGGTTTCATCTGTGCTACAAAAAGCGCCACAGCTCCTCATGGTTTGGAGCCTATTTTTAAACCTATTGTCAGGCCAAGATAGATGCAGCTTCATCTGTGGCACGCAGCAGACAACGTCCGTTTGCACCCACGGTTTGCGTGCGTGTTGCTTTTCATCGAGCTATGCAGGAAAGTTTTTTCTCTAAAAGTCTCCCAGAATCCTGTGCTATATAAGCAAGTTCTAGCAATTCAAGTGCCCTCTGCAAAGAGCCATTTTCGCGCTGTGTATGTGACAGTTGGGACTGGTAACATTCAGCAGTGTTAGGGCTCCTGTTAACTTTGTGGTGAGAAAGGGATTTTTTTTATTTTTTTTTTTTGATTTTTTCTTTTTGGCTTGACTCTGACAGCCTTTCTGTAAACAAATACAGAACACTCCAGGGGAAAAGAAAGGAGAAAAAAAAGAAAAAGTTCTAAAGAAAAAGGGAAGAATGCATTGTGCCAGCCCAGCATTAAGTATTTTTGCAGCGAACATTCTTGACTGTGGTGGGCAGAGGAGAAGAGACTGGAGAAGTTTGCATGGGTGCGCAGTACAAGGAGGCAGTGCTTAGCAAGAAATGTTTCCTTGAGCACTAAATGCCTCCTCTTGGGTATTTGCGTGTGTTGTTGCATTCACAGAACTAATTTCCTCGTTACATTTTTTTAATCTGTTTGTTTTTTTAAATTGAGACAAAGTGGAAGCTTCTCCTGTTTCAGATGAAACACAACCATGAGTGAACATTTTCTTCATCATTTACTGTTGAGCAGTAAGAGCAGGTTGCACAGCTCGTTAGAATAGCTATTTTAGTGACATGGTTATGATATTAATGTGCTTTCCTTTCCCCTCCCTCTCCCTGCCAGATATGGCTTACCCTTTCTATATAAGGCGCTGTGTGGGGGTTTTTTTTGTTTTGTTTGGGGGACATGTGGAGAAGCAGCAAAATGAAGTGAAAATGCAAGCCAAGGTAGAACAGCCTTACTTTAGAGGGTAGCCTTACAACAGAGCTTTATAGTGAGTGTGCTGTATTCCAAAATATGTAAGCCAAAAACAAAAAAAAAGCATTCATTTATGCAAAAAAAAATTTAAAAAGAGGTGTTGGAAGACTTCTTTAATATGTACCTTCTAAAGGTAGAGTAAGGTCTCACCAAGTGATGCGTTATTGTGATACTTCTTGCTGGGTCAGTAGGGATGGGTTGGGGTGCAAGCGCTTAACGTTTTCCTCCTATGTTTTTACAAGCAGTAAGTTAAATGTGGTATTTATGAATGTGCCTTTGTGAGTATAGTGACTGTCTAATTGAGGAGACCGCTTGAGCCGGAGGGGAGACAGTGGTCAATTTATTCTTTCAAGAGGTCAGACATGGAGATTGCAGCCCACTGGTCCCTTTTGACAAGCAGCATCTTTGGGCTGGTCTCTACACTGCACAATACGTATTCATATGTGGTAGAGATCGAGGGGGGGGGAGGGTGTGCGAAGGGATGTCATGTGATGCACAGAAGCTGTTGATAGTTTTAGGCTAGTCTGCCGTTGCAGGTTGAGTTTGTATATGTATTATGTGGCTTCTCTTTATGTTTGTGTGCATGAGTGTGAGTGCGTGTGGCTTTATTTTTTGTAAGCACTGGAGAATTGAAACACAGTGATGTTTGAGACAAAATTTATACATGTAGAGAAGATGATGTTTTGTAGCTTCTGTTAAATAGTGGGTGCAGGCACACTTTTACCCTCTCTGTCTGTGTCCTGATAAGAGAAACAGGAAAATTTATTTTTTTCAACCCTTCAACTTCCAGCACACTTAATGTTGCCATTTAAATGAACAGGGTATTACACAAGAAGAAAAAAAGAGTTTTTGAAATGGTGAGGTAGAAGTGTTTAAAAGGAAAAAAAATCTGAAGTAATTTTTTTGTTTCTTCGAAGCTGTTTGTAGCTAAACATGGGAATCTGCAGTGTCTCCTTCCATTTGTTTTTTTTTCTTAATAATTCACCTCTTCATCCCACCCAAAACATGAGGTGTACAAGATCAAGAGCTGTCGCTGTAGCCCTTTGTAATTCCCACCCTGAAAAGAAACTCCAGTGGGATCCCTCAGCTCTATTCAGGAAGACAAAGAGAGGAGAGACTCTGCAGTTTTCTTTGCTTCGCTCTCATTCCTCTCTAATGGCCTTGAAATGTATTATTATGCAAATGTGAATTTTGATACTGAACTTAAGAAGAGGTTGTTTGTTCTTTTTTCAAAAAAAAGGTCCCATATGTGGTCAGCATTGCTTCTTTATTTTGTAAGTGAATTGTAAACTATGCATTCTGCAAAGGGGGTGTAGGGGACAAAGATAGCTTTGCTAAACTGTTTAGGAGTTTCTGTGTCCATGGTATATCCATTATAGTTTGGGGAAGTGGGGAGATGATGACTTTGAAATAAAAAGGGAGTTGATAAGAACCTCTCTTTTTCAGAAATTGGCCAATAGGTAATGGAGCAGAGATCTGGAAAACTCATGTTGACTGCAAAACAAAATCAGCTCTAAACCTTGCACAGGATTGCGAATTCTAGCCGTGCAGTGTTAACCCAGGGCCGACAGGGTGAACAGGACACCAGCTCTACCTGGGAAACTTATCTACCACCTCCTGTGTTCTGGCCCTTGTCAAGCTCAGGAACCACAGTGCTGTAGGCACTGTGTTTTTTCAGATTTATTACTCGTTTTCCATTACAGCAGTCCTTGCGCTCTTCCAGCAGAATCAGAACAGCATTGGGCCTCGATGTCTATACTTTCTTCTCCCTAAAATTTTTTTTGCTGCTGTTTTCTGGCACAGCTCATACAGTGACAGTGCGGCTATGGACAAAATGTTGGAGGTCTTACTTTCTAGCGCTGATCAAAGTGCAGCTATGAGGACTACGTTTTTTCCAACATCAGCAGCTACCAGTGCTTTGTTGTCTGGTGTTACTGCCGGTGACTTAGCATTAATGTTGGCAGTGTGTGAAATTTTAGGGAATGTAGACTGATGTGTAGACAAGGCCCTCTATTTAAAAGAAATGATCCTTTTTTACTATAAGGTGGTATCATAATGGTCATAAAAAAGGATTCACTTCCTCATGTCTCCAGAATGCGGTCATTGTGAATTACGTGTATTCCCTCAAAGCTTGCTGAGGATCTAGGAGCAGTCTCCTCAGAAAAACGTAGGTCTCACTGCCCACTCAGTCATCTTAATAGGGACCCTTTGACTTGACTTTTTCCTTTGTCCATGGTGAACCATGGTACCTGCATTATCCTTGGCATTATCTTAGATATAATATCATAAACTGAGAGTTTATCCTGCCTGTATTCAGTGTTTTCATGCAGCAGTTTTATTTTTGTTGATGTTCACAGTACTGTAATAAGTAATAGACTTGATGATCACTCTCGCATCTGTGCCTGCCTTGCAGATGTGTCTTATCAGGGTTCCACTCTGTCAGATTGCCTTTAAAAAAAAAAAAAAGGAAAGAAAAAAAAAAAGAAAAATCTGAAGTTTAAACTCGCGCTCACAAAAATACCTCGTGGTACATTTCCCCTTCTGATGTAACCTTTTAAATCTTACCTTTTCTTCTAAACTTAATGGGCTTTTATTTCCATCTGTTATCTCCTTTCTAAAAAGATGTTTAAACTAGAGGTTTTGAGCACAGGACCAGAAGCCTGGAACTCCTGAATTTTAACATTGGCCCTTACTCTTCCCTTGCCTTGGGCAAGTCATTTAATTTCTTTGCCTTTGTTTTTTCATCTGTAAAGCGGGGGTGATAATAATACTTACCTACCTCACAGAGGTTTTGTGAGGATCAACTAGTAAATGTTTGTAAAGTGCTTTAAAGATAAAAAAGCATGATAGAAGTATTAGGAGGTTTTTAAAGGAAGATCGCTCATTCTTTTTACATTGTTTGCTTGTGCAGAGGGAGATAACTTTTTTTTTTTTTAAATGATTAAAGCCATCAGACACTCAGATTCTAAGTAACAGAAGTTGATGGAGATTCAGTTACTCATAATTCTGTATGAATTCTGTATGAATAATTCTGTATTCTGTCTTTATGCCAGTTTCCTTCTGCTCTTTCTTAAGAGTTATGCCAGTGTTGCTACAGGTCACATGTCTCCAGTTGTACGCTTTAGATAAGCTTCAGACTCAATTGAACTACTCTGAGCTTGCTGCTTCTTTCACCAGATCACCAAATTGGAATCAGTTTGTGTACTTTTTCCCTGCCTTTCAGTAGATGTTTTGGTAATGTCATCCTTCAAGTGGACACATCTTTTCCTGCCGTCAGGAAGGGGAAGTGATGGTGTGTAGTTCCAGAGAGGGGACAGTAATATGAAGAACCTTGCCACTTTATGCTGCTGCTCCAGGGGTAAAGGGCAGAGTAGCTTTCTGTTTCCTTCCCTGAATTAATTTCAGTGTGTTACCAGTGACACTTCAAAAGCAGTGTCTCTTCTTGTCCACAATATACAGAAGCCATCACCTGCCAATAAAACGTAGGAATGGAGGGAACGATAGTAGATGCTGCTTGTGTATATGCCTTACAGCTCTCCCAGAATGTCTCTGGAAGGGTGGTGGGGGAAGAGGTCTTCATTGGGTAAATCCCACAGCTGTCAGGGAACCTCTGCTACTTTCTCCTCTCTCCAATCACATGGTCACTGTTTCTTCTTTCTTGGATGTGTGTCTCAGGGATGTGCGTATGAGCCCATGCCTTTTGGAATTTGGCCTTCAAAATATCAAGAAAATACGGTTTCTGTACCAGAAACCATCCTGTCTGACACTCCCAGGTCCTCTCTGTCCTCCATTGCCCCCCATAGCCTTAGGAACATCTCTCCACCATTGCCATATGCCGCCCTCTCCATCTCTGCCAGTTCTCAAAAGTGAAACGCGTGCAGTGATTCTGCAGAGAAAAAAGCTGACATGACACCTGGGCACCTGTAAGATTTCCAGACATTAACCTATCTTGGGATTGCTGCTGCACCCTGTCTAAGACATGCAGAACATGCTTTTTTCTTTCTCATCTAGAAAGCAGAACAAACAGCAATATGACACTGCTGACAGTAATTCTGTAATGTTTACTTTGAATTAAATGCTAAGTATTTTCCCCAAAGAACCAAAAAAACCCCATCTTCTAAACAAAAAGTAACCAAATGTAATCTTTCTGGAGGCGGGGAGGGGGGGAGAGGAAGAGCAGTGACGGGGGAGCGTTCTGATCTATTCTCATCTCCGTCACTCGGTCGGAGATCCAAAATGCTGCTTTGAGTTCCACAAACATAAGGGATTATGTTTACAAAGGTCAATGCCTTCTACCTGTTCAGGAAACTGGCTAATGGTGGGCATCAGATGCTTGGAGAGTTTCTTCTCCTAATGGGAGGAGGGTTGTGTCTGAAAGAGGAATGGAGAAATAGATTCATTTCATCTAGTCTTCTTGGTAAAGCTGTGCCGCCCTCCTCCTCCTCTCCTTTACAAAAGGGGAAGGGGAGGAGGTGGCGGAACAGAAAAATCAGCGATGTCCAAACTGGCTGGATTAGAAAAGGCAGCTTTTCTACTTTGCACATAAAATAGGTAACAGGAAGGTACAGCTAAAGTCCTCTTGCCTGAAACACTGTCCCCCTGGAAGCAGACATTGTAATAATAACAATAGTGGCTGTGTGTATATTGATGCTACTCGCAAGTTACCTATAAGTGTTTATTTTTTTTCTTATACTTGAAATGGCTTCCTTTACTAAGCTCTTACCATAGCTCTGGTTTGTGGGGGGGGGGGGGGGGGGGGGGGGGGGGGGGGGGGGGGG
>JAOXNO010000001.1:54417800-54439426 GCA_028565335.1 Limnodromus scolopaceus | reverse complement strand
TCTGGTTTCCCCCCCCCCCCCCCCCCCCCTTTCTCAAGCGTGCAGTAAATCAAAGAGACAGGACAAAACGGGGAGAAGGGAGAGGAGAGGACCCCAATGTCCTGCATTTATCCAGGTTTCATCCCGATTTCCATCCCGTACCACTCTCAGATGTTTGAACTTGCTCTAAGGGTTTTCCATGGACACAGAAACTCGGCACTTTAGAAGGTGCTCTTGTATGGCTGGCTGCCCCCCTCCCCCCCTTCTCCTCCTTTTCTATATTTTTATTTTACTTTTAGTATAGTGGTACTTAAAATCACTGGTTCACTTAAAAAGAAAAAAAAAAACCAACAATAAAATGTTTAAACTCTACTAATGTACAAATAAGCTGAAATGTTGCATTTTATGTGTATTTTTGCCATAGCAGGTACTGTATTTCTCATGCTGGATTTAGAGGAAAAAAAAAAAAAGAAAAAAAAAGAAAAAAAAACAAACAAAAGGGTGATGTTTTATTGGAGTGTGACAAGTTAAGAGTAATAAGGAATTAAGTCGTCGTCATTTCATTGAAACTGAGAGATGGTGTAATACTTATAAGTTTTCTGAAGGTTTTTTTTTCGGGCTTTTAAACAGCTTTTTTGTTTTTATTTTATTTTTATTTTTTGAAAGATATGATTGTATTATGTGCAACTCAGTTGCTTACATTATAACTACAAAATATTTTTGGGTTCCTGGAAAAAAAAAAAGAAAAAAAAAAAAAGAAAAAAAGACTAATAAATGTGTTTGGCTGCTAAGCATTTAACGCTGGTGTTTTCCGCAACGTTTGTTCTTGCCCTCCGTTCGCCGCCATTTTCCCTCCCACCTCCCCCCGCGCCGGGCGCGCGGCGCCGTATTCCGCGCCGGAGGCGGGGTCTCGTCGCGACAGCGGGGCGGGGCCGCCGCCCGCCCTTATCCCCCGCTGCCGCCGGGCGCCCGGCCCCGGTCCTTGCCGCTGCTGCCATGGCGACCCCCGGCGCTAAGGAGGACGTGCTGTCGCGCTACCGCTCCCCCCTGGTGTCGCGATATGCCAGCCCCGAGATGGGCTTCAACTTCAGCGAGAGGAAGAAGTTCGGCACCTGGCGCCGCCTCTGGCTGTACCTCGCCCAGGCTGAGAAGGTAACGGCGGGATGGGGGCGAGAGCTGGGCCTGGGGTGGGAGGAAGACTGCCTCACGCCCCCCACCCGCTTCCCTTCGGTGTCCTCTCGGGGCCCCGGCGGGGGAGTCCCGCTCGGGAACAGCCCGCCCTGCCTTCCCTGCCACCCCGCGGGAAACGGGACCGAGCAGCGGCCTGGGTCTGGCTGGGGCGGGTGGGGGTCGGGAAAGCTGAGCAGAGCGAGCTTCATGAGGGGAAAGGAGTGGGAATGTGTGTAAGCCTGGTTTTACGCTACCTTTTGTTGTGTAAAACCAACACCGTCCTCCTGAGAGGGGATCTTATCAATGCTTATAAATACCTAAAGGGCGGGTGTCAAGAGGATGGGGACAGATTCTTCTCAGAGGTGCCGGGTGACAGGACAAGGGGCAACGGGCACAGACTGGAACACCGGAGATTCCAGCTCAACATGAGGAAAAACTTCTTTACTTTGAGGGTGGCAGAGCACCGGACCAGGCTGCCCAGAGAGGTTGTGGAGTCTTCTTCTCTGGAGATAGACAAAACCTGCCTGGATGTGTCCCTGTCCAACCTGCCGTAGGTGACCCTGCTTTGTCAGGGGGGCTGGACTAGACGATCTCCAGAGGTTCCTTCCAACCCCTACCGTTCTGTGATCCCCCAGCAAATCACCTCTTCTTGTCTCATACCCTCCCCAATGCACTTTTGCCCTTTGTCAAATTAGTTTTGTAAAAGCTTTACTAAGCAGGTTTTTGGTGGGGTATTTTTTAGGGGGGAGGAGGGGAGTTGCCTTCTGAGCAAACATCAGTGGCCTTCTCCTGAGCTTGACTGTTTGCTTTTTAGGAGGTGTGACTAATGAGATGGGCTCTCTTGTTCAATCAGATTGCTGTCAGTCTGTGCCAACTGGACCACCCCATGCATCTGCAGCCAGTTGTTTCCAGAGAGCCCTTATTTCTCAGATAAGTTTACTTTGGGCCAAAGCGAGCAGAACAGTTATCCCAGAAAGGCTTATGACCTTTCTGACAGGCCAAGTACCACACAAAAAAAAAATCCCAACCCCTAACTGTGATAGCATGAAAGTTTGGTATCTATTCAACTGTTAGGAAGCAGCAACTGAGAGTACGTCTGTATGATTGCAGGCTATTGTGTTAGTAGAGTCTGACACATTTCTAAAATGTAGTTTAAGCTAAACCTTCTTACTCTGACTTTGATCCCAATTAGGGGTATGTGTACAGCCCATTATTACTTCTTAGTTGAGACAGTTGATTTTTAAGATGCGTTAACTTGATTCCTTGTAACTGAGAGGAAGACTTGTATCAGTTTTTTGACAGTGAAAAAACTGCAATATGTTCCCCAAAAAAACCATACAAAACCACTCTGCCTTCTGACAGGATAGCTTTAGCTTTCAGAGTCAATAGTTGCACATTTGTTTTGTACAGGGTCCTTCAGTTTGCATTTTTGAAGTACTGGGGTTGTTAGGAAGCAATCCAGGCACGAGGTCTGGCTGTTAATATTGCCGTAAGGGCAGAGAAGCACCATGCTGGAGAATGAACAAGCATGGTGTCATTAACGTGTTCCTTCTCCGTTCAAGGATCATACCACTACAGCGGCCTCATCAGTAGTATGCTGCACCAAAGGTGATGTTTTAGCAGCTGAAGATGTAACTGTACAGCTATGTTAAAGAGGAGTCGCCTTCTGAAACACCACATGCCCAGTATTACAGAATCACAGCATGATATGGGGTTGGAAGGGACCTCTAGAGATCATCTAGTCCACCCCCCTGCCAGAGCAGGTTCACCTAAAGCAGGCTGGACAGGATTGCATCCAGGCGGGTGTTGAACGTCTCCAGAGATGGAAACTCCACCACCTCTCTTGGGCAGACTGTTTCAGTGCTCTGCCACCCTCAAAGTAAAGAAATTTCTCCTCACGTTTAGATAGAACTGTTCAAGTTCTATCTAAATGTTCAAGTTTGTGCCCTTGTGCTCTTGTCCTATCACTGGACACCGCTGAAAAAAGACTGGTCCCATCCTCTTGACACCCACCCTGTAAGTATTCATAGGCATATTGTCACAGCTGAGATGCTGGAGGGAGCAGACTGCAGATCTCATCTAGTATCGGAAGTGTCGTTACCAAGAATGCATGCTCAAGGAGCTTTGCGTGTTCAAAGCATGATCATTTAAACACTTTCATATAAATTCCAGCAGATAATCACCCCATGTTCTGTTCAAGAATGTTGTGGTTTTGACCAGATTGACCAATCAAAATTACAGATGGCCCCTCCCTCCCCCCTCTAAGGAAAAGAGAGGAGAGGAAGAGATAAAAGAGATTTACGAGTTTGGAAAAAACTAAGCTTCTTCTTATAAACTTTATAAGTTTGGAAAAAACATATTTAATTAAAATATTAATAAATAATGAATAATAATAAGGAAAGAAAAAAAGGGAAAAAAAAGTATACAGTATGTACAAAACTGTGTCATGCTCTCAGGACGATGATCACATCACCAGCAGGCACAGGGAAAAGTCCCAGGCTGTGATGGACAGGAGTGCATTCCAGATCTGGAGTCAGGAATGCTCAGACCGGGATCAAAGGCAGACGAACATGCAGGGTCCTCCTCAGACGTTGGCCATTGAAGAAAGAGAGTTGACCCTTTGATCTCTAAGCTTTTATACTGAGCATGATGCAGATGGGATGGAGTACCCTGTTGATCAGTTTTGGGTCACCTGTCCTGTCCACTCCTCCCTACAGGTGTGACCCCTCTATGCTTTTCCGCTTCTGACCCTCCAACGGGGCAAATAACAAAGTTACCTGACCTTGGTTGTTATAGCTATAAGTATAAGCAAGGGCCTCTCTGCATACCATTCCTTGGTATAATCAGGTCTTATTGCTGTGAGAGTGGACAGTTTCTGAACAATATGCTGTTAATTTCAGAGTTTAGTTAGTTAGAAGAGGCCCAGCTAAAAAACGTAAAATTACAAAACAGAAAATTAGTTTTGTTTTACCTCAAACCAGGACAAAGAACAAAACACTTTACACGACTTGCCCAATCGGAGAAAGTGAGCTGCTGAAAGAACCAGTGTGAGACTTCTAGGTTCCACTCCCAAGCCCTGAACTTGGGGTTCCCCTGTCCCTTGACCCTTGCTTTCCCTCCCATTGCCGAGTTTTGTTCCCAGAAAGCAGAGACAGATCTTGCAATTTCTTGGGCACCCGTTTTGTAGTGGGAAGAGGGAGATTACTATTTTTATCTGTCTCCTCATTCCAGAAGAGTTTGACTTCTGATGTCAGCTCTGGACTGAAGGAGGAAGGGTCAGCTGCTTCCAGCACCTGTTAGCTCTGTCAGTAATCAGTTAGGTGTAGATACAAGCAGTTTCTCTGGGTTCCTTGCAGAAGATACATAGTATTTCTTTTTGGGGGGGGCATTTATAAAAAAAAAAAAAAGTAATAAGTGAACAATGGACACTATTTACTCCAGGACTTATCCTCACTTTCAAGACATTTATATGTTGCTTCTCCAATCATCCTTATTGAAGACACATAATATTTCTTTTTGGGTACATTTTAAAAAAAATTCATAAATGAACTATGGACAATACTTACTCTTGTTTTGTAGTAAATCATAATATTAGAATATCTAACCGTAGGTTTTCCGAAAGAGGGGACATGCAATTCCGTGGTAAAGTTTAAGGCTGGGCAAATGGGTTCATTATTCACTCTACTTATGGGAGAAATTTTCAAGTAGTCCACTTGGAATATGTGAAATAAGAACTGAAAAATATTTCACTGGAAACTGGATTAGACAGAAAATCTTTACAATTGGTATTTCGTTCCTCACAGCAGGCAATACCCAGGGTTTGAAAGAGGAGACTCAGCAAAGTGTGTGATTAGTAAGAGAGAGCTCCTTAAACTAATCCTTTCCCAACTGATAGTAGTTAAAGTTCAGGTTAAGAGCTGTAGCGTGTGAGTTTATACCCATCCCAAGACTCTAGGTTCATTTTTTTTCTAATGTAAATTCATTTGTGTTATAATGCTTCTATTAACACCTTTTTTTTTCTTTTTTTTTTTTTTAATAATTTTGAGCTCTTGACCTAAACAATATGTTATTTGAAAGTCACGTACAAATTTCATGGAGCTCTTCCTTCCTGTAGCTTTGACATCCTGCAGCATCAAACTGACTAGTAAAATGTTTTGCACAGCTGAAATGTAAATGTTCTCTCTCTTATAAGAGCCTATAGTAGTCCTCAATCTATGTTTTTGTCCAAATTTAAGTTTCATTATTTTTCTGTCATATGTTCTTTGTTAGATGAGCAGCCCGGTGTTCTCCTTCTGTTTGCAGGAGGTGTTCCATGTCATCTGCCTGCTCTGCGCTGCACTTTAGGAATAGGGATGAATGAAGAGTTGTCGTTGTTTTACTGGTACATCAAAGTATTGGAATAGCCTTGGAGGAATGATACCTTAAAAGCACAATCCAGAGAGCACATCACTGACATGTAGTGCTTTGGAGAGAACCCTGTGTTCTCCCTCAGGTAGTTTTCCTACTTAGTTTTCTTAGGTAGACAGGTTTGAAGAACATTTGAGTCTTTCTTCCTGAGGTACTGTCAGTATCAGCAAAAACTCATAGGGAAGATGCCTCGTGATGTTTGTGGGCACATGAGAAGAGCATTGGCTTTGGCGCTCCCCTGCCTTGGGTGTATTCCTATGACAAGTAGTCCCTTTTATTGGAGATGATTTATTTCCTCTCTGTGTGGCTGTCAATGACTGCACACTGTGCTCAGCTCTTCCCAACAGATCATGGCTGTGTGAACAACTCACAGGAGTGTGTTGCCTGCTGAGTTACCTGTGCGCTTTCAGGCAGTTACTGTCTGTACCGGTACACCTCAGACAGCCGTGTGGGGCCAGGTGCTTTTCCTCATTTATCTGGACATTCATGGCCGTGTAAACACTTGCAGCATCGTATTTTAAATTGTGTGGGTGCTAATTATCTGATGAGGACCTTAAAGACACATCTGCTTCACTTGCTCTCTTGTCTAGTTCCAGATTCCACATCTGCAAAACGTGGATTTTTTTTCAGTCAGTTTGATACTGAACAGAACCAGCTTTTGAAATACATTGTATCCTTGAAGTTTCTTGGCTGGTGACTTCTAATTGCTAATGTACAAGACAATAGCATTTTAATTTGGAAAAGGCAGTAATGCCAAGTTCATTGTGAGCCTTTTAAACTCTCAGTATCAGGAAAAGACATTTTTCTCAGCTTAGCTTGTGCAAGCATAGAGCTATGCAAGATTTATACCCGTGTATAGTTCTGTGGTTTGATATCTTACTCTGTTTTCAAGTCAGCTTGCTGAAAAGGTTTACCAAATATTTTTGAACATGAACTAGAAGCATTTATCTCCTGCTTCCAGGTCAAGTAACTGATTTCCCAAGCTTCCGGATTCAGGCTGAGATGAGATACTCTAGGGTTTTTGGAAAGGTACAGACATACGTAGCTTTCCCATGTTCTAAACCCACTGTTCACAGTTGTGTAGGTCTAGTTGTGGTCCAAAGAGTTCTTCCTGACACAAGCTATAGTTGCATGGTAAATTTCATTAAAAGAATTTAAAACTTTACTATATTTATATTACTTTACCCCACATGTCTAATTTTTGTAGTTATCACGGCGGTGTTCCATGATTGAGGAAAGTATGAAGCCCAAAAGGAACATCTAAGCACTAAAACTGTCCTATCATGTTGGAAAAGGTTGGAGAAACCTAGAATGAAAATGAAAGCGCCTACTGTTACAGCTCTTGATTATGCCAAATTGCCATGCATCCATGAGATGGCAGTAAATTATCTAAACAGCTTCTGTCTGATTTTGGGTGGTGTCTCAAAGACAAAAATAAATAGAAAGGTTTTTTTTCCCTTGCAGTCACTTGGGCTTCCAATCACAGATGAGCAGATAAAGGAGATGGAAGCAAATCTGGACAACATTGACTTCGAGATGGCGGCGGAGGAAGAGAAGAAGCTGCGTCACGATGTGATGGCCCATGTTCACACCTTTGCCCACTGTTGTCCTAAAGCGGCAGCCATCATTCACCTTGGAGCAACTTCCTGTTATGTAGGGGATAATACGGTAATACGGTATTTTCAGTTTCCTGCCTGCAGAGCTGGACAAAACAAAGCTACAGTTGTTTACTTGATAGCTCTTTATAAACTTTTCTCTGTAAAATAATAGTAAATAGATTTTTCAGATGTTTTTATCAGTTTTACTGTTGAAGCTAATTCCCCTTTATCCTAGCTACCCTAGGAAGGCAAGCTCTTCTTGCCTCCTTTCATTTGATATGAAGCAAGATCTGTCTGGAAACTAGCTGTTCCCTAAGTTCCACTTGCATGTTAAATATTCAAGGAGATAAGAGATTGTGAGTTACAAACACACACAGACACATGTGAACTGTCAGTCTTGCCAACAGGACAAGAGTTCACTGACTTACAGAACAAGGCCACTTTTGACATATGCAGCCCGTGAGCTTTCAACTGCTGCTTGGAATTATTAATTCAGGGTAAATAAAGCTTTTCAGTGGCCAAGAGAATGGATAAGTGTGTTAAGTGAAGAAGGAAGTACCACCGTTCTACTGAACTGTAAAATGTTTGGGAAAAGCCTGTCTAAAACTGAGTGCAAACTAAAGCCTAATTTCTCGGTGTATATATTGCTGTTCCCCTGTGTCCAAGTCATTGCAAGAAGCTCCTGCATGATTATTTTTATTTTACTCCTTTGCAAGCCTGTTTGGCTTTTGGGTAACACCAGCTTCCTTGTGGCACTTGCCACCTCAGTCTCAAAAGAAGGAATAAAAAATAACTGCTGCCTGATCAGTCCGCTCACATTCCTGCTGTCTTAACCTACAGTGCCTTTGTTTTCCACTTGGGATGAATGATTTAGTCTGTCATTCCATGGGCGTCCCGAGTATCTCAAAATAATCATTCATACCCAGTCAGTGGGAATTGGTCTTCTACTGCCCAGTATGATTTTCTGTGGACAGTATTGAAGGAGCAATGATGGATCCAGCGTTTTTGTCATTACCAAGTTCACTGCAAGTTCTGGTACATGAAGGAAAGCAGAGTTTTCATTTTAAGAAGAGACTTTTGAGCATATTTTAATTATCTTTGTCCTCTCTGAGAGAAGCCTGTATGCCTGGTACTTCAGACATGGCCCAAACTTTCTTTCTTTGCTTCTTTCAGGATCTGATTGTCCTCCGTGATGGATTTAACCTGCTGCTACCCACGGTGAGAAGGCCGTTGTGTACTGTGTCTCAAGTGGGAAGGGCTGATGTCCTGTGAATAGCCTGTGTTTAACTTGGATTTTCCCAAGCCTTGCTGGAAAGCTAGGAGGAGCTTTCTGTTTGGATTATTCTTGAGAAGGCGAACAGTTAATCTTCCTTTCCTGTCTCAAGTCTTTCCCCAAAGCTTCTTTGCTCACCATGGGAATTATAAGCAACTCCTTGTTTATCTGTGCCATGGGTTCTAGTTTCAGAAAACAACTCTATTTCTCTCAGGGTCAGTTTAGGCATCCCCTTAACTATATTCCTAGGAGCGTGTCAGCATTCAAGAAGCTACACAATACAATTTTTCTGAGGTCAAATACTGTGGGAGTGTAGTGCAGTGTTGTCTATCTGACCAGGCACCCAATTTGCCCTGGACTGCACATGTGTCAATCATACCCAAAGCAGCTGTATTTCTGGCTAATTCCAGGAATAAAGAAAATATCCAGGGATAAACCAACTTCAGGATTGGTTTGGGCATGAGGACTAGATGAGTTTGAGCTGAAGTCCAACCACTTGTGTCGTCTCTTGCTTGAGTTTTCTAGCGAGCAGAAATTAGGTGCATGCCCTGAAAAAAATGAAACACACCATATTCTGCAATTAAGAGGGGGATATTCAAGGATTGCATAGTTGTCTCCCTCCCCTTTTTCTCACAATATTGTGGCACTTAAGCATGCTAGCTTCTGTCTTGGGTGGTTTTTTTCCCTCTTTTCTATCTTTCCTGCACCCACCAGCTCGCACGGGTGATCAGCCGGCTGGCCGACTTTGCTGAGAAGTACGCTGACCTGCCTACTTTGGGCTTCACTCACTACCAGTAAGTAGCCATCAGCTTTTGCTTTCATTTTGTCAGCTGTGTTTTGATAAATTGACCTGCTACTTCTTTCTTTTATCCTTCTTTTGCCCGTCTCTGACCAGCGGCGGTTGGTACTGCTGGACATCATTAAGACATTGTTGGAGGTTCAGTAAAGGAGTATGTGTCTAATTCCAGCCCTGTCTCAGGCAATTGAACTGTTGCTTTGACAAGCTGTCAGCAGTTGTTTTAACACGGCTTCCTGGTGAACATAGATGTGTATGTTCTGGGCTGTTTCAAAAAGCGTGACTGGGAATTGCAGTAAGACTGCCTTGCAGTCACATTTTCTTTAGGTTTGTTTTTCTGTCGCTTAATTAAGTTAGTTTCAGCTGCAGCTTAGAAAGGTTTGTTACTGGCTACTTGTTACCAGAGCTACTCTGTCACTAGAGCTGAAGCTTTCTTGTAAAGGGATGAGTCAGGGTCCACCAGTTTTCATACATCACTATACGGATCCCTGGGAAAAGTCAGGAAGAATTTTTTCATCCTGTTTAACAGGATGATACTCTTTTCTGTCTCTTGGGAAACTTATGCTTCTTGTGCAGCATTGCTGACATTGACTGTGAATAGACTAGACTAGAATAAATAGAATAGAATAGTTTTTAGGCAGACTACTGCGTCAAAGGACAGCGAGATCTAGATAGGTCTGTTGTTGGGGTAGATTAATCTGCTGCTTCATGAAGACAGTTTGCGTTCAGAGGCATTAAACTGGACGCCTTGAAGTAAGCCTGGATCTTCTACCCCAGTGATACGAGCACCCGAGGAAGGGAAATTAAGCACAGGTTGTGTTAGACTCAGTGTCTGGCACTTTAAAATGCCTCCCAAAAGAGAGTGGGAGCATCAGGTCAGGTCTCTGATTAATTGTCTTGCTGTATATGCCACATCAGTTCAATCAGCTCTAGTCCTAGGTCCCTCTTCATCTACAGCTTTTCAGAGGAGTATTCTCTGGGCTCAGTTTTATCTTGGCTTTTGGAAAGAGTACAAAGGACTATTCAAGAAGTGTATGTAAGGCAAAGTGGTAAAATCTAAGGTGAAGAAGGCATTGATACCTTGGCTTTTCTGTGTCCCTTGTCAGCAAGGCCTCTGCCCCACCGACGAACAAGTCCATGTTTTTCCTAACCTCCCTTTTGCTGCTTACGTACTTGCAGGGGCCGGTCTTGTGACTTTTCACATCCCACATCAGATTTAAGCTGTGGGTGGGCTTTGGCTTTCCTCACCCCTTCCCTGCAGCATTGGACAGTTTCTTTGTATTCCGCCTGGATCACCCACCCCTGCTTCCATGTCTTGTATCCTTCCTTTTTACGTTTGAGCTTGATCAGGAGCACCCTTCTCATGTGCATGTGCTTTTTTTTGAGATAGTATACAGGTTGTCTTTGGAGTTCATACAGATAATTTGAAATATTTCAACTTCTAGGTTCTACGTAATACCCCCATTTTCTCCTCAAAGCATTTGCAGGGGGGCCGCGTGGTTGAAGCTTGTAGATATGTATTTCAAGGTGGAGGTTTTACAAAAAATGTCGACTAACAGCGTTGTTAATTATTGCATGTTTACCCGGGGGCTGAGGAGTGCCTTTTTATAAATAAAAAAGAACAGTCCCTTAGAGGAACCATTTAAAATCGCAGCTTGATTTTAGGTGTTTCCACACTGAGAAATTCACACCCGTGAGCTATACAGTAGCCTCAGGATGCCCTCTCTGCCGTAGAATCGGGGCGGGGGATAGATGCACCCCCCGTTTCTCCCAGCCCCCCGGGAGGGGGAGCTGCGGGCGGAGCGCCGGGCGCGGCGCGGCCCCCGGGCCGGCAGGGGGCGCCCTCCGCCAGCGGAGGGAGGCAGGAGCGGGCGGGGGGAGCCGCCTTAGTACACTGAATGAGGCTTTTCCAGAGTTCTGGAAAAACACCGTGAAACCCGTTTCTATTGCTATTTCGACTAGTGGGCCTTCGGTCACTTTTCTTTAAGAAACTCTCCAAAGCTGTAGTGGTGAAACGCCTTCAGAGAGACCAATTCTCACTGATTTCTTAATCCCCTAGCGCATACAGAAACTACAATTACTGTTTTCTCTTGATGTAATTACATTTAATTCCTGAAAAGAATGATCATATCTTCAGTACCATTTACTGGTGATATACGAGTGCTGTTACATCTTCCTCCATAAGCCAGATCTTTTTAATTTCTGCTCAGAGGAGTCAGAGAGACCAACCAGCAAGGGGTTCTTAACAGCAGACTCAGCAGCAAAGTGTGGTCCTTGAGGAGTTACTGTGCAGATTGTCAATGACTCACGCTCTGTTCTTGGTTGTTTTCAGACCTGCACAGCTCACCACTGTGGGGAAACGCTGCTGCTTGTGGATTCAGGACTTGTGCATGGACCTGCACAACCTGGAGCGGGCTCGGGATGACCTGCGCTTTCGGGGCGTAAAAGGCACCACTGGCACGCAAGCCAGCTTCTTGCAGCTCTTTGAGGGGGACCATAGCAAAGTAAGTCAGACAGCCCAGGGTGTAGACTTGCAATCCTGGCAATTCTCCCCTCTGGAATGCTGTTCTCTTTGGGGGGAAAATGGAGGTTCTGGCCTTTATGACAAGGGCACTATGATCCCTCTGGGGTTCACTAGCAACTGTGTGAAAGTGAGCAGAATCTGGGGAGGGGGTGCTTCCCAGCAAGTAAAACGTTTGTTGACAGTAAACTGAGAAAAGCAAAGGTTCCCTTTTCTGTTGCTGACCTTCCTGAGTTGTTGCATTCTGAGCTCTGTTTGTTTTGGTTTTTTCTTCACCCTGAGGTTGAAGAGCTGGACAGATTAGTGACTGCAAAGGCAGGATTTAAGCGGTATGTAACAAGCATGCTTAGTCACCTAAATTTGGTGTGAGCAAAGTGTGACTCCTGCTGTCTGTGTTGGCCCAGATTCCCATGGCTGCCAAACTGACATCTCTGCTCCTGTTGACTTACCTCCCCTTGCCATCTTCCATTCCCAACTGCAGCTTTCCGCAGGAAACTTTACTTCCTAAACAGGCCACTGCTTCTTGTCTCCCTGTCAAAGCATGGCCTTTTCCTCTGCTTGTCTCTCTCCCATCTGTGTGCTGCTCAGAACTGACAGCCTGAATCCAAAGTTGTTCTCAGCAGGGCAGAATGACAGCCCTCCGCTTTTAAGAGCCGTGTCACTCCTTGCTCAGAGTCTTGTAGTACCATTGTATCTGTCTGGAGCACTCAACTTCTCTGCTTATTTCTAGGTCTTATATGGTCACAGGGCAAACCTATAGTCGCAAGGTGGACATTGAAGTCCTGTCTGTGCTGGCCAGTCTTGGGGCGTCTATACACAAGGTGAGCATCCTGTTTGTATATATCGGGAAGGGGGGGAAACGTTTTAGATCTTGAAGTGAAGGTGTTCATGGTACAGAATGCTCTTCTCAAGAAATATAAATTGGTGTTCCTTGTTCAGCTGTTCTCTTTGATCGTATAAATTCACCACTGTGTACATGCCTGGTAATCAAACCTCAAAGATCTTAAGACCAGTGGCAAATAAAGCAAGTTTACTGAGCAGATTCTAAGATGGGTTAACAAATCCCACACCAGATATTAGCCTAATCTATGCTAAATTGATCCAATTATGTAAATGTCTTTCCTAGTGGTGTATGAGTTTTTAAATTTCACCATTTGCTCCTAGTTACTTGCTTCTCTGATAACGGTGTTATTCTCTCTGTCCTTGTGGATGCTTTTCATTGATTTATCTCTGTTCCCTCCCTTCTCTTGGGCTAAAGTGATCTGTGGTATTTTCTTCTGTTTTAGTTTTGTAGGCTGGCTGGTTCACTGAGCACACATTATCTGTGTTTCAAATCACTCTGTAATTTTATTATGCATTTTCAGTGTACTCTCCTGGTCTGTCTTCCATTCCCTGCAAACGTTTGCCCTTCTTGGAGTCCTCTTCTCTTCTAATACAGTGGAAGTGCTTTTTTCCTTATGTTTTCATGACTGGGAGTTTTAGGTCAGGAAGTATGATTGCAGTGTCAATTATTTTTGTCAAATTTTTCACCATTCCCCAATTTGCTTCTTCGACACAGATGGAAACACTTTTCCAAGAATCCTAACAGGATTATATATCGGTGTGTGTTAGTTTGGTTCTGTTTGTTAATTTCTTGAGTTTTTTCCTAGATTTGTACTGACATTCGTCTTCTGGCCAACCTGAAGGAGATTGAAGAGCCTTTTGAGAAAGACCAGATTGGTAAGTGATGGGAGATATTTCTTGGACCAGTATATGTATCTTTTCATTTATGTTGGTGCAGCCTTTTAAGCGAACTTAGAAATGTAACTGACAGAAGTTGCTGTAAATTAACTGGGGTTTTGACATTGATAGTATTTTGGGTCTTTTTTAAAGAAAAAGAAGGGGGAAAAAAAAGAAGGCACTTTACCCAAAGGTTTCTGGATATTAAGTAATTAAAATCAGATTTGTATTCGTGCACTTCCCGGGTTTGGGGGGAGAGCAGAAGCAGTCATGTATGCCCTGTTCCCCACAGAGGAAGACTTGGGTCTGAGGGGTACTTAGTGTTCTGCATTCCTCATGAAGCTGACTGGAGCTGTAGGGTTTCAGCTTGACTCAGCATTTTGGTCTTTATAAGCAGAACACATTTGGAACAATGAAACTGGGCTGGACCCTTGCCAGCAGAATACCAATGATGCGATTCTGACATTGGTGTAAGGGAAGAAGGAATATAGAGTTTTGGATCTTGGTTGGAAGAAAGTTCAGACCCCCTAAATAGTTGTGTGGGATCGAATAGGCAAATTAAGCCTTAGTCGTATCTATTACTTGAACCACTGTACATTCTGTGGGCAGTTTTGATAACCATTCACCAGAGCAACAGGCAGCACTATAAGTGTCTGACCTTGAAGGAGAATGTTATTGAGCAGATGGGGTCTCGAACACTGCTGAAGTTGCCATGGGTAGGTTCGAGAGATGGTACTAAATACTGCATTAAAAATTAAGTCCATTTGTTCTTTTTATGTGGTAGTACTACTTCTGTTTTGCAGAATTGCAAAACGTCTTCTCACTTTTTTTCTCCCACATTTGGATGTTTCTAATCTGAAGGGGAAGTGTGGTGGTGTCATTTTCTTTATTCCATTTTGTCCTTAGAAAATCATCATGTTTTGAGGCTGCAGTCAAAAACATGATTCCTGACACATTTTTCTTATCTGTGGGTGCACCTTCATCTCTTCTTCCTGAATGCACTACTTCTGTTGCCCCGTTTCCATTGCTTGCTCTCCTTCCACAGGTTCAAGTGCTATGCCTTACAAGAGGAATCCAATGCGCTCAGAACGCTGCTGCAGCCTGGCTCGACACCTGATGACTCTGGTGCTGGATCCCCTCCAGACAGCCTCTGTGCAGTGGTTTGAGCGAACATTGGATGACAGCGCCAACAGGTGTGTTTAGATCATGCCATGCAGCAATTTCAGAAGGTGTTGAGCAGGAAAGTCCTCTGATGTATTTAGAAAATACTGTTTTTAAACTAAAACCACAAGTTACCACCTTGATGAAAAGTCTCAATAGAATCTAGAGACTGCAAACTGGTTTCCTCTTTAAGATCAGACGAAAACTGTTAGGTTTTTTTTTAACATCAAGATCTTCTGCAAAGTAAACCAGCAGAGAGAGGGAGGGATGGAGACACCATGGTAATAAACTGCTTTGGTAGTCTTCCTGTTTCTACAGCACAGTATAGAGGTTCTTACATTTCTGAGATTTTCCTCCCCATCTGTTTTGAATGGTTTTTTTTGACCCTGCTTTTTACCACTTCTTAAAGAGTAATTCAACATTTTATCTGTAATCCCTTAACCCTCCAAATAATCTAAAGAAACTTACTTCGTCTCTTTGGAAGTGTGTCCTTTATAAGAAGTGGTTCAGATCCTAAAGAAAGAGCACAAACATTTACTTTTATTAAGTAATGTTTCTTGAAGACCTGTGCAGGTCTTTCAGATATTGCTCAGCAAAATTTGCTTTGTTTTCTGATTCTTTGTTATGACTATTTTGAGATGAGCAAAAGTTCTCTATAATTATTATCAAGTAAATTATAGCAATTAAATTCAACGCTTCCATCTTCCAGTTAGTACTAAATTTGCATAAGGCTCGTCTTTATCTTTGTAATGTTTTCATTTCAAAGTAGTCTCCTGTTGCAGAATTTGATCTCCTAGAATCTTAGAAATCTTTAGATCTTTATATTTCTAAGATTCGGGGCTTGTGGAACAATGAACAGCAGCAATTTGGCTATAGACTAGTGTTAAGATTGTTGATGAGAATGTTATTTTTAAAACGTCTCCACAAACATAAAATTTCATGAAAGTATAGGTGATCTTTTATCAAAAGGACTTGACTCTGCAGGTGCTAGTCTTGTTAAGAAAAGAGTTTCATAGGCAGCAGAAAACAATGTAAATTTAAGATATTGAATTCTGATTGATATTGTGCCTTTTTTTCCCAAAACCTACCAAGTGTTGAGAGATGTACTCGGACGTTTCAATTTTTATTTTCACCTCATCTAATAGAAAGGGTCATTTGTCCATATCCAATTAAAAAATTCTGTGCCTTGGATTTTTCTTGTCAAAGCTGAAGTGTTTTGAAAGGAGAGCAAGCCAGAGAAAATGCAAACAACCTACAAAACAGCCAAGTCTTTTTGAAGACAGTGTGGTAGAATTGAGGGCCTTAAATATAGCACAAGATTCAAGTACTAGTATATTTTAAAAGATGACAGTTTAGAATGGGCCAGGCGCTGCTGTCACAGATGGATGATGCTGTAATTGCTGCACTGTGACGCTGAGCCTTTTGCCTGATACAGCTCAGTCCCCACTATTCCTCTCCTTTCCCTCCTTTCCTTTTTGTCAGGAGCTTCCATTGTGACCACGAGCTGGTCTCTTGGAGGAAGCCCCCACCAAATGTATGGGTCACTTTGGAAGTTCCCCACTAAGCACAGGCAGGCACAGCAACGTGTGTGCAGCACGTCTTACTTCTGGAGGGCAGGACTTGTAGAGAGGGCAACACAGGGGAAGGTAGTCCCATGTGTGTAAATTGCCTCCTCTCTCTCTCTGTCTCTCTCTACTGACACAAAAAAAAAAACCATATCCAACCCCCAAAACCCCTCCCTTCCTCCCAGCTTGAGAACGACTGCTATGAGATGTTCTTTAGCTTTCCTGGTTGTGACGTTTAAGCAAAAAGAAGTACCCATAAGGGGAACAGTTCCAGGGCCACAATAATGCTACTTACAGAATTATTTACAGAAGGTAAAGAGCTGGATCTGAGGTAGACTGGAACATGGCCTTTATTGCTAACCTGGGCCCTGGGTATGTGTGTTTCATAGGCGTGTGTGTCTTGCCGAGGCTTTCCTCACAGCTGACATCATTCTGAGTACACTGCAGAATATCTCCGAGGGACTTGTGGTATATCCAAAGGTAAAGCAGGAGATAATGTGTGCAGTGCTGCACCCTTGATAATGCCAAAGTGTATAAAAATCCTCTCACTCAAAGGATTACATTTTTGTCTTGTTAGTTCAAATGGTTTTTGAACTTTGCTCTCCCTTCCCACTATATTCTCACTGTTTGCAGGACAGGCATGAAACAGTACTTGTTGAAGCCAAAAGGTAGCAAATTAAAAATCTCTCAAAAAGGATATTTTTCCCTTAACTACACAATGGGTCTGTAGACCTTACTGCCAAAAGATACTGTCAAGACAGATCTCATACAGTTCTGTAACTTACCTACAGGTTAGAAAGAAAATTCATTGTACATCTTTTAGACAGTAATGTCCCTTACTTCTACGTATCCCTAGCTTCGAAGTATTATCAGCTTCAATGCCTGGATTTCCAGAGCTAAGTTCAAAACAGGAAATTATCTTTGCGTCACTGTCCAGTCCTGGAGATTCAAAGGGAGAGGAAAGCTTCACTCGGAGTCCCAGTTGTCTACAGAATTGCTATAATGCTGTTTCTTTTTTCTCCTTTTTTTTTTTTTGCTTATTTGTTTTTGCTCAAGGTGATTGAGAGGAGGATCCGGCAAGAGCTGCCATTCATGGCCACAGAGAATATAATCATGGCGATGGTGAAAGCAGGAGGCAATCGTCAGGTACAAGTGCAGTCAAAAATACCTTTGTTCACTGCTTGGCATTTGACTCCTGAGAAAGAAAAGTACCTGGGATGTTGTCCTGACCATCTCACCTTTCTTTGTTCTCCATCTACTCCCACAGAGTTGTTAATATTCCACTGGTGCTGCAAAGTCAGGCTCTGCTCTCTGAGGAGAGAGTCGTTGTGGAGATCCATATTTTTCTGTTGGGAACACTGTGTGTTTGAGCTAATCTGACTGTCTGTGCTGGAGAAGAGGGAGACCTATTTTTATATTAGATACTAGTAGGCGTTTTCCTTTTGTAAATGTTTGAAGGAACTTGGAACACAGGCCAGCCTTCTTTAAATGGAAAGTGTTGGCAGTTGGCTACCTTATAAATTAAAAGAATGAATCAGTGCTGTTAACAAAAAAGCAAGTAAGACCATGCTGAACCATTCATTCATGTGTCACTCATCCCTAATTCAGTATAGTGCTTTTTATTATTAATTTTGTTTATGGTCCTTCCTTCAGTTTTCTGTGTTCAAGCAAATTGAAATGAAATGTTTTCCTTAGTAAATAAATCTAGATGCAATTAGATTACATTGCCTTATCATTTAATTTCACAATTCAGTTTAAAACTGATAATCAAATTTACATCTTAATAAGCCAGTTTATTTTCACTTACCTTTAGATAGTAATTTTTCCTTCTATGATTATTTCCACATCAGGGACAGAAGTTAAACTTGGAAGATAGTAATAGCAGGCGGGTTTGTTAGAAGCTTTGAGTATGATATGTGGTTTTAGGTCTCTGAAACACTTGAGGCAACTCACCCATGATGTTAGTCAGGAAACATCCTTTTTTCCTTGTTTTTACAGATTGATTCCACAGAAGTCAAGGCATGAGGAAGTCTTTCAGAAAAACTGTTATAAGGTTTTGCGCCAGTCTTAGTGCCATGTGAGGGTTCTTTGGGAGTGAATGTCTTAAGGCCCTCAAGTTTTTAAGGTGTTTTTTCCCTTCAGTCTGTCCTTGTGTAAGCCATGGTTTACATAGTCTCATTGCTCATTAAGTTAGACAGGTTCTTTTTCCTTTTCCAAACCTGTAGAGGTTTTACATTGTTATGCTCCCACAGTGTTCTATACAGGGATCGACTAGTGGTGAATAAGGAATTCCTGTATTTCAGGTCATAGAATATGGGAACAGCTACTATAGTCTGTCTTTGGAAAAATAATGCAAGTAGGGAATAGAACAACTGAAAAAAAAATCCTATAGTGACTCCTAAGAGTATTTGGGGAGTTTGAGGAAGAGCAAAGATTCCAGTGTTGTAAGTTTGTGGTATAAATGAACAGGGAACATGTGTCATTCAGACTGGTTTAGCCTTAAGGGGCAGTACACTTCGATATTTCTCCCTCCTGCACAAGCTAGCAGGATGAACATGTGCTGTCAGTAGCAATGGAATGACCTTTTTCTTTTCCCTTCCTCTTCCCTCTGCTCCTGCAGGATTGTCACGAGAAGATTCGTGTGCTTTCCCAGAAAGCAGCTGCTGTAGTGAAACAGGAAGGGGGTGATAATGACTTCATTGCCCGTGTCCGTGCTGATCCTTACTTCAGCCCTATCCATAAACAGCTTGAAACCCTGTTGGATCCCTCCTCCTTCACTGGACGTGCTCCTCAACAGGTAAAGTAGTGGAAAGAGGCTAGGGGTGTTACAGGTTGTAATGTGATGTGTTGTTTAATCCTGCATCCTCTTGTTTGCCAGAGAGCGTACATATTATGTACCTCTGCTCATACTATAAAGGCAGACACATTTCTCTCTTGTTTTCCTTGGCTTCCTTGTGGGCTTTGCATTTTTGATCGTGGATGTATCAGGCTGCCAAGTGTCTCTATGAAACAGAAACCCCAGAGAGACAAGCAGGTCTGACTGGGGAGGAGAAGAGAACCCTTTCTTTTGCTAATTTTCTCTTTCCCATCTTTCTTGACCAGGTGGCAAAGTTCCTGAAGGAGGAGGTTCGACCAGCGCTGATTCCATACCAAAGCAAGATGGGTGGGAAAATCGAGCTGGCACTTTAGGTATATTCTGCAAAGTGGTGTGGGTACAGGAAGATAATAAAAGCCTTATTGAACCAGGTCTGTTTACTGTGTCATGTTATTTTGGTTCTCGACAGTATGTTTAACCCCCAGAGCTTACAGCCACCTTGATTCCAGATGGGCTTTTCATTCTTTGTCTGCTGTTTAATTAAGCCTCCATCTATTGTGCGCTGAGTTACTGAGAAACAGTTGATTGTGACAAGGTAATTTTATCACAGTACCTTTCATTGGCCCCTTGCAGAGCACTGCCAGCTGTTTATAGAGCAATGCCAGGTGCTGCCTGACATTCATGTATGACCGACTTGTTGAAGAGCAATGACTTGTTGACGAGCCCACTCCCGTCTCCATCTTATTCATCTACTCTTAAACTTTCTCCACATGTGTCTCAAAAGATGATAAAAGTTTGTCTTGGCTTTTGGAGTACTGCGATTTGGGGTGCAAACAGGCCAAAAAAATTAGGAATCATGAAAGGGAGAGGCCATGGAACTTCTTGGCTCATCAAACTGGTGGTCCTTCAGTGCTCCCTTCCTGCTTTAATATTGTACCTGTGGCTCTGTAGCTTCTGAAAATCATCTTTACAGTTGCGGGTTAGGAACCGGCCATGGTGATTTACTTTTCCAGGTCCTTGGCTGTAGGTGCTTGATACTGAATGGCAGGTGGACTCTGGCATGTGAAAGTCACTCTCTACAGTAAGTTTTGTCTGATAAGGAAAGAAAAAAGATGTTGGAATTAATTGGATGGCAAAGAAATTCAAGAACTTTGTTCTTATTTCTGATCCTGAATGTTCTGGTTTGTAATGTTTGTGCTTTACTGTATGTTCAGTAGTGGACCAAACTCTTCTCCATTTGCCCTAAACTGGAATGATTCCTTTACCTCTTCTTCCAGTGTTGTTACATCATTGCATGTTTCTTTAGCTTTAGTGCCATAAAAAGCTCCCTCTTACCTCTGCTATTCATTCAGACTCTCAGAAATGGCATTATCAGAATTATTTGATTTTTTTTGAAGTGTGATTGCTAGAGAGAATGAAGAAAAGGAGAACTAACTGAAAGAAGCTACCTGCTCTCCTTGAGACCATCATTGTTTAAAGAGGATTTCAAAATACAGTATGTTTTAATGAGGCTTGTCTATATCAAGTAGTCAGAGAATTGAGAATCTTCAGGCCATGATCTCCCCTCGTCTGCCTAGACGGCTCTGGCTTTACCTTACCTCTAGATTGTGGCATTCAAAATGTCTCAAACATTTGCAAGTTTTATGGTGTTTAAAACATTTTGCCTGATTGTGCTATTAAGATTTAATTAGCCATCTGTTTGAAAAGGATAACTCTAATTGAACACTGGTGATTTTCAAACTATTACTCAAATGGATAGCCAAGAAAGAAAACAGATAGACATGGAAGTCCTCCTTTTCTTGATCGTCTTTCCTCGTTTGTGGGATTAAAAAAAAAACACCCACAACCAACCCTGTGCAGAGAAGAGGAGGAACAGCTAGCGTATCTTCCCAACATCTGGAAATAAATCTTTGTGCTGGGTAGACGCTGCCACCTGTGAGGTATTGGACTTGTTTTCCTGGGAAGTTTAAGAAGAATAACACAGGGAAAACGCTACCCTAATGGAAAACATGATACGCGGAGATCCTGCTGGAGGCGTTTACTCCTCTTTGGAAGAGCTTTCTTTTTTCCGGTGTGGTTGGCAGAGGCAGCAGCCAGAGATATAGTTTCCCCCTCGCCTTGATCATTGGGAGTGGGTCGCCACGATGGGCTTCAGAAGCAGCTCTTGATTAATTGGTGAGGCCAAATCGCTCTTCTAGATTATTCTGGTATGTGTACCCGTGTAGCCTGCGATGGATGCCACCCGTGAAGCGTCAGTAGGTCTGCGTCACGCTTGGAAGAGAAAATAACCTAGACCCAAATGATGGAAAAGAACCGACCAGCTTCTCTGGCTACGGGGGGGCTGAGCACCGCCTTCCCCAGCCCTTGCCCCCCGCAGCTTCGCGCCCCCTCCTCTGTGTTCGGGAAGCTGGAGAAGCCACCGCTGTTGCTCAAGGCGTCGCCGTGCCCGAGAGACACACACACACACACACACACCCCTCTTTTACGAGGTCCCCCTCCCCTCTCCGGGTACCGCCGCGGCCTACAACCCCCACAGCGCCCCGCGCCGCCGCCCGGATGCCGCGCATGCGCCTCGCGCCGCCCTCCGGAGCGGCGTGTGGGGCCGCCGGGTCGGGGTCGGGC
>JAOXNO010000001.1:54368051-54417646 GCA_028565335.1 Limnodromus scolopaceus | reverse complement strand
GCTCGGCGGGCCGCCCCTCGCCCGCCGGGGCTGTCAGCCCCGCGCCTCCCTCCGCGGCTGTTGGGCTCCCGGTAACGGTCGCGCCACCTGTGAGGGGCCTCGCACAGAGCTCACCCCCCGCTTCCCCGGCCGTGCCCCTCGGCCAAAGCCGCTGGGGCGCTGTGGGGGGGCGGGCTGGGGGTGCGCGGCCGCGTCTTCGTTCCTTGGCCCCTTACCGGGCAGGGCAGGGCCGGGCCGGGCCGGGGGGGTCCCTCCACTCCCCCCGCGCGGGGCACGGCCGGGGGGGTCCCTCCGTTCCCCCCCCCCCTCCGGGCAGAGGCTGCCGCTCACCTGCTGCGCTGACGCAGGGTCTGGGCTCCGGCGAGTGACTCATGTCGCGTACAGCTTCATCATCAGCCTCCCCTGGGCTGGCTGGGGCACGGTGCTCCCCGCGGGGGTGCGCTGCCTGCTCCCCCCTTCCCCAGGCTCTGTTTCCCCCCACCTCCATCCCTGCTCCCTCCTGCTCCCCGGGATATGCCTCTCCCATAACCTGCCTTTTCTCCTCTCCCTGTCTCTCTGGTGGTCTGATCCCTCCCTCGTTACCCTCCTCGCCAGCATCTTTTCGGAGGTGCCCCAAGTCTGTCTCCTGTCTGGCTTGTGGGGGTGAGGGGTGAGGAAGGAACAGTCACAAAACAGGGATGGAAATATGGCAGTATCCTCTTGGCAGCGGGCATAAATAGATACACTGCAGGCCCTGTGATTGTCAGCTGTAATAGATGTCAGAAGGAAGTCGGGAGACAAATGTAATTCCTCATACCTGGTGATGTGAATTCAAGGGAGTGGAGAACTGCCGTGACACGGATTTAAATCTCTTTGCAGGCAGCGGCTGCAGGCTCCGGGACAGTTGGTGTCTCTTCACAGAGCTGGTAAGGGTGGGACAGGAAAAATTTCTTCTCAATGTCTGCTTTGCTTCCTTCTTAATTTTTTGAGGGATATCTGAATTTTGGCAGGTACTTTCCTTCTAAACGAGTAGATTTCATTGTTGGTGTGGGGTTTTTTTTATGTGATGTCATAGCTTCCTACTTTGTGATGTCTCAGCCTTACACTGCATGGCTTGCTATGATGTTTGGAGAGGGAGAGGGAGGAATGTCGGGAATAAAGTGGTGAAAGTGCCTTGAGGAAATGGAGGATCCTTTAGTCCTAATAGATGGGAGCGAAAAGCAGTCTTTCTCGAGTTAAGAACAGTAGATGTTCAGTAGTGAGAGGCTGAATCTTAAAATCGCTTAAGAAGGAACTACCAGCATAGCAGGAGTGGGGCACTGCTGTGCTTTTGCTGAGATGTTGATCGGAATACAGTTGCTTGCTGGATAATCTGAATTCTAGAGTAGTTTTAAAGCTGCTAGAGTGTCTGGAGTGGTGTCCTGGAAAGAAACAGTCACTGGAATGAAGACCTATTTCATTTTGTATTTCCGGCTCTGTACGTTGTGCGTGTGGCTTTCCCTATGCAGAAACAAAGGTTGGATTACTATGTTGGACAATTCACAAATTAAAAGGGAAGGAAGGATGTGAGAAGAGGCATGACATGTAATTAAAGGGGTCAGGGTGGGGACTGATTGTTTCATGTTAATATAAAGTTATGTTAGTTCTGTATTTAATATATTAAGATGACAGTGCCACGTTTCTTAATTCCTATTTAGGATGATGTTTTGATAATGTGTCTGGGTAGTCTCAGGGAGATGTCATTCGTAGTGATGCTTCCTCAGAAGAAGGATGAAGAGAATCCATGACGGGCAGCAGAGAGGAGGGAGCATATTTCTGGAGGAAGTGCACTGTTCAGGGGATGATAGAGTTAACAGCAGCTAATGAGGTGAAGGAAGTACTGCACACCTTCCCAGGACTGAAATGATGCTCCAATTTTGGGGTCTCTGTTAATGTCATTTAAGTTTTTCTTCTTTGCTGTGCTTTTAACCTGTTGCTTGCTTTCCTGCAAGATGGTATCTTTTGCAAATAACAGTGTTCTAAAGCCCTCTGACAATCTTAAAAGGTAGATGACAATAAAAATATTTAGCTTTTAAAAATCACCTTCTCTTAGCTGAGGTGGCATGATAACGGGAGAGATTATTAGTTAAGGGATCAGTACGGAATGAGCTGCCAGCCTCAGTTCCCATTCTGAATTGGTTTGTGTGTTACGTTTTGCAAAACTGCTTACCACATTTGGTATTCGGGGTGCTTTAACAAAGGAATTGGTGAGCTCACCCCTCCCAAGTGATACAGCATTTGAGGTTGTAACTGTTTTGGAAATGATTGTCTGTCTTCCTGGCTGTTAATTGCAAACTTCTCACCAAAACATAAGAAGGAAAGAAAACTTCAAAAAAAAAATTCCTAAAGTGTATTGCAACTTTATCTTTAATGACAGAGGTAAGACAACTTATATTTTGGTGTACATGGTCCTACAGGTCTTCTAGCTAAATCAGTGGTGATCCTAATTTGGTCATCTGTATCACACTGGTTATCCTAGATCCCATCCTAGCTCAAATGGATAGGATGTAGAGATTTTGCAATTGTCAAGTAGGATGAGGTTGCCAAATGGCTTCACTGTATGTCATGAGTGCAGTGTCCCAAATGTCCCTCAAGAGATGGAGAGGTGTTGGTCCTTCAGGTTTGTATCCTCAGCAACGCAAAGACTTGTTTAAACTTCTTTCTGTGCTGCGTTTCATCACATGGTCAGGATTTTTAGATTCATAAAGCTTACACAGGGTAAGTATCTGGGAGCGTTGGGGAAAGTCTCACTTGTCAGCTGTGTTACTGTTGACACCAGGTAGGGAAGAGGAGGATATTGTCCTGCCACATTTGTTTTGTGTCTGAGGAGGTGTCAGCTTTTCTTAAACTGGAGTGTAACAAGTTATATTGGTAACAGAGCAATTCTGTTTCTGGCCTAAGAAAAAAAAAAAAAAAGAAACTTTAGGAGAAATGATAAGACACTCGTTTTATGAGATAGGATAAAAGAAGATAGCGTATTGCTGTTAGTATGACTACAAGAACTGTTGTCACTGCCCAGTCAGTGCAGTGTTTCTTGGCTGGGAAGTACCTGATGATCCAGAGATGAGAGAAAATGTCCATAACCGGACAGCCCTTTTGTTCTGGAGAAGAAATCTTCCTGATCCACCAGAAACAGGAAATATTAGGGGGGTGAAGGGGGGTGTCTTGTTTTGTTATAAATGTTAATGATCATTGTATATTTCGCCTTCTTTTGCTGAGTTACCTATGCCTATAAATTTCTGCAGGGGAAAGATCTAAGTAGTCTAACATTACATGCCAGATAAGAGCTTTGCAAACAGTCCCGAGAGGTGTTTTGGGTGTTACTAGCCTCTTCAGAAAGTTGAGTTCTGGAAAGACAAGATTTTCCTCCTTCAGGGCTCTGAGTGCTGTGGGATATACTTTCCTTAAAAACCCATTTTCTGGAGCCAAATGAAGTGGGACCTCCTTAGAGTCCTGCTAGGTGAATATAACTTTTTTTTGCTAATACTAGAGCAAATCGTAATACAACAGAGCTACAGGAGTGTGACTTGAATCTAACCTTTCTTGCACCTGACCAAGAGAATGGCAAACCCTGACAGCTAAAGCTTTGAAGATCCAGCAGAGGCCATATCAAGGAAGAGTCATTCTTCAGGCTGTTGTTCCTTTGTCACTGGAAATAGTAGGATGAGGCCAGCTTGAGAATTAAACTTTCACCTGGAGTGTGTCTGCAGGGCTGGCTCTGGAGGTGATGGAGAGAGCTTTGCATGGCACCACTTGTCACTGCTCAGGGAAGAAGTGTCATACAAAAGACATCATGTTATGTGTCTTTAAATAGCTGTCAGTAGCTGTCTTTCAACCTTTCTTTGATTGTTACCACCCTGCATCTCTAACACAAATCTTTTCTTTCAAACTTCTGTATAGCAAATGAAACTGTACAGTTGCCCTTACCTTCCACAGACATCTTATAAAGTTTGCAGACTTGCAGATGTTCATGAATCAGAAGGTTAAAATAATTTCTGGAGAGTTGTGGGGAAAATGAGTTTATGCAGTGGTCCTGCACCATGCTTATTTGGGTGAAAATGTCTATTTATTGCGAACAAATTGACTCTCATAGAAGAGATGTTTGGGACCCCCTTAGACACACATATGGATTATATTTGCATAGTGGTGTTTAATGCGGACTCACCTGTACCCTAAGCCTTGAAGACTAGGTGAATTGCAGATCTCCCTTTAGGCATGTGTGGGTTTTCTTCCCTCTGTGTTGGAGGCATTGTCTCTGTGTAGTGACAGTGAACACCTTGCAAGTTTGTGCCCTGGTCTTTTTTTTCCATCCTCATTCAATGCAGATTAAAAAAAAACAACTGTTGTTCTGTTGCTCCATCTGTTGTAACCCTCCTGCGTGAGATGGCAGGACCGCTCTATATTCCTCTCACGTATGCTTTCAAATAAGGGGAGCACTGGGAAAGGGGAAGGGAGAAACTCCTCTGATCTAGGAGGGTGTAGGCAAGCAAGAGGTTCTCCACAGCAGTGCAGTTCATGCTTAGCTGGCGCCAAGTGTCTGCTGTGTAAGGGTAGACACCCTCTGCTTTCCCGGGCTAAAGTGTGGTAGCTTGTCCTAGCAACAGGGAGTTAGCAGAGCCAGAAGTAAGTTTGGTTCTGGTTTAGTGGGGTTTTTTTATGAGCCACATGGGGGAAGCCTTTGTTATCTCCAGATCTTAGAAGTAAGAGCTTCAGCCTAAAGGATCAGCTGCTTTGGACCCAGATAAAAGGCAGTTCTGCTTTGAAAAGAAAATGTATCTTGATATGTAGGATATCTGCATTTTACTTAAGTAGGTGTTGTGTAGGGTTTTTTTTATCTGCATTTTACTTAAGTAGGTGTTGTGTAGGTGTTTTTCCAGAGGCGAGCCTGACCGGTTGAACTTCAATCAGGAAGCTCAGCTCTGGTCTTTCTGTCCAATACGTAAGTTGTAGGAACTCGGACATACTTTTCAAAAAGGAGGTGATATGGATATGGAACTGGAAGTTACTTGTTCTTTTCCTTTTATATAAACTGGAAATGTCTCAGCACCTTCAGCTCCAGCTGCAATGACTCTCTGCCAGCAGGCAGACTTGCTGGACACTGGTCAGTGCAGGGAGCAGATCTGTTGCATGGAAGTACCTTTTAATTACATTTTTGTATGGAATTACATTTCCAGTGTGGCCAGAAGTTTAAAAGGTGCTTTATGGCAGGAGACAAAGAGTTCCAATTTACTTTTTGTTGTCTCTGTTATGTACCCTGGGACAGTTGGGAGGAGGCACTTTGCCCCATCACAGTCCTCCAGTCAGTATGTGATCCCAGCTGATGACTGGGCAGTACTGGAGTCCTGAGTGATGTCTCTGCAGTCAGGGACATAACTCTGTCAGCAGCTTGCCCACCTGGCTCTGCAAAGCTGTCACAGCCTTCATAGAATGGTTTGGGTTGGAAAGGACCTTAAAGATCATCGAGTTCCAACACCCCTGCCATGGGCAGGGACACCTCCCACCAGTCCAGGCTGCTCAAAGCCCCATCCAGCCTGGCCTTGAACATTTCCAGGGAAGGGACATCCACATCTTCTCTGGGCAACCTGTTCCAGTGCCTCGCCACCCTCATAGTAAAAAACTTCTTCTTAATATCTAATCTAAATCTCCGCTCTTTCAGCTTAAAACCATTACCCCTCGTCCTATTGCTACGCTCCCTCTTAAAGAGTCCCTCCCCATCTCTCCTGTAGGCCCCCTTTTAGGTACTTAGGGAGGTTGCTATAAGGTTCACCTTTGCTGCTTCCCAGGTCTCGTGTCTCCCTTCCTAGGCCTGCCTGTAGGCTTTTATTTATCTCTGATTCACTTTTTCTGCTATGAGAAAGTGGGCTGAGGGCAATTAAAGTCCCCCAGCTTTTCATTCCAAGTCACATGGTAGGAAGCAAGCCTGAAGGCTACCACCTCAACATCTCCCTGCCGCATTTGTAGTGTGTTGCTCAACCCAAAAGCAGTGTGAGGCTGGTTCTGGTTTGTAAGCCCTTAAACAGTCCTTGGAACGGTCCAGGTTCACTCACACCATGTTGACTCTTTAACCCGGAGTTGGTGTGTGTCCGTGGGTGCGTGGGATTCTGCATCACTTAAAAAGCCAGGGTGTCAGGGTGCGAGGGATAGAAATTACTTGCATGTTGTCTGCCCCTTGGTCAGGTGTGGGGCTGTACTTGTTTGTGAAGCTGGAGTTTTCTTCTGATGGTATACCTGCAAAGCAAATATTGACTCGTGGGACTAATGGCATTTGCAGCTCCGGGACATGGCTTTGCCTGACCTGAAGGAGAAACTGATGGGGGAAGGGAAGGCAAAGGGCTTGCTGTTGAGAGCTCCTCTTGAGCATTTCATTGGGCAAGTCAGGATTTTAATTAGGAAAACAAAGCTTTCCAGGTGTGAGGGGGCAGAAATGAACTGCCTGATTCGGTGCAGGGTCTGATTTTTGTCTGGTTTCTGTGAGAGGAAAAGTCAGTCTAAATGTTAAATTGGATGCATTCTACATGGGATTTTAAAAGCTGAGCTGAAAGAGGCTTCTAGAACTACACCTAAGCATGTGGCCTCCGGATGAGTACTGTGGCTTTGCAGTTGCTTTTCTCTTTTCCAAAACTCTTTTTTTTTTTTTTTTTTTTCAATAAAGGGAAAAATAGACAGCAGTGGAACCCAACTGACAGTCCAGAGGTGGCAGTGGGATTTACTGCATGCAGTGTTGCATACGCTGTTCCTATGACAGTGGAAGAAAATCATTCTAGAAAGAAGTGTTATGCTTGTTCTGGTCCTTCTGATTATGTTCACTGATGGCTCCTGCATAGTTACTAGTTGTAAGTTTTCAGCACACAAACACATTGCTTTGTACAATGTTTGTCTTCCTCAGAGTCTATCTGCTAGAGGTATCTTGCTTTTTTGGTGGATTCTTATTTTTTTTGTTGCTAGAATCAGCAGAGGAAGAATGATCCTGGGAAGGTGTTTCTCTCTTGAAATAAAGATCCTACTGAAAGGCTCCTGACAGCATCTTTTCATGCCTAGCACATCCAGGCGCTACCACAGCAGGCTTAAGTGGAGATCACGTGGCAAAAGAGGCCAAGCAAGTAAAACACAGGCAGCAGGAGATTGTTATCTGGTGTTTGCAAGAAGACGGATAATTGAAATCTCTCGTATCACAGCTGTGTGGAAGAGCAGGTGTGTCCAGAGGAGGCCTGATATTGCCAGGTGGAAGTAAATTTGCAGGTCTTCTTTGCAAACGTTGATTTCAAAAGGACACCTACACTGGGAAAGAAACTAATTGGATATAATCCTGTGCCGTGTGTATTTGCAACTCCGACAGAGGTGTTGCAGTTGGAGCACTTCAAATAGCTGTACCTGATGCTGACTGTGTGCTTCCCTTGCAGCTGCCTGTTTCAGGTACACACACTGTCATTATAGCTGTCTCTGGCACGCTGGAATCAATGGGGGTGTGATTTGTTTCAGAGTCTGAACTCAAAAAGTAAAGCTGCAAATAACAGGTACCATTTTCATTTTAACAAAAAATACTTTTCTTTCAAAGTGTGAAGACTACCGGTTGTGTGACCAAAATTGCATTGTGTAGGAAACTTAAATTGCCTTTAAACATCGGGGATGCTTCTTAATGTATGGGTGAAAACTGGTTTTGGTTTTAGAGTTCTGAGGGTTTGGGAGTGCTGTTAATATTTGTTGGATCTAATGTGCTTTGTCCTTTTATCCCTTACTGTTTCTCATTTTCAAAAGTGTGTACTGCTCAAATATCACAGCTAAGTTGGCTCGAGCAATTTTGTGCATGCAACTTCACAGGCTTCATGGGAGACCCTTTTGCTACTTGTGTCTCCTGGCTAGGAGAGTTTGAAAGTTGCTTTAAGTTTATATCCCTCAGTCAAAGGAAGGAACTTACTGTCTCGGTCCCATGTGCCAGATACCATCTTCCTCCACCTGGCTTGCACTGGGTGGTGTCACGGAACCTTCTTCCCAGTTCCTGTGATGCTTTACTGGAGGCTGAGTGGAAGGGGGACAGAAAGCAGGATGGTGAAGTCCTGCAAGGCTGACATACTGGCCTTGGCACCTTCTCCTGAGGCCACCTGGCTCCGTAGGCAGTCCCCAGCTCACTGCCTCCTGGTGCCACAGCAGGAGCCATCTCTTGGTGTGATTCACACTCCCCACCCTGCCCTTCCGCACAGCCTGGTGCCAGGAGCAAGGTGAGCTTCTTGCTGGGCCTGGTCCCAAATGGGTGCTTGCAGGAAGGTTTCTATAGGAACCAGGGGCAGGAAAAACCTGCCCACCAAGTTCAGCATTCTAACGTCAGAGATGGGAGGGCAGGCAGCAGGCAGAGGCCAGCGTGTGGTGACGTGGACAAGGGAAGGTGTTCTCCTCTGGCAGGGACTTTCAGCCTCAGCATTCTTCTGTTCTGTTTCCGGAGCACAGTGGTTAATTCCCTTGTTATGGGGTGTTTTCTCACCTGCATGCCTAACACACTGGTCCAGCTGCTCCATAGCAGGTTGGTTCAGCAGTGACTGTGCATGGGAAGAAGGTTAATAACGACCGAAGGGGATCCCTACTCACAGGCTTGAGGCACTGAGCACGGGTTCAGGGCACAGGTAGCGAGAAGCATGGCAGACATGCCACGTGGCTGAAACAGTCACTGCATTCCTAATAAAAGACACTGGAAACAGAGTTAACTGGGCTGAGAGAAGGTAGGGGAGGAGGACATATTGCAGGCTCAGGAACAGAGCAGCTGTTGTCACAGGGCAGTGATAAGCCCCACCAAAAAAAAAGCATCAAAATGCATTTAGGGTGATGTTGAAAGGAGAAGAAGTATTGTCAGTGTGGTGGTGTGCGTGCTGTGTGCGTTCCTGTGTAAAATGAGTATGCAGGTGCTCATTTTGTAATTCTTGTTAGAATGTCTTCAGCTGCTGAGGGAAAAGTTGGTGTTAGGAGAACAAGTGGGGCTAGAGTGATGGGAAGGATAGAAGAGCATTTACAGAACTCGTGGGTAAGCAACTGGCCATCATGTGGATGCTACTTCTGAGAAACAAAAGCTGAACTTGTTTGGTTTCTTTTTTTTTTTTTTCCCTTTTGCACTGAGAGTTGGTGTCAGAAGATCAGAGCGTCTGTCGTCCGTGAACAGCTTTTCTTCTGCAGAGAACTGTTTAAATCTTGGAGGCAGAAGCCTTATCATTTGTGTTCTCACAGATGCTTTTTATGCTTTTGCCGTGTTTTACAGCTGCTTATCTTGGAGTGCTGTAACAAGCCACTTCCAGGCTGCAAGTGCTCGCTGGAAAGCCCACTGAGATGCAAAGGCAATATAACCTTGTACTATTGAGCACTGTAAACAACTTGGACAGGGCCTGCTGGATAAATCCCTGGGGTTCCTTCTTTTAGTGGTTTCCAGTCATAAGTAATCTTACTGAAAAGGGGAAGCTGGAAAACCCATCCCAGACGTGCAAATGTTAGTTTCTCCCAGGTTCTTTCCCAAATAAGTGCGAATGACTGATATATCCCAGTACTGGCTTTATCTACTTTGTAGAGGTGGCTCTTGCTGTCTCCCACACACAGTTTAAGATTGATCTTAAAGTCGAAAATATTTTTCTGATTACTGAACTATTCCACTGTTGTCCTGGAAAACCCCTATAAAAATTCTGCTGTGAACTAGTATCGGGAAAGTAAGGAGGGAAGCTATGCAGGCCGTTTCATTAGGCTTTATCACCAGATTTAGTTTAGAGGATCCTGGCTCACTGCAGAGATACTAGTTTGCATGTTGTCCAGTTCATCACAGAAAATCCTTGTCAGAAGATTTCCCAGCTCTCTTCAGGGAGCTGTATTGCACAGCCTAATACACTTTACTACACTAATACACATGATACCCCCTTATACCCTTTTCACCATTCCAGTCCCTTCTCCGTGGACAGTAAATTCAGAGAATGATGATGTATGATGTGGTTTTATTAGTGTTCATAATTAAATACGGGACTCGCAATAGGTGAAGGAAAAGGTGATGAGAGTTGACTTGATTTTTGACATTTTTTTCAATCAGCGACACTGATACTGTCACAAGGAATTTGGTAAATGACTGATGGGTAGGTATGAAACCAAGAGGAAATTCCAAAATCTGTAATTTGATTTTCCTATAGGGAATTTAAATACTAAGGGATTTAATTTTCCCATGCAGAAGTTGTGCATGAGGGGGTCTGTCTGACACTGAACATGTTCTTAGATGCTAATTGAATTCTCTTGTCACTTTTTTGTTTTTTCCTTTTTACAACAGGACAGTGACCTCTCACATCTGAGAACAGAATTTCTGGACCTACTGACAGCCTCTGCTACTCAGCCTTAGCTAGTGCAATGTCAGGTGAGCTGGCAAAAACGAGCATAGTATCTTCTTGTTTGGTTCCTTGTTCTTTCTTCAGCTGCAACTTAGTAAAGGAAAGTTACTAGTTCCAAGAGTCATTCTTTACATTAACATACTGTCTAGTCCAATTGGGGAGGAGGAAACTGCCCCACTCTGTGACCCAGCTGCCTTTTCACTGAGAGTGAATTCAGTTCCTTCTTTCACCCTATGCTGAAGCCTGCAGAAGCTGCTTCAGCCATTGAACACAGAGGAAGAAGGAGGTTGAAATGTAGTCTGCCTTCCCCATTTTTCATAAAATTTGCCTGGTTCTGTTCTCCCAAGACTTGCCCAAAAGCAGGTGGCTCATTTTATGATCTGAGAAATTTTTGCTATACAATGGTAGCTCTAGGGCAGGCAGAAGGCTGAAGAATTACTAGAGTTCAGCTGTGGACTACTGAGATATGAGTTTTACTGGAACTAGGTCTTCTCCTTCTTACAGTGGCCAACTCTCCCACCCTGTATTTTTGTGCAGACCTTCCTTCCTGGTCCAGCTGGTTATTTCAGGGCATATAACCCTGAGGAAGACTATACTTCAAAGCCAAGTAAACCTTTTTCTTGGTGATGTGCACAGTGAAAGACCTGGGACATGCTTATCTGCTTCAGTTGCAAAACTTGAGGTCTGCTTTTATTCCAAGGGAAGCTGTTCAGTGAGACACTACCCGAGACTAGAAAGGCGCTTATCTTGAACACAGAACACCAAGAGATGATAGGCATATTTTTATTGCTACAGCTCACTATATATGGTCTGGCAATATCCCAGCTCATCTGGAGGAAGGGAAGCAGTTGAGCATCTTGCTGAGGGCTGTGATTTCCCATTTTGGCATCTGGGTGACAGTTTCAGGGAACTCTGGAGTGCTGCTGGTGCTGGGGTCAGTGCCTCCACAGGAGGCGTTTACTTCTCCATAATAATTTTTTTGGTAATGGTTCCCCTGCCTTGGCATTGACCGCACATCTTTTCCAAGCAGAAGAAAGATCACATGATGCTATGGAACTCTTTCTCTTCCCTAAAAGTTTCTTTCTTAGAGGGAACTCCATTTTGCCTTTCTGCTTTTTTTGCTTGATGATAAGGGAAAAAAAAAACATCTGAAATTACTTGCTTCCTTGGTGAAGTGGGAGCTGTCTCAATGTCTGGAGTGGTACTAGTGACAAACTGTTGAGAGAGTCCTTCTCTTGCTGGAACAGTGTGTATTGTGTGTGCATCTTCCAAGGGATTCATTCCAGGTTTTCACTGCTCTATGTTCTCTTTCTGTTTAGGCCATCACACTCCCTCTGCTGGGGGTCCCTTCTCAGCACTCACTCCCAGCATTTGGCCTCAGGAGATCCTGGCAAAATACACACAGGTATGGTGTGGGCCAGGGAGGGGGAGTTCTCTGGCTCTGCACAGAGATAAAGGAACCCTGGTGATTTCTGGTGGTCTCTGAAAGCCACAGGGCAAAAGGAGGGAGAGATGCACTCTTCCTCCAGTGCTTTGGTTGGGGATGCTGGTCTGTGACTTAAACTCTGTGTGTTTTGCGGCTGCAAGAGGATCTTGCAGCGCACAAAGAAACTTGTGTGAATTATTGCCCTGCTGTTTTGCAATTATTGCTCCACTGTAAAAATGTTGACACACTCAAGGGAGTATCTGTCACCATCAAACTACCCTGGATGGCTTGTGCATGGCAGGAAATGCTAGCCTCAAGTCTTGTCACCAGGTGGGGAGAGCAGGAAGGAAGGAAGCAGCTGTGGAATTTTGTAACTTACCCGCAGTGTTTGCTGAAGGCAGCTGAGCCCAGTGAAGCAGGTTTAAACTTATTGTGGAGCTATGCTAGAAGCGTGCTTTTTGGGCGCTGTCTGGGTGTAATGTTTGCAAGACCCCACAGGAAGGGCAGGTGGGCTTGCAGGAAAGGGAAGGTCTCTGTAGGCTTGAACTCTTTAAAAAAGCCTGATTGCAACCTCCAGTGGGTACAGGCCAGTTGCCAACCAGGAGCGCAGATGAGGAAAGTTGAGATTTGGGTCGTGGACCTTAATTTCCTTTGGCCTATAATTCGGGTTTGCCCCATAGGTGCAAATCTGAGTTTTGCCTGCTGTCTTTCAGAGAGATCTGAAAGCAACAGGCAGGAGATGGAGCAATGCAGAGAGCTGAATTTACAATGTGTGTACAGAAGTAACAGAGGACTAACTGTGAGGAGAGCTGCATGCCCCTCCAGATGGGAAGTTCTGATCTTGATATGATGCTGTGCTCAAGCTCTGCTGGGAAGATCTGTGGAGGCGTGAAGGCAGGGCTTCACAACTTTCATGGAGAAGTCAGAATGGGAATGGCATACCACACCTCTCCGCCTGGGAATCATGGTGGTAGGCATTGAAAATAAAAGGGAAAGGAGTCCAGTTGCTCAGAGGGGCACAGTGCGGACAGTGGTGAGATGGGGAAATATCCACATGTCTCTGTTCACTTGTTCAATGATAAACTGGTGAAGGTGTCTGTTCTCCTTCCTCATGTCTCTCAGAAAGAAGAATCCGTTGATCAGCCAGAGTTCCACTATGATGAATTCGGTTTCCGAGTTGATAAAGAAGGTAAAGCTAGTCCCATCCCTTCCCCTTTAATTGTGTCCTGCGTCCAGCCCTTCCCATGCTTCCAAGTATGGCAGAGTGATGTTACAATCATTCTCTGCTAGGTCTTGTCTGACCATCTTCATCATCTTTCTGTGTCTTACTGTTGTAATTAAGTGCATTAGACGTGCTGGCCTTACGCATAGTCTCCAGCAGAGTCATTTCCATACCTTTGTGCTCGTGCTGTGGATGAGAGAGAGAAAAGTTAAGAAGAAGTTACCATTTCCCAGTTCACAGTGAGGTCTCTGTCACGTACAGTAGCAGTGTAAGCACTGATAGCAGGCACGATGACGTGTGCTGTCTGTTGAAAAATTCATGGCCAAGGTGAGTGGCAGCAGTATGTGTTCTTCCCATCCCAGCACCTGGGAAAACTGTAGAGCCAGAACCCACATCCTGGTTTTCCTGAAAGATGGAGGCAGTTGACCAAATAGGAGGAGTTGTGGAGAGCTATTGCAGCTGGGTGTTGAACTACAACAGCTGTTTGCCTTTGCAAAGGGGAAGGGAAAGGAGTGGGGGACATGGAAATTGCTTTATGTGCTCTGAGAGGACATTTCCAGGGCTCAGGCTATACAGTGCAAGGGCAGAAGTTGTTTGCATGTGTACCCTGAGGCACCTTGAGTCATAGAGGATCCTCTTTGAAGCAATAACCCAGAGATGAGGACAGGACACAGTGATTTTCTTCAGCCAGAACATTTGACAGACTTGTGCGTTATAAAATCAGCAGAAAGATTTGGACTGCATTGTTGAGCTGTGTTATATGATGAAGGACAGAATGCCTTACGTCAAACCTGTACTTGGGCTAAAGTATCTATTTTAGAAAGCCAGCCTCAGGTTAAGGTGCTCTCTCATTGTGAATTTGGAAGTGTCATTATTAAAGCTTTTTTGGTGATTAAATATCCCCAAAGTTGACGCTTTGCATCTCATTACTTGCATGAGCATATAGCTTCTGCTTGCCACCTCTGAGGCTTGCTATGCTTTTGTCAGCCTGATTTACAGACCCTTACAAAACCCAGCAGGATGACTGCTGCTGGGGTCTTGTTTAATTCCAGACACACTCTGCTCTAAATCATGTGTAAGTAAAGACTAGAAGCCTGCCGACAGCTTCTTAGTTCTCAAGGCCCCAGTGTCTATGACCATAAAATTTGCTGCATGGAGAAGACAGAAACCAAGCTTTGCTTTGGCTGGAAGATGTGGATGTTTTTAATGTGCTTTCTTCAGATGGCCTTCTTACTTCCCACCCTGGCCTATGTTTGTTCCTTCTGTTCCCTCTCTCACTTGTCTGCATTTCATTCTCCTTCCTTTGCTGAGGCAGATGGTGCTGAGCCAAACTCCAGCAAGCTTCTGGGGGTCCCACTGGTGGAGGAGCCACAGCAGAGGCTCAAGTGGCAGGCTCACCTGGAATTTACACACAACCACGACGTGGGTGACCTCACCTGGGACAAAATTGAGGTCACCCTACCACATTCAGACAAGCTGCGCTCCTTGGTGCTAGCCGGCATCCCGCACAGCATGAGGCCACAGGTAAGATCCCTGCCTGCTCTGTGCAGGCTCTCCTGCCTGGAGTAAGAGACAGTGGAGGGGGACTACTTTCTCTTGGTTGGGAGGGTGCCAAATTATGGCGTTCTGTGGCTCTCTTAGTGATGCTTCCTATCTCTGGTCACCCTGTCCCCCCAGCTGTGGATGCGCCTGTCAGGAGCCTTGCAGAAGAAGAGGAATTCAGAGATGTCGTATCGGGATATCGTGAAAAACAGCTCTAACGATGAAACCATTGCTGCCAAACAGGTAGGAGATAGTGCCTAGTGCTTGCTGGGCACAAGGGAGTGAGGAGAAAGGCCAAGATTTACTGTGCGAGGGGTGAAGGGAGTCTACCTAACACTTGCAGCAGGGACAGTTGAGAGGACACATGTGGTTGAATCCTGCTAAAGCTTAATCCTGTTGGGCATATTTCTCCTTTGGTTGGAATAGCAACTGTGCAGCCCCTCTCCTTCCTAGGACAGCAGGGAAGGGACTGGACCCATGCTACCTGCAGGCTAGAAAACAGTGCTACCATTGCATCTTGACAAACATCCTGATATTCATTGAGGGAAGTGAAGGGTGAAAGGCTGACAGATGCACCTCCATTGAGGTAGTGGCAGCTGCCACTCAAATACAAAGTCTCTGAACACCAGCAAGACTGTTACAGGGTGTTTTCCCTCTTCCTCTGACCTCTGCTTTTGTGGGAAGAGGCAAAGGCCATGGCAAAAGAAATTGAGCGCTACACATTTTCACTTCTCACTCAGAAGCTAGGTTCAAAATGGTTGGAAGGAGCAACAACACTGTCCAAGGGAGATCTGTGGGCTGTTCACCTCCAAGTCCCCTGTCACAGATGTGGCCAGGGGGTTGGTTTCTTTCTGGGATAGGTTTGTTGGGAAGCCTTACTTGAAATCCGGGCAGATGAAATTCCCAACCAGTATGCCTGCTATTCTCAATGGTGAAGCTAGGGGCTGAGTTTAGCCAAGTATTTCTTGGGAAACACCAAGTCACCATCAGCACTGGCATTTTCTGACACATCAGTGAAGGCTGTTAAACTGACCCGAGGTGCTTGGACAGGGCCATCTTTGGTGCCTAAGGACCTACGTATGACTGTGGGGAAGCAGAGTTCCCTGAGGCAAGAGGAGGCCATGGGGAAGTGCAGAGAGCAGAAGGCAATTGTTCAGATGCTGCTTAGCTGACTCTGTCCTTGCTTATGGCTGTCTCGCAGATTGAAAAGGACTTGCTCCGCACGATGCCCAGCAATGCCTGCTTCTCCAACATGAACAGTATTGGGGTGCCACGGCTACGCAGGATACTACGGGGACTTGCCTGGCTCTACCCAGAGATTGGATATTGCCAAGGCACTGGCATGGTAACCTTCTTTCAGAGTGTCTTCATGATAGGGATCGTTTTGTCTGTAGTGGGTATGCTAGGCCAAAAGATTTGAGGCAGTGCTGCCAGACATGGCCGCCAGATGAGTAGAAGGGAAATCCCTTCCACATGGAATGGTTTTCCTAGGGAAGGGAGAGCAGAGGACACCATGTGTCCAAAGGTGTGGAATAATTCAGTTTATCTGTTGGGGAGGGACAGGCATTACACTGAGGAGGAATCACTTCAGTGGGAGACTGCAAAAGAGCTGCTGCAGAGGAAGGAAGATGTTGGTCACCTAGATACTGGTCCATCTCTCCATGTGAGGAAGTGGGGAAAGAGTTCTGCTCCTCTTAGGATATGCAGCTCTTCTTCCTTCAAAATCCTAGGTGGCTGCCTCTCTGCTGCTCTTCTTGGAGGAGGAAGATGCCTTCTGGATGATGTGTGCTATCATTGAGGAACTGGTTCCTGCCTCCTACTTCAGCACCACCCTGATGGGCGTGCAGACTGACCAGCGTGTCCTGCGACAGCTCATCGTGCAGTATTTGCCCCGCTTGGACAAGCTGCTCCAGGAGCACGACATCGGTAAGAGTGTGCCCTAGAAACCATAGCTTTTCTTGCCAGGGTGACACGCAGACAAAAAATATTGTTCTTGTTTTGCAAAGGGAAAGCAGCAGGGCTAGGAGCAAACCTCCTGGCCATGGAGGCAGTTGCATGGTCATCTTTTAGCTGGGAGGAGAGCACTTAGGAGAGTCCATCTTCACTAGCTGGCTGACTTCCCTGGTCATATTTCTTTTCTATATCTTTATTTACAGAGCTCTCCTTAATCACCTTGCACTGGTTCCTCACCTCTTTTGCTAGTGTTGTCCACATCAAGCTGCTGCTACGTATTTGGGACCTCTTCTTCTACCAGGGCTCTCTGGTGCTGTTCCAGCTCACTTTGGGCATGCTCAGTATGAAGGTAATTCCCACCTTCTCTTCGTTCTTTATAGTACTTCAGTGTTTAATTCTGAGTTTTAGGGGCAAGAAGGTTTTGTATCCACTTCCTGTGTGTGGTTTGGGAGTGTGCTCTGGAAGATGACTTCCTGCCTTCCTCAGAGCTGAGGGCTGTGAAGAACTTCGAAGGCACTTTACAGTATTCAGGTGTTGCTGTTTCCCCTGCCAACCTCATTTGTTCCCTTGTAATTAAACCCCATCAGCTGCCCCCCCTCTATTCAGTCTAGATCCCAACCTGAGGTTCCATCTTACCTCAACCAAGATACTTCTTGATTTTGCACCATCTCCGAGCAGAGATATAAAGCCAAGGCCGGGGTCATCTGGGGAGCTTTTGATGGCGCTGTCGAATGCTCCAAGAGATTAACGTTGTCCTTACTACTTTTGATTTGCCTGGCTTACATTTAACTGCCTGATCTTTTCCTTTTTATGTGAAAAATAATTTTGTGGTTCAGCTTGCTGTGTGAAGGGCAAGGGTGAGCCTGCTGGGAGTAAGGGAGAGGTGGAGCAGTTTACATGGTAGGTGCTCTGTAATGTGTGGGGCTGAGCAGCTTCCATTTCCTTGTCCCCAACAAGATCCCTGCCGTGCCCAGTCTTGGTGGTGGGTGCAGAATAGCTTCTGTTTTGTCTTTCCTTGCTGATTTGACATCATTTCAATGATGGATGCTGTGAATCAGAAACATGCCAACTAGAATTTTGGGGGCAGATCTCACTGCAGTCGAATAGTAAAAGATGCTGTTCCCCTCTCATAGGTAGCTTGAACTCTTTCTACTGAAATCTTTATGGAGCTATCTAGTTGTATCTGCACTGTTTCTGGCCCAGGTTGTACACTGAATGTAAAATTGCATCTAGCAGCCCGAAGAACATGGCTGTCATGCTCTCTGTTCTGTGTGGCAAAATGAGTGCATCATTGCAGGAGGATGAGCTAATCCAGTCTGAGAACTCTGCCTCAATCTTCAACACGCTCTCGGACATCCCAAGCCAGATTGAGGATGCAGATGTGCTGCTGCGGGAGGCCATGCGCGTGGCTGGCTCGCTGACAGATGTGGCGGTGGAGACCCAGCGTCGCAAACACTTGGCCTACCTCATTGCTGACCAAGGGCAGCTGCTCAACTCCAGCACCACTGTCAACAATTTATCCAAAGTGAGTGCACAGAGTCCCATCTGCCTCTGCTGCTCCATTTTTTGCCATTCCTTTCTGTGTTTCCTCCCAAATGCTGTTTGTGAGCAAGAGGTCCTCCTGTCTGAGAGGATTTTGGCTCCAGGATGACTGTGTCATCCAGTGGAGAAAAGGTATTGGGAAGTGAGGGGGAAGGTCTGTACTAATGAAATGCTGCCAGATCTGTCCTAGTTGATAAATCCCAGGTGAAAGGGATATTGACGTTGATTGTAATTATCATTAATGAGACTTATGATGCATTTTATTAATGGAAACTAAAAGAAACAGCATATGCTTTTGGCAGAATTTGCTTGCAGCATGCAGAATAGGAACTGGAGTTAATCCATTACTAAGAAACTGATACACAAAAATAACTCTGGAATGTAGAATTAGAAAACAGCAACAGCCTTTGAGAAGCTGAATAAAAAAATGCACCTGTGTTTAATCTTGGACTACAGTCTGCAGTCGCAGATGTAGTAGCTCCTGTTTGTCAAGCCTGCGTGGAAGATATGTTCTTGATGCTCATCTGTGTGCTAATCATAAGACGCTCCTGCAATTCTAAAATGTAATAGGTATCCACTTAGAAATTTATATATAATTACGTGCAGAACTGCTTTTGGCAACAAGTAGAATTAGAACTAAAATTATTCACTCGAGTCATGGTTGATTCTTGAACTCCAATTATGCTTTCATAATAATTGAGCTATAAATAACCCATTGCGCATGGAGCATATCAAGCAGTAGAGCTGATTCATTGTGTTAGAACCAGAACAACTCCTGTCGAAAATTGCCAGCTCACTTGCCTGCCCCTTCTAGGGGTCACTGTCAGGACCCCTTGCCCAGAGCTGATCTGTGTGGAGGATTGCTTTATTTTATTTCTGAAAACTGTCCTAATGCGTGCACTTCGTTCTCTCTTTTCCCTCTCTCACAGATTGTGCGGCGCAGGACTCAGCGCAGGAAATCTGGCATTACCTCACTGCTTTTTGGTAAGGACAATCCTGTGCCTTTCATGTGGCGCTGATGGATATAGCAGCCCGGGAGGGAGAGGAGTGAGAAAGCAGGGAAACACTGGGACAGGGGAAGAGAGGGGAGCCAGAACTGAAGAATGAGAAGTGAAGAAGTGCAGTTTTCTTGCTTGCTTGCTTTGGCCTGAGCACAGAAAGTGAATTTTAGGGTTAGATGATTAGACCTTAAATGGTGACAAACAGTGGCCTGTAGCTCAGCCTAGCTGTAATGTCCTTCTTGCTCTGACCAACAGTCAAACACATTTTCTGATATCAACAGGCTGGATGTTATACTCTCCTGATCGTACTCTGCCCAGTTCAGGAATATCTCTGAAGATCTGAGGCAGGACAGGATGGTCCAATGTGTCACTCATCAAATTTTATAAATACAAACGTGACTGATACTCCCCCTTACTTACTTTGAGAGCTCTATGTTGTGAACGCTTTTGAGTCTTAATTTTCTTTGCTTATGAGTTGAGCCGGCAGATGTCCAGAAGTCACAGGGCCAGAATAGATTTTGCATGGGCTTAACAGTAACTTGCTTCTGTGACTCTATAACAGCCCTTTCTATTGTAAGCCTCACTGTCATCACTGTCCTCACAACTGGTTAGCTTTCTTGAAATTGCGACATCTCACCACAGAAATTGTTTTTCCGGAGGAAGACAACATACTGAATTTACAGGGTTCAAGTAGCGTTCCTGCTGTGGTTGAAATGGCCTGAATAAATCTAAAACTGGGTTTTAATGGTCTTTTCAGAGAAGAGCTTTTCTGATCTTCTCCAGGAGGCTTGTCACAGTCTTGCTACAAGCACAGACAGCATTACATATGAAAGTTATGGTCGAAGACCTATGAAGCTGTAGAGTCAAACATGCAGAAGTGAAGAAATGCAGGAAAGTTGCTTGTGCAAGCTAAACTCAGACCTCTTTGTGTGTAGTCTTATCATACAGTCAGTGCACACTGAGCCTGGGGGTTACTTAGCTGCCAAATGCATCTTTCTTGTGTCTCAGACAGTCTCCTTGACCAAGTTTGAGTAGCTTAAGGAAAGCGATAGTGAGTTATACCCATGCACAAAAATAAATTATAAGTTCAAGTTTCAAAATGTATGAATGGTAGAACTGAGATGATTGATAGTGTTTTCTAATTTTAGTGGGGTTTCTGTACAGTGACTGTCATGTTTTTTACCTAATATTCTTAGTAATTAAAATATTGGTTAAAATAGAGAAGTTACCATCCTGCAGCAGATGACCAGAATGGAAAACTTCAGCCCAAGGGAGGGGAAGGAAAGCTTGGATGTGATAAATTCACCTTATATACACAGCCCTTGTCTGGGTGGGAGTAAGAACTTACCCAGAACTTAATTCTTCTCCCTTAGAGTGAATGCAGATTTTGCAGTGACTTGGACAGGAGTCGTAGAATGACAGGAGCACCATTTGGAAGAGACCTCTAGATGTCTGTACTCCAGCCTCTCCTGCTCAAAGTCATACTCTTGCTCATGCTAGATCAGGTCGGCCCAGGGCTTTCTTTAGGTGAGATTCAAGGAGTTGGACCAGATTTCTAATGAAGGAATAGAAAGAAGAAACAGTGAAAGGTGGTTTGGCAGAGAACAAGATGTGCGCGTTGCCCTGTTCCTGCTGGATGGGCATTGCAACAAGGATGCAGGGGAGCTGGTCCTTCTCTGCACAGCTGCACAGCTGGTCAGTCTTTGCAGGCTCAGAATAGAGCATCTTCACACGTGGCCGATCCTGCACTGGTTTCCTGTTGTGGAAACGTACGTGCAGGCATGTTGGGTGCAGTGAGGTGAATCTGGTGGAAACCCCAGTTGATTTCCTCTGTGTCATGTCTATTCTAAGGTGGGAGGGTGTGGAACTTGCTTCCCGTATCTTCTGCTTGTGTTTAGGTAGGGTGGATCTGAGTACAGAGGGAGGAGCACGGTATTTCGGCCAGAAGGGACTGAATGATGACAGAAAGAATCAGCGACCTACGTAAATGAGGGCAGAGGGCAGCCCACGGAGCTGGTGTGGCTGTGGTTGAGCAGTTTCTTATTTAGTCAACATTCTGTTTTAGCAACATGAATTTTCTGGGAATCCTTGCCATCTGCGTGATCACCTATCTATTTACGATCTTTGCATCTCTGAATATGTAGTGAGACTTCTTACATGCTCTATTTCATACCCCTGGCCACTGAGGAGGAGGTTTTGTTAATTCTCAATTATCGAATGCTTGCTTGGACTGGGAGTAAGGATGCCCTACAGTTTTTCTAGTCCAGAAGCAAAGTTCACTTTTCTCTTAAGCTCTGTGTGTCTGATTCTCTAATAATTTAATTTAGCAGATAGAAAACAATTATAAAAATAGTTTTAAATCTAATTTTGTGCTTCTAATTATGTTCTTAAAGTTTTAATCTTTTTAATTAGGATCACTTGTGATTAAATGATACTGTTAATCACTTTTCAATAAGCAGAAGCTTCATGTGTACATAGCTATTGCACCAGCTGTATAGCACGGGCCACGCTTTATTCATATTGGTTTCTATAATGCTGTTAGAAGAGTACTAATTTGCTTGCCAATGGTTTATTTGGGTCTTGTGTAAAAGCTGTGTTTGTATAAAAATCGGAGTTCAGTGAAAAATATGTTGTTTTAAGTATTGGTTTTGTTAATCAAGCTGCCACATCTTCAGTATGTTATAGAGAAAGCAAAAACAGATGTATGAAATACACTTTGAATTTAAAACAAACTGAATTTTTTTAGAAAAAGCAGAAAACGGTTCATTGTTCCCAAACATCATATACCCAATTTTTTAGGCATTCAGATACATTAACTGCTTAAAGAATCCATCCCATTAAGTAACTTTCTGCATAAATTGAAATAGGATGTCAAAACTCCTGGGGGAATTAGTGACAGTTGAAAGATGCTTTGGTAACTTGTACTTTGTACTTATGACCATTTCTATACACCCAAAACATTGGAAGTCTGGCTCTTAGGGATATTAGCCACCATCTTAAATAGATGGTGGGTTTTGTTTTGTGGCTCTGACTTCTAGACTGACACAGGAAAGTGGGCTGTCTTGGTTTTTCAAGACTCAGTGAAGGATATGCTCTCAGCCTGTGAGGTATGCAAAAATCAGAAGTAGTTCAACCAAAAGCTGTTTTCAGTTTCAAGAGAATTTCAGTTGAAGAGAGTTGTTGAAAGTTCCCTAGTTTTGTGTCCCACCATTCAGCTGTCTATATACTGTGTAGACACTTCTCTAAAGTAGTACGCAGTACCTTGGTGTACTGAGTTGTCCAGACAGATCAAAGGTGACATCTTCCAGTTCCATATGTGATTTGAAATACCAGCTCCTTATAATTTGCGTCAGTCAGATTGGTATTGGTTATTTACGTTATTGAATAGCTTTGCAGTAATACCTGCCTTAGTGTAGACCTTTCTAATGTCAGGCTCTTTTTTACTTCTGTAGAATCAATGATTTCTAATGTTAACAAAAAATTAATACCTCGTACTTGTTTTCCTTTCCTCGCCTTCCCTCTGGCTGTGTGGGTTTCCCCAGGGGATGAGGATCTGGAGGCACTGAAAGCCAAGAATATCAAGCAGACAGAGCTGGTGGCTGACCTGCGTGAGGCCATTCTCCAGGTGGCACGGCACTTCCAGTGTGTGGATCCCAAGAACTGCAGCATTGTGAGTGGGAACAGCTAGCTGGATCTGTGCTGCTGTGTGCTCCAAGCATGAGTGTTGAGTGTTCACCACAGGACAGGGCTGTTCAAATATTCCTGGAGCATAGGTTCAAGTAAGAACATGCCAGGTGTAATGGGTGGCAGGTGAGAGTTGCTCAACCCATCCCTGGTGGAAAAGGGCTGCGCTGAGACATGGTCTGCCTGCTAGGAGAAGGAAAAGGTTTGGGAACAGGGGAATACAAGCTTTGGCAGATCAGCTAGGAGTCATCCATTACCTTTCATTCCTCTCTGCTCTTCATCCACATGCATGCTAGGATCTGACTCCAGACTACAGCATGGAAAGCCACCAGCGGGACCACGAGAACTACGTGGCCTGTTCCCGCAACCGACGACGACGAGCCAAGGCACTGCTGGACTTTGAGCGCCACGATGACGATGAGCTGGGCTTCCGCAAGAATGACATCATTACGGTGCGTCAGCATATGAGACAGGGACCAGGGCAGGACCATGCAGACCCAACTTGTTTGGGATGCTGCACTGCCCCTTCTGCAGGGAAAGAAGGGAGGAGATCAGCTCAGAGCCCAGTTAGGAGTCCAAGGGAGGCAGATGGTGTGTCTGGGGATGAGGCAGTATGTTCCTGTGAGTGTTGTCTTGTGGGTCATTCTCAGTGCAACCACAAAGTCCCCTTCCTGGCTGTCGTACAGCCTGGATTGGTCCAGGCTTGATTTGATCCAAACTGGGTCCTGGTTTAACGCTGAGTACTAAGCTGTGTTAAGACTGAAAAAGCATCCATTTGTGTTTTAGCTGTGGGTGTCCCATCTGAAATTGGGGAAAGCATGGATAGCATTGTGTTTGTGGTAGTTTTTTCTGCCCTTGAAGGCCCTGGGCCACGTGAGAAGACAATATTGGCAAAATAGTTGAGAAGAAACCAGTTTCTCATTATGCACACACAGCCAGGCAGCTGTAGCCCTCCAGGCACTGCGCTCTCTTCAACCAGTGTTTTCTACTCTCTGTTTTTCAGATCATTTCCCAGAAGGACGAGCACTGTTGGGTGGGAGAGCTGAATGGACTGAGAGGTGAGAAGCAGGATGGGTTGCACTGGAGAGAGGGCTACAAAGATGATCGGGGGCTGGAGCATCTCTTATGAGGAAAGGCTGAGAGACCTGAGTCTGTTTAGCCTGGAGAAGAAAAGACTGAGAGGAGATCTTATCAATGCTTATAAATACCTAAAGGGGTGGGTGTCAAGAGGATGGAGTCAAGCTCTTCTCAGTGAGGCCAGGTGACAGGACAAGGGGCAACAGGCATAAACTGGAACACAGGCAATTCCATCTCAACACGAGGAAAAACTTCTTTACTTTGAGGGTAAGAGAGCACTGGAACCAGCTGCCCAGAGAGGTTGTGGAGTCTCTTCTGGAGATATTAAAAACCTGCCTGGATGCGGTCCCGTCCAGCCTGCTCTGGGTGAACTTGCTTTGGCAAGGAGGTTGGACTAGATGATCTCTGAAGGTCCCTTTTAACCCCTACATTTCTGTGATCCTATGAGCAGGGCCAGATGCGGAGCATCCATTCAGCCACAGCAAGTGCCCTGGCATGTTTGCAGCAAAGACTCTGCCAGTTACCCAGAGCATCTCCTAGGGATAAGGGGAATGTTAAAGCAGGGCCTGAGAGCAGTGGTGCAGCTGCCTGGTTACTTCTTGCAAACAGCAACTTCAGGTTCCATCCTCCTGGCACAGGGTGGTTGGGTGCATGTTGTCTCTGCTGCTTCTGGGCAGTGTCTTGTAATTGGCTTCCTCTTGCAGTTGCCTTAATTCTTGTGATTTTTGAGGCTGCTCGCTTCCTTCTTTGGGGTGGACTCTATGAACTCTCATTTGTTCTCAGCTTTCATTGAGCTTTGGTTTTGTCTGTGTAGGAGTTTCTCAGAGTCTATGTCAGGCTCACCTCTTTGTCTACTCTTCGTAGGTTGGTTTCCTGCAAAATTTGTGGAGATCTTGGATGAGCGGAGTAAAGAGGTAATTAAAAAAAAAACCACAGCAACAAGAGTCATGTCATAACTGAAAAAACATAGTTGAAGAAAGCCGTGGATTTCCCTTGTTGAGCACTTAGTGATGTTAGCAGGCAGCTTATCTTCCTAAGCCTGTTTGCTCAACATCCTGGTGCTGACCAAGGGGAGAATGAGGGCCCTAGAGGGGTGCAGGGGGTAGCTGAGTGTGGTGCCTGGGCTTGCAAAGGCCCTAAAGATGAGCTTTGAGAAAGCACCAGGCAGGTAGGTACGCAGCAGGGTCCCGTGGGCAGTGTTTCTGCCTGCTCCCCACTGCTCTCTTCCTCCTTTGAAGCTATGCCTGTGGATTCTGCTTATGTGGTCACCACAGTGGATTCTCCCCAAGCAGCTGTGCCTGAGGGGGCACTGTGTCTCAGTTCCTCTCGCAACCAGCAGTGGTGAGATGCCACCTATATAGAGCAGTACCTCAATGTCGCCCCAAGGCTGGGTTAACAAATAGGAGACAAACATCATCAGCTATTGGCCTAGGCAGTTTTCAGGGGAAGTGGAAGAGGCCCTGTTCTCCCTCTCATCATTTGGAAAGTGATGAAGGGCTCAAAGGCTAACTTGGAACCCCAAAGAAGCCCCACAAGAGATGTTACTATTGATATCTCGCTTGCTTCCTCACACCCTTTTCAGGGCTGGTTCCTTAGATGCAGATCACCTCTCTGTGTATGAACACACCCAGTACTGCCGAGGAGTTCTCCTCCCAGCTGTAGAAATAGAGAGGATCCCACTCATCCTAATTTTGGAATATCCTTCTTGCTAACAGCATGTCAGGGTGGTACCTTGGAGTGGAGTACCAGCTGACCTAGGAGTTCCCATCTGCCCCCATTTGCCTTGACTTTTAGCAGCTTGCAGAGTCCCAGAGACCTTCAGTGCAAGTCCTTCTTATCTTGGCTTAGTCAGCATCACACCAAAGCGCAGCGGTTCCTACATGCCAGACATTGCCAGGATGGTGCTGGGGACACCTGTGTGGTCTCCTGGGCAGCACCTGGGCACAAAGATCCTAGTGTGCCAGCAAATCATAGGGGAGTAGCACTGAACATGATGCCTTATGCAAGAGTCAGCAAGAGCATAAGGGGTTAAGAGAAGAGCGAGGACTGGTAGGGACCTGGGAGTGGAAAAGGTGTGCACAAAGAAGCTGTAGGTGAGCAGACCACCTCTATACTCTGCCCCCTTGCCAGTATGCTGAGAACTGGCTCTTCATGTTCCTCAGTACTCCATCGCTGGAGATGATTCAGTCACAGAAGGGGTGACGGACTTGGTGCGAGGGACGCTGTGTCCAGCCTTGAAGTCCATATTTGAACATGGATTGAAGAAGCCATCTCTGCTGGGGGGACCCTGCCATCCCTGGCTGTTCATTGAAGAGGTGAGATGTCTCAGTTCCCTTGATGGGGCGGTGTTGCCAGAGGGCTAGGGTGAGGGGGCTGTAGGGCAGAGTGTACTGACTGTCCCTCTACCTTGCTAGGCTGCAAGCCGGGAAGTGGAACGGGACTTTGACTCTGTGTATTCTCGCCTTGTGCTCTGCAAAACTTACAGGTAAGGCCACCTTATTCACACCAAGCGGCTGGGTCTGTCCCTCACTCCCATGTGCTCATCAAACTGCTGCTGCTCTCCACATTGGGAAGGGTCATGATCTGCCCCATCCTCCTGTGGGTGTGGTGTCAGTAGGCTGCTGTGCTTGTGCTCATTTGGGGCTGGCAGTGGCTCTTCTCCCTTCCTCGCACTCCTGGGTTTGCTTCTGGGTCTGTGTGTTGCTGTCTCATGGCTGAGGGATCACCTGTGGGCTCAGCAATAGCAAGAGCACTGTTGGGGCATGGAGGGGGAAAGACCTGCTTGTGCCCAGGGTGGTCCTGGAGGTAGCTAACTCTCTGCTCTGATCTTTGCAGGCTAGATGAAGACGGCAAAGTCCTCACTCCAGAGGAGCTGCTTTATCGGGTGAGTGCTGCCCCCAGCCCAGCTCCTAATGTGGGGAAGTCTCCCATGGAGGTTACTGGAGGGTGATGCCCTTCTCTAGGGAGATGCTCCAGAGTCTCCCAGAGCTTCCATGATGGGAAGCAGTAGAAACACCAGGTGCCTGGGGAAGGCAGAAGGGGAAGCCATCAGGAAGGTTTGGTCCCTCTGATGCTAGCAGGTGGCACTGGGTGAGGGTGGGGAGCTCTGAGGAGAGCAGCGTTTGGCCATGTTGTTGAAATGGCTGCCCGTTAAGGCAGTAACCACATCTTCCCACCCCACAGGCAGTTCAGGCTGTGAACATGACGCACGATGCTGCACATGCGCAGATGGATGTGAAGCTTCGTTCCCTCATCTGTGTTGGACTCAAGTGAGTTGTCTGGTCCTGATACCCCCAGGCAGGGTGGGGAGTGCGAGGAGCTTGGGTGGGGGCAGAGCAAGCTCAAGGGCAGCAGTTGTTTCAATCTACCTTGGACCACAGGGTCTTTTTCTCCCATGCACTGCAGCCACTGAGTGGGGTCTGTTCCTTTCTTGTTCATCATGCTGGCCTGTCTCCTGGCTGGATGAAGTAGCTTTCATTGCATGGAGTGGTTCACATGAGTTTACTGGATTATCCTGTTCCTGCTGGGGGGACAGGACTGGAGGCTGGGGTCAACACTTGGGCTGAGAATAGACAAAGGGATGGGGGGCTTCTTTCCCTGGCTTCAGCTGAGTAATGTGGCTCCATCCCATCGCTGCAGTGAGCAGGTGCTGCATTTATGGCTAGAGGTGCTGTGCTCAAGCCTGCAGACCGTGGAGAAGTGGTTCCATCCCTGGTCGTTCCTGCGCAGCCCTGGCTGGGTGCAGATCAAATGCGAGCTGAGGTGAGTCTGTCCCCGTGGGCCTTGCCAGGGGCTGGGGTGGATTTCCTTCTCCCCTGCAGGAGGTGACCCTCACTGTGGCTGGCTTTGGACCCTCTCCAGTGAGTAGCAGTGTGGGCTGCCCAGACATCCCCGCTGCAGAGATTTCCTTCTGTGTGCTGAGGCAGCAGCGACTGTCTAGACAGTTTAATGCGATGCACCGTGCCTGCCTGATCAAGAGCAGAGCTTGGCTCCTGTGGAGCTGTCGTGACAAGCAGGCAGCCTCTGCCTGCCAGCAGCCCTCTGCTGTGCCCCTGCACCTACTCTGATGGAGAGAGACTGCCTTTTCCACCCCTCTGCTCTCCAGGTCCTCTGCCAGCCACCCTGAGTCCAAGCAGGGAAGAGGGAATGTGCTAGAGACACGGTCTGGCTGTTGCTTGCCAGGAAGGAGTCACTCACCAGCTGATTCCTGGTTGAGTGGCGTTAGGGGCTGAACATGGCTGAGCTGATCACACAAAGCACGTCACTCGAATCCCAGGACTCACATTCACACTGCATGCTCCTGGCCCTCCTGCACTCTGCAAAGCCACATCCAGTCCCACAGAGCCACAGAGCAAACCGCCCACCACCACCACTCCTGCTGCTGTCCTGCGGGAACTGGCTTTTGTTCACACCACCTGACTGCCTCTGGCCCCAGCGGGAGCTTCTGTAGCGGGGAACAAGCCTGTGTGTACACACCTTGGGGTGTCCTGTTCTCCTTGCACTGCTGCTCAGTGGGACAAAGGGGGTCCCCTCGACCTCTGTGCTGCGCTGCCCTGTGGCTGCTCACGGGGGCAGTGCTCGTTCAGCACAGCCGAAGGACTAAGTGGGACTGGTTCACGGCTGGGCCCAGGTTTGTGGGGAGCAGGAGCAGCACCTGCCATATTTCTCCCAGCCAGCTTCCTGTGGAGCACCTCGGCTGCCTCACTGCTGCAGGAGCTGGAGGAGACCCCCACGCAGGAGTCTACCCTGAGCCTGAAGGACTGATGAGCTTGTTGCCAGGAGATCTGAGCTCTGCATCCCTGTCCTAGGGAGAGACCTGTTTAGAGCTGGGTCCAGCAATGGAGCTCAGCTTGCCATCCCCATGTGCCACTTGTGCGTGGGGGTCAGGACAGTTCTCTTACTCCAGGGAGAGAGAGGGGGGTGCACAAACTCTGGCAGGAGTCTGCTTTCTGGAGAGGAACCCACAACCCCCCCGTACAGTCCTTAGCCACGTCTGTCGGTGGTCTAGCAGAGCCCGGGGCTGCCCGTGCCTCCCTGCACTGCTGTGTCAGGCTCTGTAGGGGTTGCCCTTGAGTCACATCTCCAAAGCTTCTCTTCCCAGCCTGGGCCCGGCAGCATGTGAAGCCCAAAGAGGAGGGGGAAACAGAGGATGAGTGGCTGGTGCTGCCCTTTCTACACCAGCAAACAAGGATTTCCATCCTTGTAAGCTTAGTGGTGTGCTGGGGCAAGCGGAGGGGCCGGTGCAGCGGTGTGCCTGGTGACAGCAGTTGTGGGCACAGGCTGGGGGTGTGCTCTGGGTGGGTGTGTGGCCTGTGTGTTACCATCTCTCTCTCTTCTATTGCAGAGTCCTCTGCAAATTTGCCTTCAGCCTCTCTCAGGACTGGGAGCTGCCAATAAAGAGGGAGGTGAGTAGGGGGCATCTCTCCTGTCTCTCAGCTGCAGGCTTTGCTTACAGCCCCCCCTCTCCCAGCTTTGTGCTCCGGCGTGTCCCCTGCCTTCTTGTGAGCGGGCTCCAGAGGCTGTGGATGGGGCCGCTGCCCCTGCCCGGGCAGGCTGTGCAGGGAGCCGTGTGGCAGCGCTGGCAGAGGGTGCTGCCTGCCCCTGCCCGGCTGGGGCAGAGGGAAATGGGGGCCCCCTCCCTTCCCCGGTGCTCTCCAAACCGCAGGGCCTCTCCCTTGTTCAGCTGCATGGAGGTGGGAAGCGGTGAAGGCTGGAGACCTCGGCGGGCTTGGGCTCTGCCCTCAGACACAACCTTCCCTTTTCTGGGTGTGGTGCACTGACCCGGGTCTCTGTGTCATCCTGCAGGAGAAGGAGAAGAAGCCACTGAAGGAAGGGGTGCAGGACATGCTTGTGAAGCACCATCTCTTCAGCTGGGACATAGATGGGTGACCCCTGCCCCACCCCATCTTGGGGAACCTTCTCAATGGCGCACACTCCTCTCCCCTACCCCTGTCATGTCTTACCCCCTGCCCTCCCCTACCCCACCCACTTGTATCTGTGACAAAATCCCCCTCGGGGGGCTGCTGGGCCACTTGGGACAGGGGGCAGCAATGAGAGAGGCTGCAGACCCGAGGGAGGTGATGGTTAAGGGTGATGCTGCGAAGGGACAAGTGTGCTCTGGCCACAAAAAACAGGTGCCCCCTCCCAGCCTTCCCCATCTCTGCCACTCCCATCTTCTGCTTGCCTCAGCCCTGCCTCCCCCCAGGTGCCGGGGGGAGCAGCCTGGCCCGCTGCCCCTTGGGCCAGCAGCTGCCTGGGTGCGTGAGCGTGTCTGCTGCTATGGCTGCGGGGTAGAGGCAGCCCTTGCGGGGTGGCTTTGGTCCATGAGAGCTGATGGCACTGCGGGTGCAAGTGGAATGGGGCTGGTGAGGGACTGGCGCTGTAGGGGAACAGGGGTAACACATCCTCCCCCCAGGCCAGCCAAGGGCTCACCTCTGGCGTGGAGAGGGATGGCAAACCCTGAACCCCTTGGACAAGTTCCTCTGACCTGGAGTCAGGGCTGAGCCAGGGAACCGGCATCAGCCTCATCCCACCTCCCTGGCACTGGTGTGTGGGGTGTTGACAAGAGGTGCCCAACTGCACCGGGCTGTTACCGCTGTAACGGCCTTAGGGGATGGGCCTTGTCTCCTCTGGGAGCAGACACAACTGGCCTCTCCCCTAAACAAGAGTGTTTCATGCTGTCATTTTAGTCTCGAGATTATTTTTACTGTTAACCAAAAAGCTGTAAATTAGTGTGTATATTTTGGCACCGTTGTAGCTCAGGATGGGGTTCAGGTTGGAGCTGGCTCAGGGAGATTTAACTCGTCCTCCTCGCCCTGCGGAGGCAGCGGGGACGCAGGTCGGGAGTGGAGAATTGCTGCTTTGTGGTGGTGGCTCTGGATATGGAGTCTGTGACTTTCTACTGAAAGCGCTTGTCTGTGAGCACAAACTACTCATGAAATGACACTAGATTCTTACTTTCCTTTATTCGGTGGGTTTGTAAATAAACTGCATCTTGGGAGAGCGCTGGGCTTTGGCTTTGGTTTTTTGACAGGGCCGGGACTAGATTTAATTCTTCATTTCTGCCAATTGATAATTATTAACCCTGTTTGTGCTCTGGCTCCTGCGTGTCAGGCTCAGACCTCTGCACAACCTGGGCTGGCACCTCATGCTGACCTTGCCTCAGACCAGGCAGTGGCCAGGGCAGGAGAAGTTGTGCAACGAGAAGTGGCAGCCCTGACAAGCAGGAACTACCCAAAATGAAAGGATTTAGGGGTCCTGCAAGGGGAAGGCCCCAAGGAAAGGGAGGGGGGCTGGCAGAAAACAGGGCTGACTGGTGGACGACAGTGTTGTCTTCACCTTAACAAGCTTCTCCGGGAAAAGCAGGTGGAGTCTTTTCTGCAAAGTAGGACTGTAACAGGGCACAGGCCCTGGGAAACCCATGTTTGGAAGCCCAAGCTCATGGGAGGGTGGAATCTACAGCATACTTACTGGTGTGAAAATTAGTGTTTTCAGTCAAAATAATTCCAGTTTGGCATCTGGCTGAGGAAGGCTTCAGCGTCACCTCACCCCTGTAACAGCTGGGGTCCAGACCAGCCTACTGGGCTGGGGGAGGCGGTAAAAGCTGCCTGGGCTTCTCCTACCACAAAACCTACTTCTGGTTGCAGGGTAGGTAATTTCCACACACAAAGGGAATCTCCCCGCAGCTAAGAAAGGATGAGGCACCACCACTCAAGGTTGTTTTTTTTCAGATTTGAGAAAGACCCAGAGGGTTCACCCACCCTTAGCTGGAAAAGGCAGAGTGGCCCCGAGCCCTCCCCCCAGCAGAGCAGAGAAGTTTTTGAGCACGTGGCTGTTTGGAATTTTTTTAATAAAATGGATTTTTTTTTTCAAATATTTGTAACTGAAAAAATAATTCAATTTAAAGATCCATTCTCTCCCCCGTTAACTTGTCACTTCTATCCTTTTCCAGTTGAATACTCGCTCTGGATCCGATGCCCCAACACCATCCGTTTTAGACGGTGCTGTGATCACCCCTCGCCGTTTGCTGCATAGTGGAAGGGAGAGTGCACGCTTGTCAAATACACCTTACAAACAAGTAGTGGTTACAGCAGAAAGATTCAGGATTACATTCAAGGTAGAGGCAGAACATCAGACTTCATTTTTTTCCCAACGGGTGCAAAAAATGTATGTCCAGGGGAATACCTCTTCTGACAAAGAACTATTGAACTATTATTCAAACAAATAATAGTAAGAAAGCAGAGAACTGGGCAAGCCTGCTCTGGGCACTGCTTGGGGAAAAGACTTTCTCCTGTTTCCTGGGATGAGGTACCATCTTCCCCTCTGCCCCTGGGCACAGGTATCTCGCTCGCTCCTCTGGCACAAGCCCCCTGTGTAGAGGGGCTCTGGCAGGTTTAGCTGGGTTCTGCAGGAGGTGAGAGGCTCATGGTTCTGTATCATTTGGGCTCCTTGAGGGCACTTAAGCCCATCAGCCAATTTCAAGTACATTGGGTAAATTGAATGTAATTAAATTCCTACAGAGGTTCATAAATGAAGGTGGGTGGGTAAAGGTGAAAGGGAGCAGCTGTGAGCTCAGCCTTTCACCTTCAGCCCTGGGGAAGGGCTAAATCAGTAACAAGCATTGGCATTTCTCTGCCAACAAAGACTGGGGTGCCTGGCCCAGTGCGAGGAACCATGGTCAGGCCAGGACTGCGGGTGGAGTGCTCCCACCCTCCTCTAGGAGCTCATTGCACTTCGATAAGTTTCATTCTTTATTTACTGGTTGCAGCTTTGTAATTATTTGTACAGAAGAAATCACACAGCTGGTTTTGGTGGGGGCTGCTGCTTGCTGTGGGCTAAAAGCAGCTGATTTTGCTTGACACACGGGCAGCCTCATTTTTTTACCCTTAGCACTTGAAGGATCCTTTCTCCTAAGAAACCACTTTCCTCCTGTGCCCACCTGGTCCCATGGCTGGGCAGCTGCCCCGGGGGGGGGGGGGCTCTGTCAAGTGATTGCTAATGCACTCACTGCTCCTAGTGCACCCAGCACAACCACCAAAATGGAGCAGGGCTGCACTGCGAGGGAGGTGAAGGGGGTGTCCACCTGTTACTCTGATTTTTAGGACGTGATAGTGTAGCTTGGGCAACAGAAAGCTGAGGGGGAGGAGAGGGGATGTCCTTTAACCCGGACACTGAGGGAGGCAGATAAGAAGCTCTGACTTGCTTACAACTGGGAAGGGGGAGAGAGAGGAAGGAAGCTGCCAGCAGGCTCCCCCTGCAAATGATTAAGAAAGTGGCTCCCCATGCAGTTAACAAGCAAATAGGGCTCAGGAAAGCAGGAGTTTCTCCCAGCTGCAAAACAGGCGTGACCCCACTTGGCTGCCAGGCTAATGGCCGAGAGCACAGCCTGCAGGGCTGGCATTCCCCTGCCCTGCCATGGACCAGAGGTACCTGCACCCCTGCAGCAAGGCCTCCCCCTGAGAAGAGCACCAGGTACTAAAGGGGCAGGGGAGCAGCATGTGCCCACCTTCCCCAGCAGGTAGCACTGCAGCCCAGTGCAGGGTAAAGGGGGAACAGCATCCTCAAGGAGCTATTAACAGGATGCCAGTTTATCCTTCTTTTGCCTGAGCAGAGTCAGCACCTTAAGACTGTCTGATTTCAAAAGCCACTGCCTCCCTCAGCTCGAGCAGCCCAGACCCCAGGGCTGAAGCAGGGGTGGCTGTGTGGGGCACAGCAGGGCTATGGCTCACCTGGTAAGTACAGCGGTGAGTTACTGCTAACAAACAAACACAGGGATTTAAAAGTGACAGGAGTAACGGCATGAGAGAGGCAGAGCCACAGGCTTGGGTTTCTAGCACAAAACCCTGCAGAACACCTAGCAACATCGTGGCTCTGGAGGCTTGGGCTGCTCATCTGCTCCCTCATCAGTCAGCACCTACCCTGAGGCACCAGCCCAGGGCCCTCCCTGGACACAGCAAGCAGCTGTTTGCCTTTTAGCTGGTGGGCCTGGAGGGAAGGAAGAGCAGAGGTTTCGCTGCAGCAGAGGTCACCTGCCCATTACTTGCTTTCAGGCTCCCGTTTCTCCCCAGAATAGGGCCCTTGCAGTCGCACCACTGAGCTAGGACCTGTGTTGTGCCACCCACCACCCAGTTTGTGGTGCCACTTCCCCTTCCTGTGTCTGTTGGGTCTCCAGCCCCAGCTGCTTCTTTCCACTGGGGCACCTGCTACAGGAAGGCAGCAGCACAGCTGAAGGCAGGAGACAGACTGCATGTGGCCCCTAATGATATGTTGCTCATTGCTGCGCCCCTCACGTGCTCCCCAGGACAGTCTGAAAGGCTGCCTGCTGTGCTGCGGAAGCTGGGACAAACAGGAGGTTGTGCCTCAAGGCCAGACTCCAGGCCCAACCAGAGGTTTGGGGCAGCGAAGGACAGATTTACATAAGAGGACCTGGATTTTAGCACCTTAAAAAATCTGTTTTGCAGCCCAAAGCGAGTGAAGCAAGCGGGCAGGCCTCTGCCAAGCTCAGCAATATTTGGGAAACCAGCTTAGCCATTACCAGGTAGGTGGGGACCCCTGGTTCCCTTTGGCTACACTTGGAAAAGGTGCCTGTTCTGCCCAGCTCCTCACAGCCCAGCGGCAGAGCAGACCCCTCCCCTGACAGACAGCAGGTGGGGCAGGGAGCAGCTGTTCCAGACCCCAGCCAGCGCTCCCACCATCCTGTCCTGCTCTGGAGGTAGAATCCCCTTCTGTAACCGTTAAACCACATGTGCTGGGGGGAGCACAACCCCATTTATTTGCCAATCCCAGCAAAACATGGGGTGTTGCTTCTGGAAATGGCTCAGACCCAGTGATGCTCTGTCCTGCTGCGAGGCGTGATGGAACTTGTGGCCCGGCAGCACCATGCCCCTTGTGCTGCCATCACTGCTCCTGCTGGGAGGAAGAGGGGCTGCCAGCTCCTTTCACCAGAGCTGGGTCAGGCTGCACCGAGGGGGCAGGAGGCCACCAGCCCCAGAACTCCTGCTGCCTCTTCTTCCCCCCCAGCAGCCGTTCTCCCTGCCCTGGTCTGTCCACTCGAGCAGCAGGTCTGCCTTTGCCACCACTGCCGGCTTCGTGCAGGAAGGACACTCTTGGGGGAGGAGTACAAATACTAGGAGCTTGTTTCCTTTTTTTTTCTTTTTTTGGTTGACTGGCCTCTTCCCCTCGCATGCCCGTGCCCTCCCACTCCCATTCCCTTCAGTCTCTGCTCACAGAGTTACAAGCAAGAATCCCAGTGCAGCTGCAGATCGTGTCCATCAAGGAAGTCTGTGGAAAAGAGGCTAGGAGCCGCAGTGCTGAGGGGAGCCAGGCTCATGACAGGCCCCCCCGGCAGCTCCAGCCAGTCCATGCTGTCCAAGTTAGCCTCAGCCAGATCCAGGGCTATGCCCCCGGACGGCTCGTGAGCAAAGTGCAATTCCGAGGTGTCCATAGGTGAAGGCGGGTGGTCCAGGATGGCCGAGCTGCTCAGCATCTCACTGTGGAGGTCATCAATCAGGGACAGGGGCTCCGGCCCATCATGGCCTGCCGTCAGCAGTGGGAGGCCGGTGCTGCTCTCCAGGAAGTCCTCCAGCCGGCCCACAGGCACCGGCTGCCCCAAGGACACTGGCACCGCCAGCTCGGAGGATTGGTGGCTGCTGGGCGGTGGGGAGCAGGCTGGGGCCACGGGTGGTTCTTTCCCAGCTGGGGACGACTGACCCTTGAAGTCAGCAGAAATCTCTGTAGAGAAAACAGGCAGGCCAGGGTGAGGAAAAGCTTGGCTGAACACCAGAAGGGTCCCACCCACCAGAGCAACAGGGACCCCCCAGACTGAGCCATCATTGACCACCAACAGGGATAAGGAAACCCATCCTGTGCCCACACTTGGCTGGCTAGGGGGAGTTTTCAGCCCACCTCTGGGGAATTCAAGCTCTTTCCAGTAGCGCAGAAGAGATGTCCCCACATCTGATGCAGCAGAACCACCAAGAAGCTTTGTATTGTTCTAATGCCTGACTGACATCTCCCTCGCTGCCTTAATGACACTGACAGGGATGCAGAAGCCTAGGCCATGACAAACTCTCCCCTCAGTGCTTTATAATCCCCAGGCTAAAACCCAAAGACTACAGGAAATGCTGGCTTTGCCTCCTTACCTCCACTTTCGATGAGAATGTCGAACAGGTCATCCATCTGCTGGCTGGAACAGCCGTTCTCCTGGGGAGAGCAAGTGCAGGATTAGCTTCCTATTTACCAGCTGAGCTTCCACCTCCAGCAACACCCTTGGCTGCTGGCTCTCCTCCCTCGCCCCAAGGATGTAGCTGTTTTCTGGCAAGAATGGGCACAGGGACCAGAATCCTAACCCCAGGCTGTTACTGGATGGGAAGGTATAGTCTGCAACTGCTGTACTAAACTGTAATTTAGGGTCTGCCCCAAACCCTCTATGAGGAAACCAGGGAGAAAAACTGCTCTCACCTGGGCCTTTGGCTGTTGCTTCACGGCCTCTTCATAGCCTGGTGGCTCTTTCATTGGGACCGAGGGAACAGGGAGAGGAGGTGGAGGAGTTCCAAAAAGCGACGCGTGCTGTTGCTGCTCCAGGTCCATCTGGGATGGGGAAGGGGCTGCAGGAGAGCCGGGCGGTGATGAGGTCTGTTTAGAACAAAGGCAGAAGGGGCGATCAGGGGAAAGTCGACATCAACTCATGTCTCACAGCTGCTTTGACAGACCATCACCCCATCTCTTGGTGAGCGCTGCACAGAGGGCTGCAGTGCTCTGCTCTCAGCAGCCTGGCTTCTTCTGTGTACTCTGTGCACTATGCCCTGGCTGCAGGGGAGGAAGACAGATTTCCCCTCCAGCTCACAGCTGGAAATGCTTTGCTGATTTTTCTAATGCTAAACCAACCACGCCACAAACCGCCCCCGGGCTGCTGCTGGTTGGGGAGAGCCTCATCTGTCCAACTGGGGGATTCCTCTGGCTCTTTGGAGAGAGAGGGCACTTCCCTTGTGTTCAGCCTACTCTGTGCAATTTATCCAGAACCTATCTCTTACACACCTCCCTCTGCAGCGCCTGCTTTGGTAACACAGTCAAGTTTCATTAGCAGCAAGTTTCACAGCCTGATGGTGGGCGGAGAGCACCAGAGCACTCAGCAGCACCAGAGACCTCCAAAGGAAACCCCAAGCATGGCAGGAAGTGGTGCTCGTGACTCAGCTTTACCAGATGAATCAGCACACAACTGCCCATTAGAAAAGTTAAAAGGTGGATCAGGTCTTTGCCTCTACAGCAGTTATGCTCTCTTTCTGAGAGCGGCTGGAAACTGGTATTGTAGCACAGGCCACTGGGATGTGCTGGGAGGGTACATTTTTTTTGACACACTGGTGGAGCAGCTTTGCCTGGAGCACAAATTTTCAAGGATCATTTGTGGAAACCATTGGGGAAGAAGGACTGCAGGTTTGGAGGTGTTAAGAAAAACAATATGGTGTGAGGCTGGCTTCTGACCCTACAGGGAGGCAAAAGGATCAAGAAAGTCACTACAGATGCCTTCACGGCACACGAGCTAAGGGAGGCTGAGGGAAAAGGTGCCTTTGTTTCACCTTCTGCATTTCCTCAAAGGTACCAAAGCAAACCAAGGCACTGACTCTTTGCAAAGTGCACAGCCCACTCTGACTACACTAGAGATTAGACCGTACTTGTTTACAACACCAGCTGGAATTCTGCCCAGAGGTGGACCCAGAGTGGTCAGAGTTCAGCCCAGAGCTCTTTGCTGCAAAGCCTCCACATCACTTCCAAGCGAGCCCACAGGGGAAGACCTCCCAGACACTTAGCACTCCTGAAACCTCATGCCTGATGGGCTCTCAATGGCAGCTAGTTCAGCAGGAGGCAGGGGGATGGAGATGCTGTTCCAGGCACTCCTTCTGCTGCCGCTTTCAAGCTGGAAACCAAAAAACTGTGTGGCAGAAGCTGCTGTGAGATCTCAGTTGCTGTGATGATGGTCTCTGACCAGGATTGTGCGCGTGTGTCCCCTTCCCACCGCTGCTACAAATCCCATCAGCAGGCAAAGAAAAACAAGGAAGAAAAGTGAGCAGGCAGCGAGTTACCTTTCTGACAGATTGGTTTAGTCCTCTGGGCGGCTGCTGCTGCTGCTGCTTCTGCTGCGGCGGCGTGGGCTGCTGCTTCTGCTGCGGCGTGGGCTGCTGAGGGGTGCTTGCCGGTAGCTGACATGGCGGTTGGCTGGAAGTTTTAGCGGGCGTTGATTGTACTCTCTGGAAAGAAAAGGGTATCCATGAGAAGCTATTTCTCAGACACAACATGGAGCAAGGTTTGCGTTTCTTAAAGGATTTATGAAATTTGTTCTTCCCCACTCTTTATTCTTTAGGAAATTCAGTCAATCTTTCTGTTTCGCCAAGCAGAGAAATCAGATGGAGGTGGGATTCAGAGGCCTAAAAGAGGAGGCATTACCAGTCTAAGTACCTAGGCTATCCATGATATCTCTCAAGGCCTGGCAGACCTGACGCAGGACCTGTAGCCTTCTGGAGCAGTGGCTGGAGTTCAGGTGAGATACCCTGGGGTGTCAAGGGTGACACTGGATGCTGATATTTAGACAGCTGACTGGCATCTCACCTGCTACACAGCAAATGCAGCCTGCTCAGTGCCTGTCCCTGATGGTAGACACTGCCACTTGCTCTGCAGAAGGTGCAGGAAATGTAGTGGCAGAGAATGAAAATCTCTGATGCCATGGAAGATGCTGGAGTTTGACTTACTTATGTCATAAAACCTGGACATATTTATGCCTTCCTGGAAGAAACGCTCGGAACACTTCTGTTAAGTGCTGAGCTCATGCCAACAGGAGAACAGTAGATCATCCCCGATGAAAGACTCTGTTAACACTGAAATACTGACATGCATTAAAACAAAGAGCAGTCAAAAAGCAAAAAGTCTGCTCCCAGGGTCTGATTTCAGCTCTCGGTAGACAAGGTGACCTATCTATCACTCAGACTACAATCACTCTAATAAAAAACAAAAGGTGAAATACACTCTGCTTTTTTTAATACCACAGGCATAGTTGTTCTTTCAAAAAGTACTGCAATGTGGCAGCAAACCCTTGTCCTCCAAGCCCGAGCTCCTGCCCGACAAAAGGCAGAGCCATGTGCTTGGAAGAATGCTGAACAGCCTGTGATGTGCACAGTCAATCGTGCATTGCTGTACACAGTTCCTCATTGTCAAAATCCAGTCTTTTTGCTAAAAAGCTGCTTACACTGCTCTGTTTTACAAAGCCATGATCTACCAGCCATCGTGGCAAGCAACTCAGCCAGTTTAGTATTTACGGCATTGAATTTCTACCACGTTACGTCATTCTGTGGTAACCTGAACCACAAGAGCAAGAAGATGGAGAGAGGAACCCAACTGCTTGCAGCAGGGATGTGATCACAGAATCACAGAATGGCAGGGGTTGGAAGGGACCTCTGGAGATCATCTAGTCCATACCCCCTGCCAGAGCAGGTTCACCTAAAGCAGGCTGGACAGGATTGCATCCAAGCATGTTCTGAATGTCTCTAGAGAAGGAGACTCCACCACCTTTCTGGGCAGCCTGTTCCAGTGCTCTGTCACTCTCAAAGTAAAGAAGTTCCTCCTCATGTTTAGATGGAACTTCTTATGTTCCAGTTTGTGCCCATTACCTCTTGTCCTGTCACTGGGATCACTGACAAAGGACTGTCCCCAATCCTCCTGACAACCCCCCTTTAAGTATTTATAATCATTGATCTGTGATCTAACCCTTGCCTACCTGCAAGGCCGGGCAGCTACTCCCTGCCTTCCCCTGGGGTGAGAGGCCCTGCCTCTCGGCGCTCTGCTTGGTCACGGTGAGGACGATGTGGGTCCCTGTGGAGTCGGTGATGAGGGTGGGGGGAGGGGTGCCCTTGATGAGGTCGCTCAGGGCGCTCCCTTGCTGGCCAAGGAAAAGCCGCGGGCTGTGGGACTGGCACGGCGGCTCTGCTTCCGCGGCTGGCACCTCCTGCTTCACCATCACGGCTTTCTTTGGCACTGGGCTTGGGTTCGAAGTGTCCATTTGGCTAGCTGTTGGTGCAGGGCTGAATTGGTCTGTTTGGCCACTGGATTGATTTGCAAACTGGCAACTCAGGAAACCGTTTTCACTTTTCACCTGGGTGCCAAACGCTGCTGGGTTGGAGGCAAGGGCTGTTCCTTCTCCCGCAGCCGCTGGGGCCGGTAGTGACTGCTGAGAGCGCTTCTCCTGCTCTAGCTGTAGTCTAAGCATCTCAACCAACTGCTGCTTCTGCTTCAGCATGCGAGTGAGTTCCTCAATCTGCTTGTCCTTCTCCTGCAGCATCTGGTCTTTGTCCCTAACTTCTGCATCTCTGCTGTTACTGGTGCTGCACCGCTCCAACCTGGGTGCCGCACTTACGCTGCAGGAGGCAGACTTGGAGCTTTCTTCCTTCACCAGGAACTGCACTGGAGACGCCTGCAAGGTGAGCTGGGTCAGGGGTGAAGTCACCATCTCTCCAAAGGTGTCTCCGGTGGCCGAGTTCTCGTCCCCTGTGCTTATTTGCGAGCGCTCAGAAGGAGTTGGAGAAACGGGAGGAGTTGAGCCTGTGCTGCCAAACTTCATCACGCCGCCACCGGTGACTGTGGCCACGACTACTTCTGCTGGTGCAATGCCAGTGGTGACCAGGGCTGGCCCTGTGCTCAGCCTGGCAGCCGGGAAGGCTACCACCACTTCGGCAGCTTTTGGGATGACGGCTGCTGTGTTGGGCTTGGGAGCGGGGGTTGTTTGGCTGGCTGCACCATTCTGCTCTTGATAAGCTCTGAGACGCTCAATCAGACCCGTCTTTGTGCCCGAGACAGGCAAGGCCCTCAACTTCAGCTCTTGCTTCAGCTCTGCTACCTGACACAGGGGAAAAAAATGAGGGCAACGTTAAGAGAACATACACTGTCTATTAACAGCTACCGTAACCATGGGGCAAAGGACTAAACCGACCCTCCTACAGGCCAACAAACCTGTCCCTCAGGTACAGACTGCAGGGTAGCAATGCCAGCTGTTATGAGTAACTCCTGCCAGTCTACCTCGGCCCTGCTCTGGGGCAGCACCACTGTTCAGTACTGCCCTCTCCACCAAAAATGGCAAAAAAAGGGGCCGTGCAGCTTCACAGGAAATTTACCTTCATCTCATCTAGGTTGGCAGGGAGAGGGCCAGGCTTGCCCACTGCAGCATTACTGTTTTGTCGCATGAGCCCACTGGAACCCGAGGATACTGAGGATGTGCTGCTGACCGTGGCAGAGAGATTGCGTACAGCAGGGGCACTGGCACCACTCTGCTGCTCTCCTGGAGGCCTGCAGGGAAAGAAAAAACACAGGCATCAAAACCAAGGTGGAAAGGCACCGGAGACCCTCAATGTCAACAATCACATTCAGAAACATCTGGGTCACTACTGTCACCCTAGACACTAAAGCACGCCAGTGCCTTTGACTATATCCATGCTCCTTACCCTGCCAACCAACTCACTTCAGCTGCTTTGGTCTGATTCATCTGACACCGGCCCTTTTTGTGGCTCACTGTAACTTACAGAATCATAGAATAGCCTAGGTTGGAAGGGACCTTTCAGATCATTGTGTCCAACCATCAACCTAACACCGACAGAAACCACCACTAAACCACGTGCCTCAGCATCACATCTACCCGTCTTTTAAATATCTCTAGGGATGGTGACTCCACCACTTCCCTGGGCAGCCTGCTCCAATGCTTGACAATCTTTTTGGTGGAGAAATATTTTGCAATATCCAATCTAAACTTCCCTTGAGGCTTTTTCCTCTTGTCCTATCACTTGCTCCTTGGGAGAATAGACCAGCCTTCCCTCACTACAACCTCCTTTCAGGTAGTTGTAGAGAGCGATAAGGTCTTCTCTCAGCCTCCTTTTCTGCAGGCTGAACAACCCCAGCTCCCTCAGCCACTCCTCAGAACTGACTGTGTTACATCCAACCGCAACATCTCACACCCAGAAGACAATGTCTCTAATAACAGTTCTGGGGAAGCGAGTGCTTCCCAAGAGAGAGCTGCCACTTAGGAGACATACTTTGGTGGAGCTGGCAGGATGGTCTGATAGTTGTAGTGCTGCTGCTGCTGCTGGCTGAGGATCTGAAGCTGGAGAAAGAGCTGCTGCTGCTGCAGTATTTTGGCATAGGATGAATCCATGGGAGGAGCTCCCTTGTCCTGCTTTTGGTCCGGAGGAATATACTGATGATATTTAAGCTTCTTGACTTTCGGCTTCAACTCCTTGGCTTTTTTACTGCGCTGAGATTTTTCACTAGCAGACTTGGGCTGGCTTTGCTATTTAAAAGAAAAGGAGGAAGCAAATAAGAATGAAAACACTGAAATAACATAACACCCCATGTAAACGAGAACACATACTGGGATTTTCTTTTCAAAATTCTCCAGATTTGACCTCAGGGCCTTTCCATGGTTCTCTAACTCAGGCAGCAGCATAGTCACAGCACCTGCAGCAGCTTACACTGCACCATAACGCAGGTCATCCTTCCATTATTAGCACGCCAGACCACTTGCTCATCCAGCACAGACACACTGGCTCTAGTTATGGAGAATGTTGATTGTTTCAAAACATTTTGCATTCAGGACCCATTTTACAGAAGGTGAATACATCATGGAACAGAAAAACCTATTAAATATGTTACAACTAGCATCAGAGGAAGACACTAGTGAGAAATAAGCTTTCCTTCCTCTGCATCTGTTAACACAGTATTTCCAGCTCCAAGCCTTCTTCAGAGTAACCATCTTGTCTTCTTTCAGACCATAACAATGAAGAAAACAGCCAGAATAGTACCTTGATGAGCGTTGGTGGGGGCTTGGCAGCAGTAAGAGCCACTCCATTGGTAAGACTGGGAGGCAGAAGAGGCGGAGGTGGCAGAGGCGGGGGTGGCTGTTCAGGTAGGAAAAGTGTTTCACTGGAGTCTGCGCTGATCTGCAATTGGGATGTACCCTGCAGGGACAGAAAATGGCATAATGAATACACATACGAGGAGGGAAACAGTTTAAAAGAGTGCAGAAGTGTCCGCTTACAGGGAAGCAGCAGAGGTTTCAAGTCATGAATTAGACTCCTTTAACCCACTGCTTCATCTGTCCCTGAGAAGCAGTACAACTTCTTAGGGCAGGAAAGGAATCAAAATCCCACACCTGTATCTCCCAGCTTTGCCTGCCAGAATCAGTCACGCGCCAACACAGGCTGTATCACCAAGGAATGCCTGCCCCCCTTCCCCACATGGCACCACTACAGGAGCTTCTGAATAAACAGAGGACTTTTTACCAACAACACGCAGAGCTAAGACCCCTTGTGAAATTTCACAGACTATACCTTTTAAGGATCCCTCTGTCTCACTTTTTAGGATCCTCCGCCACAAATCAGCAGTAGCTGTGGAGCTCTAGGGCACTGCAGGAGGCCACCACATTCTCACCTGAGCTAGTGACGTGCCAGTGGTGCTAGGGAGAGGCTCACAAATCCGGGAGTCCATCGGTGATGGGACAGACCCCTGGGACTCATGGCTGGCTGGCTGCTCTGGGGAGAGGGCATCACTGCTGTCCTCATCAAAGGAGGAATTGTCTGCAACCTTTGGGTAGTTCACCTGTCCAACTAGAAACACAAACATCAATTGTGGTCTTTAAAGTGGACTAAGAAATTATTTGACTTGACACTAGATGTTTCACAAAGATAATGAAGGCATGGAGAGAGTTATGTCTGAGCTGTGCTTAAAGCACCAGCTAAAAATGAGAGAACAGAGCCCAAACTGGATCAGTTTTGAGTGTTTACATTCATCACTGCTATCAGTAGAATAAAATGAGGCAGACTGGGGTGAACCATTTCCCTTGCTTCCTAGCCAGACAAGATCAGGAAGTATAACAAGAGCTACTTAACTCTGCCCAAACCCAGATCTGTGGCCTGGCTTGTTTGATTATCATTTGACAGCAAAGAAGACAGTGCAAGGTTGAGTCACGGTTTCTTTGGTGTTCGTCCTATGTGGTGGAAGGTAGAATCCCTCTTCAAGACAGAATCCCAAATTGTCCTCTAGTCTTATAAGCAACAAGGACTATAGATTAAGTGGTGACCTTGACTGCTAGTAACATTCCTATCTACATGTCCAGTAGATAAGTTCACTTGAGTGTACCTCGGTAATGAACTAATGTTGTTTAGATTACATTATCTCAAACTAACCTTGGTAAGCAGGAAAATACTATCATTTGCACCTAACATAAAAGCAGCAGAAATCCAGAGAGATGCCAAAGTCAGAAGGAAGCCACATCCCTAATGCTCTCCAGTTCACAAGTTCACTTTTTCTCTTCCTCAACCACATCTTGTGCAATAGTGAAGGCAGGCTCTCCCTCTACACTGTCCTTTTCCTTTTTCATGAAAAATATTCCATCTTGCTCACAGTTGTGTCCCATTTGTCTTTAAAGTAGTGGTGCGTGTTTGAGGGGATGAATAACCACAGACACTCACAGACTGCTCGGTCTGGGGAGACGGGCAAAAGCTCTGCTGAGGCAGTGGGAAGGCTATTCCTCAGCATTCCTTTCAGCCCTTGGAATGGCACTGGCATGATTTACATCTGTTCTGGTTTATTTTTAAAGGAGTTGAATCGTCTGAAGTTTTTAAGTTCACAGACAGCTTTTGTTTCATCCCACCTGTTTATATTCTGTCTCCTCTCCCCCATCTAAGTCAGGGGGTTCTCCCTGACCAAGGTTGCTGACATGTTATAACGAGAGAGGGATTTTTAAGGAGATAATCTAGTGAATGCAATCTTCAACAGTCTTTCAAGTCTTTAGGGTACGCAATTGCTTTTCACGTTATTCTGGGATGTCCATACTCCCTATAATTTAATGTCTATCTGGGCCAGAGGGAGTCCTGCTTTCTAGAATCCTTGGGGATGAAAGGCTGTGATTCTGAGACAGGGAAACAAGATCAACGATGGGACTGTGTTCCCCTAGACAGGCAGGTGAATTGACAACAAACCACAGCTGCCTGTGGGAAATGCCCTCAACACAGACCCTCGTCTGGCCATACCTATAATGGCTTCCTTCAGGCTCGATTCCACAGGCAAGATGTTCTTCTCTACCAGCTCCATGGGACCTGGCCTCTGCGCTATCTTCTCATTGAGGTCATCTGCCAGTCTGGCTCTCTTTAGCTTCAGCTGCTTTGCCTGCAAGGAGGGTTCAGCTGAGGTCTCTGTTCAGGGGAGAGTAAATAAAATGGCATCAATCCAGCAATGGTCAACCTATGCACTTCAGCAGTACTTTACTTCTGTTCAGAAAGGTAACTGTAGGTAACAGCAGATAACTGTAGAGGAAAACAGTTGCAGATAACAATAGATAACTATGCACTGTGAAGATATTACAGACATTACGTGTAGTTACGTTATAAAGATAACTAAAGTACTGCTTGTGACTCCAGATTAGGAAAAATTTACTGTTCTCAAACTGATGTGACCCAATTCTTGTTCTTTTCCCTTTCAGTTATGTCCAAAGATGTGGTGCTCAGCAGCTGCATAGCACTCCCCCTCTGAAACTGAGGTGCTTACTAATTAGATCAAATCTGCCTCACTCCTTCTTGGACACAGTCTTCCCTTAGTAGAAGAGCAATCACAGTCATTCCATTTCATTGTTGCTCAGCTACACAAAACTGCACAATTTTGAATTCACGTAACAGATTCTCCTGAGAACCTCCATGCAAGCAGAGCTGAATCCCTCCAAGAAATCCTCCAACAGGCATGATCTTCTGCCTGCTTCTAACTGAAAGACAGACTTGGAGGCCAGAGGCAAAATAGAAAGCAGTTAAATAAGTAGTTACAATAAGTTTATTGTTGATGTTTTCCTGTGTAGCACATGCCATACCTTCCAGAATGTGCATCCTAACCAGCTCTGATCTCTCTGGCCGGGACCGGATTTTCCGTTTCAGATAGTCCTCTGTCTGCAGCAAAAACAGACAAGCAAGAACCAATTTCAGTTGATCAGACACAGGAGTGAGGTAATCTTGGACAGCACAAACAAGAGAATCAACCATCTTTAGTTGTTACTGAGATCTAAATAAACACAGAACAGAGAAGGGGCATATCTTCTGTCCCAGAGCACCCAGAAAATGAGTTTATTCTAAAGATGACCTTCTACTGTACATTGCTTCAGTATAAGGGTGCACTGCTGTCCTGCAAAACAGAAAATGGAACGACTTCCTTAAGAGCTGAAGCCCTCTTTTCCCCTTTTATCCAACACCATTAACTTGTGTCAGAGTGAAATTCAAGACATTTCTTTTTACATTAAAGGTATATGCACTGGTTCCATTGTTCACAGCAAATACTTTCATATACTGCTGACATTCAGGGCCAACTTGTGGTTTGGGCATTCTCTTATTTGTTTAAAGATATGTTACTTGTTAAGCTAAAGACCCCATGCACTCCCTTGGCAGGCAGAATCTAAATGCTGCAACAAGACCCATTTAATTTCCAGAACTGCTTTCAGCTCCGTCTTTGGAGAATGCACTGCAGAGCAATGGACAGAGATGACCCTGTCCAGAATGAGCACGTCACCCTTTGCACAGCCAAGAAATTGGAACCTGGGAGCAGCGGGTAACAGACTGGTAAGTACTGGCCATCAGAACGGGCCTTCAGAGAAAATAAATATTAAAGTCAATCAGAAAACTGCACCATACTTGCTCAATTGACCACACCAAAATATTAACTTAATAAGAAGGTTGTAGGAAATAAGAGGAGGAAAAAGCAAAAGCCTTTGGGACACTGGTCTTAATGCAAAGTCCACCGTTCCAATCCTTCCACAGAGTTTAAAGTGCTAACACTGCCTTGCAGGTTTTAATCACAGCTGTTATTTTTTTACTTATGTTGCTTTCACTTTTAAAACAAAACTTAGCCCAGCAGTCGTAACAGGTTTTATTCCTCTGCAGGCTAGTCAGAAAAATAGCTATCCCCAGAGGCCTTTTGAGGAACAGAAATCATCAAGAAACCCCCCAGTTAGCAAAGATGCCACATGAAGTGTGACGCCTGGCTTCCTCTTTCTGTAGAGCCAGAAGTCTGCGTGATTTCAGTGTTACAAGATTTTGTAGGGGATCCTCTCTACTAAATTTTCAATTTCTAATGTTCTAGATAAACAAGTGCACATGCAGGTAACAGAGAACCATACACTTTCCTCAAAGGTGGAACTGAGCTCCACACAACAGGAGCATTTAAGGGCAAAACAGACATCATAAAAATGTAAAGTATATGGACAGTGAGGAAGAAGAATATCAGTGACTTCTAGAAAGAAGACTCCAGGGGAAATCCAGGCACCATATTCATTGGGTTTTAGGCACATCTGGTTCACTGAGGGTTAACCACCGCCACATACAAGCTAAAGAACACCTCATCCAATACATCTCTGCCTGCATAGCACCGTGTTAGATCCAGAACATGAACAATTTCCTTCTGGATCTCATTAACAGATAGAGGATGCCCAAAACACAAGACATACTCCTGACTTTCCAAAAACATTAAAGAGCACATTGCATCTTACCCTGGCCCGCTCCAAACTCCGTCGTTGTTCATGAAATGCAGCTGGACTTTTCAGAGCTGTTGAGAGAAAAACATTCAGAGAATGAATTAGAATGATGGAAGTTCTCTCACTTCACGTCCTTTCAGGCCAACTAAGTTAACAAATACACCGCAGCAACTGCCTCCTGCATCTTTCAACACACTGGACCAGATCTTCAGCTGGTACAAAGTGATGTGAATTAACATACTCCGTTTGACAGCACAGGAGCTACAGGAACTGACCTGGACTTTTTGTGGGCTACTGAAGAAAGTAATATGGGCTACGCTTCTAGTTGAACTAATCACCGTTCACAAAGTTGGGTCCAAGAATATGAGAGAATATGAGTCAAATCCAGCCCCACAATAAATGCCTTTTACAAGCTTCTACATAGAGTAAGATATCCAGGACCCTTAAGTAAGGGAATGGCACTGAAACATTGAAGAGATACATGAAAGGGTTGGAAGGATGGAGGAGGATCCTAATGAACTGCAAATCCTCTTTACTACCTTCTAATGTCAAAGGAAGCTACAAGTCTTTGCTTACTCTGCACCTGTGTTTTGTGTACATGCAAGGGCTGGTTGCAAATTCTGCAGGTCCACAGGACATATATGTTGTTCCCTATAGGAAAAGCTATCTTGAGAACAGGAATACTTGGACAGGAAAGTATATCTGTCTGTTGACAGAAAATCAAGACTTGAGGAATTAACAGCAGCTCTCCATATAACAGACCTCCTCGTCCCCTCGGGCCCAGTATAAAACCAGAGCCAAAACAGATCATGTTTTAAGAAACGGATCCTCTGCTGTCCAGGACCATACTAACCCTGGAGGAATCTCTCACTCTGCCTGGCTCCTCTGGAGAACACAAAGCTCACGTCCCACAGTAAAACCAGAGAAAGAGGGTGACATTAATTCTAACTCAGCTGTGGTGTCACTAGCTCCTCACGGTTTTCCTGAATCCACAAAGTAGCTTATTTTTTAAAACAATCACATTGTGGCTTGTATTCAGGACTAGCTGAAGGGAACATAATAATTTCTTTTCATATTTCTGAAATATTCATATCTAAAACTGCCTGGTGAAGTTTCTAAATTACCATCAAGCTAAACAGCAAAGTTTAAAACAGCTTCAGCTTTAAAGATAAGTTGCAAGCCTTTTGAAGATGGAAATGTAAACTTGTACAGTTAGAAACTCCAAAGTATTGCATCTAGGTCCTATGAAACATAGTCTACTTGTATGATTTTTCACTTAAGACCAATGATTAAATATTTCTCAAATGTAACTTCATAATGGAATCTCAAAAGACTACTGAAAAATAAAAGCCCTTGCATAAATACAATGTAAGAAACTACTTCTAATGCATGTGTAGGTTTCTGAACTCTTTCCTACAGACTAAAACGGAGTAGCCAAAGACAAAGCGCTAAGACACACACACGTTCTGTTAAATATAGACAGAGTCCATGTAGGTTCATATCAATGGGTTAAAAAGTAGAATTTAGTCCACATGCCAGGAATTTTGAACAAACCAGGGCATAGATGGGATTCAGACTACAAAATTTAATTTATTGTAGAATAAATTAACAATAATTGAAAACTAACCATAGTGAATGAGTATACAGACCCCTACAATGATGAGGCAAACAGTTCCCATTCAGATTAAAGATAGTTTCATACAATCTGGTTATTGAGAGAAATCACCAGAGAAAGTTATGCAAACTGTGAAATGGGAGCACACTGATTGCACTTTGGGATAAACCAAAATAAGGGTAGAGATATGGTTTTGCAATAGCCACAAAAATAATAGAAAAAAACTTCACTGGCCAGCTGTGACATCAACTCCTGGGCAGTCCAACCATCACACTTCAATTAGGAGCAACTGACAAATAATATTGGGAAATACTCTTTTTCAAGTCGCACGAACTGCTAGTGAATATGCATGCCCTTGAACTTAAGCATGTATTTCTTTCATTGCATGTGCATCACAGAAAAGTGAAACAAAAGTTCAAGTACACTTGGGCAAAGATTCCATGTGATACATAAACTGGTATAAAAATCTACCCTGGAGACAACTGAAGCAAGCTTCTTCTTGAGTCTTCAAAAGCTCTCTACCACAGGAATGTGCAGGCACGGCAGTAATTCTTTACTGTCCCCTTCCTGCCCACCTCTGCCGTCAGTAAGAGGCAGCACATGAACTTTAAGTGACATTTCCCTGACCATAGCAAATGG
>JAOXNO010000001.1:54288343-54367951 GCA_028565335.1 Limnodromus scolopaceus | reverse complement strand
CCTTCCTGCCCACCTCTGCCGTCAGTAAGAGGCAGCACATGAACTTTAAGTGACATTTCCCTGACCATAGCAAATGGCCAAGTGCAGGAGTTCAGCTGATGTCACAAGTAGTCTGAGAAAACTCTTGCACAAAGAAGAACAAAGCAAGAAGAAAAGAATCTCTGGGTAATAAAAAACTCCCCTCAAACACATACACATTAAACAGTAAGTAATGCAAAACTGCTACAGGAAGAATCTTGTAAAGAACAATTTCAGTCTCTCATGATTAGTCCTTTGGAGTCAAGCTCTGAGTTGTAGCTCTCTGCTCTGGCAACATGACAGAGGACTTCATATTTGACCTCCGAAAATGTCAAGAGGGCACAAATCCTTCAGTGCTTCCCTCAGCAATCCAGGACGGGCCTGACATGTCAGAAGAGGGTGTCTATTGTAAAATCATACTCCATTCAAAGACAACTAAGCCTTGCACATTTTTCTGGCTTTGAAATGACTACACAGCCCAGAGCTGTGGAGCAACTCTGTTAACTTTACTACAGCAAATGGAAAAAAAACAAATTCTATGAAGAACTCTGAAGCAGTAAGACTCTGGGTAAGCTCCACAGGAGTCCCATAATGCAGATATGCACCTTTTCCTGCTCCTACCACTGCCCTTCCCAGTCACTTGGCACTGATCCCTACAAAACTATTCCTGCCCCCTCTACCCTTCTGGCTTGTTCACCTGAGTGCTGCTTTATTCATCCCACTCAAAACTACCCATACTGACAAAGCGCTACTGTTCTCAGCCATATCAGCTACTCTGGCTCATTCTCATGATGTATGCAAACGAGCAGCTTAGCTGGTGGGGCAGAGGCAGTGGTAACCAGGTAGCCATGGGACAGGACTTCTGTCACCAACACAGGATTCATGTCCACAGCCCCTGGTACCTGAAACAGCAGATATAACCACAGAAACCAGCAATGAAGAAAGCCCACTCAAATGCTTTCTGAGTGCTGAGGCTGGATAAAATATACTAAACTATTCCTTACAGTACTTAGTCTAACCTGTTCTTGAAGACCTCTCATGAAAAAATGCAATACTGTTGCAGAGAAATTATCCCAGTGTACAGATGTTCTAATTAAAAACCTTTCCAAATGTCTTACACTTCCCTTCCTACAATTTATACTTATGCCCTGCCTTACCTGCAATCATTGCAGAGAACAATTTATTCTGTTCCTCTTTGCATCTATCCCTATATATTTGAAAAATTTGTTTTTCCTACAGTCTTCTGTTACATAAAATGACCAAAGCCAGTTGTTTTAACCTTCCCTTATAGATAACATTTCCCAGACCTTTGCTTGTTTACTCTTTTTCGGACGCCTTCCATTTGATCTCCATTGGGTACATATTCCAGCCTAGGCTATATCAGCTTTTACAGAGCTACATGATTATTAAACACTTCTTGGGTATATGCCCCAACCAGTTTGCCTTTTTTTGTATACATAAAATGCATAACATGTTTGCTTTTGCTTGGCTCGCAGATCATGAAAGGTCTCCAATCCTCTTCTGCAGAACTGCTACCTAGCCAGCCATTCTCCATCCTCAGTTCACACTGTTTTCTCACCAGTTGCACATGCAGCTTTGAATTGTCCCAGGTTGCTTACAAAAACATCAGGCAAGCTTGTGTCAAGCACATTACTAACCCCAAAAAGTGCAAAAAAGACATTTAACACTCTGACTTCCTGTGAAGGCCGTTCAACAAATATTTAGTCTGGTGGTAGGTCCTCCATGTCCCACACATTTCTGCCTTGCCCTGGATGCCCTAATTATACTTGTGTGGTACACACACGGAGCTGTACTAGGGAACTGTGACCATAAAGTATCTCCAGCACCTGCCCATGGCCCTTGCTCCTCCCCAAAAAGAGGTACTAGTCAACTCGGTTTGAATCCTTGATCTGGCTAACTGGGTGGCCAGCTTTGCTACCTTTGCCAGCAAAGCTTTGGGTGAGCCCCTGATGAGAACAGACTGCTGCCAGAGGGAAAAAACAAACTTGCCAAACTACAACAGCAATATTAGCTGTTGAGAGTTTTTGTTTTCCACCGTATACAGAAAAAAAACCAAAAAAACTTTACATTTCTCTGCTACTGAGATACTTGAGAAAGCAGAGTTAACTTCTGCAATGGCAAATTTCAGTTAGGTATACATTTTGCCTGCCTTAGTGATTTTATTTCTACATGATATGTGCATGGTATTTTCATCATCAATAAACTGCCATTACACTTTCTGCCCTCGTTCCTGTACCTAGGCCTGGGAAAAGCATGTTAACCCTTGGTTATGCTGACAAAACCGTTTGTGGACTCACATCACAGTTGTTTTGAAAGAGTAATTTTAACCTGGATCGGTACGATGGTTACAGCAGATTTCCACAAATAACAGCATCAGCAAAACCGAGCAAAAACTGCCCTGCCAGGCAAAGTCAGAAACAAGAGGCTGGGTTTAAAGCCAGTGCTACAGCAGGAAACCCCACACTGTTGAACCGCAGCCCCTGTGTCTTCAGGTTGCCTCATCTACCTTAGGAAAACAGCCTGATGTTACAAATGGCCAAACAAGCACTAAAAATGGCTCAGTGATAGAAGGGACAAGAGCATCACCAACAGGGTTTGAGACAGCACAGTCCAGTAGGTGCCCTTCTGTACTATACGTTTGTCCCACTTGGACAACCATCTGGCAATTTGCAACATCTACTTTTAGAAGGATGAGCTTTACCCCTCACCTTTAGATGACTGACAGCAGGACATGATTTTCCTACCACAGATGGGATAGCTAGCCAAGATCTCATGAAACTCCTACCACATCCATCTAGTTGTTCAGTCTCTCTGCTACTTGTTGTGGAGCATTTTGATGCTTCGTCACCAGAATTCCTGAAGCATTAGTATCTTTGTGGTCACACCCTTAGCTACCACAAGAAATCACCCTGGAGATCAGTGATGCAACTGTTTTGTGCCTCCACCCTGCTTCAAAAATGTTTGTAGCTATACGTTGCAAGTACCGTCCTTCCATCTGACCCCCCCAAAGCTAAGCAGCAGCACACAGGACCATCTATAATGATGCACACCTTTCTATACAAAGCACAGAGATGCAAGTTGCTAATCTTCGCTTCAAAGCAACATGTTAATTCCAATGAAACAGAGTCCAAAACTGCAATGCATGAGTTCAGCGTTCCCTCAGTCCAAGCCACGTTTTGAAGACGGCAATCTATGAGTGAAGGGAGACATTGCTGCAAAGCAACAAATTGGTGCTGCTATAAACAGACTGAATCAAGGCCCAGGAATCAAACCTAAATCTCCAATATAACAGCAGAGACAAAAAGCCGGACAAAATGGTTCAAACACTTCTGTTCAGGGTTTATCTTGCAGACTACAAAAGCAGACTGCAGCCTTGCATAGCTTTCAAAGATAGTCATATGCAGATCTTCAAGTTCCTGCTATCTAGGGTGAGAAATAAGTGGAATCAGAACTAATTTGAGTCACTCTAAGAACGAAACACTACAGGAAAAAGGGGCTGACCCAACCACTGAGAAGAATAGGTCAAAATATCTGTACACCCTGCATTTGCTTATGCAGCTGACAGAAGACACCTAGGTTTGCAAGGAACCAAATAAAGGGAAGAAAGAAAGGGTAAAAGGTCTTCACAGGCCCTCATGATCTTAAGTGTCTAGGGGGGAGGAGAGGCTGCAAAACCTTCTGCAATTGGTAAGATCACTACTGGAGGCTATCAGATGCGTAGGCTGACAGGGGAGACAGCATGGCGCTTTCCTTCACCACAGTATCTAGCTCAACACAGACAAGGGGATATTTGAACAGCAAATCAGTTGGTCGGACAACAGTCAATGTTTGTAGCAAGGCTACTGAATCAAGTGTTTTGCTACTGTTAGATCAGTTCCTAAAGGAAAGCTAAAATTTTCCTGTGCTATGACAAAGAGAAGGTCTTGTCATGTCCAAACCCAGCCTCAGACATGCTGACTTGATTCAGAAAAGCAGAAGGCCTTCTGCTGTAGCCATTCCCCTCCGCTCTCAACCAAATGCTAGTTTCTCTCTCTTGTTTACTATGCTTTCGTAAAAGATGAGATAAAGTGCTACAAATAGACTCGATGACTTCCTCTCTCAGTCCGGGGTGGGGCATCCACCCCACAGCATTTGGTGTGTAGCATTTGGTGTGTAGCATTTGGTAAAAGGCACAACACTTGAACCACAGATGAAAGCAGTTGGCACTTTCTTCCTCCCTTCATCTCCACCCCACTTTCAAAAATCATCTCTCATAGGATGGAAGAATACAGTGTCCAAAAACTGGGTCACACGCACAGAAGGAGCCATCATCTTGCTAGTGGGGCAGTATCAAAGAACAGTATGCTGGAGAAATATGAAATGGAGGTGAGAGATGCACAGGCGATAGGAAAGAGATCTCCATCAGCACTCTTTTCTCGTTGTGCAGCTCCAGGGAGTTTCACATCTGGTACACAGACCTCATCATACTTGAGAATTCTTGCTGATTTCATACCCGTGGCATTGGTGAGAGCCCTTGGATTAAGGCTAAGATCTGAGTATCAAGTTAAGGATGAGAAAAGAAGCCAGAGCTGTTAAACTGTTATTATTCTAATCCCAAAATATATAAAATTAGAAAACTCAAAATTAAGATTGACCTAAAAAACCCAATCCAAACATTTTCATGAAGGTGGGAAACACATCTCTGGCACCAAAACAAATGCAGCTTTGCCCTTCAGTGACACCTCTCAGGCACAATGTCATAGTTTTTAAAAATTTACAAGTGTTTCTGGTCTCACACTAAAGAAAGGCTGGAGAAAGGTTCTTCCCCACATTGTTACTGTTGCCAGCACTACGGAAGCATGGCATTACAGTTATAGTGCTACGGCTTTATGGAGTCTTCCCTGTTAACGAGCTATTCCGATCAACAGAGATATAGCACAGAAGACAGCAGTCAAATAAAGGCCATGTTAGCCGGATTGTTTGGTGAGTCTCAACCTGCTATGAAGCCAGAGCTGAAGAAATCTTGCCTCCCTGACACCCAGCCTCACAGAGCTATCCCTTCTCCTGCATCAACGCTCATGAGCCTGCACACCATACAGGCTCACAAAGCTGATGCTCCACAAAATAGTCACTTTCCAGCTCCCTGAACTGGGCTAACCCTGGTTGCGCGAACATCTGTACAGGCATGTTGTACCTTGCCTCAGCTCAACTCACCATGGAGCCATGCACCAGCTGAGCTGCTTCCAACTCCTGAACTAAGCACCTCTCCAGAGCCCACGCCCATAACTCAGCAAATCTGTCAGTAACTTTATTATAGTGGTATCTCCTTCATGATGCAGCTGAAGTGTAAGATTTTCATTAGTTCTCACTGTGTGAAAAGTCTGAAGTACGGGAACATATACAAACATGCAAAATTATTGAGAAAAAGAGCTAAGATTTTTCAAGGTCCAACATTGAGTTAATTTAAACTCTAACAGATAGGTTTAATTTCTCAGTAAGTTCCCCCTCTTTAGAAGCAAAATGGAAATCATTGCCTATGGTAACAGTTATCAGATCTATGGGTGACTATGGCTACAGTTTTGTGTCAAAGAAAATGTATAGCAAATACAGATAGTATAACTCCCTCCCTCCATCTCCAGTAACTCTTGGCATTCAAAAGATAGTACATAAATTGTAAACTGAAAAATAAAAAGATAAAAGAAAGCTTAAGATTATGCCACCTCCGAACTGAAGAGGAAAAGGAAATTCTACTGAGAACCCTTTGATCCATGCATTCCTAGACCAGACTTGATGCCTGCTTCTTGTATGGATAATCGCCCTTTGCAAACTCTTCTGACAACTTTACGCAGTGTCAAGACTAGGGGAGGTGTGGGGCCATGAGAAGAAAAAGGAGTGACCATTCCCAGGCAACAAGTAAGAATGAGCCCAAGATGACTGTGGGAACACAAAGGAGAAAAAGCTGTATTAAATTCCAGATTTTAGTCCCCTGAATTATTATGCTTCTCTTGCAACCAGCAGAGTTAAATCTTTTATCATTGCAGGGATCAAGGATGAAATGCAGCCTATCAAACCCCTGAGCACAGCTTTTTCTTTCTACAACTTCGGAAAGGGCAAACAGCACATTTCTGTTACTAACAACGAACTTTCCTACTCCAACCGTGTCTCATTAATCACACAAGATATAAACAAATGGAAAACAAACACAGACAGCTATCTAAAAATATAAACAAATCAGGTGCAGTTATTAGGCCCCTGACAATGAGGCTCTGGGCTTAAATGCACGGACTCCTTCTCCACACAAAGCCTCAAGGCTTTGAAATTGTACTTCAAGAGAAGAGATCAAAGTCAATGAACCAGCAAATAATTCCTGGGAGACAAGTTACAGGTGGATGATCAAATTAATATAAAACCAGTTACAATTTTTGTGCTACATGCCACAAACAGAAATACAGCTGCAAGTGCCCTCTACAGCTTTCGTTTGTTTTAAGATACCTGCTTAGTGTTCCAGCCTTAACTCTCAGAGCATGACACCAAGTATATCAAAAGTTTTGCTGCAACCTCTATTTTTGAGGTCCCATTCTGTACACAATGAAGCAGGAAATAGCAAGGTTTCAGAGGTTAAATGGAGCATTAAAAAAACCTGTTATTATTTCTAGATCTTAAAGACTTGACAGGTTTGGAAATTTTATTAAACAAGTCTGGCAGTAATGACATTTACAGTCCATATGTTTGATTTTAATTCCTTATCCTACATGAAAGTACAGTTTCAGCTTGTTTTGGGGAAAAAAGGTATGAAAGTGAAGCAGTCACTAATGGGCAGAACAGCAGACACTAGATGGCAGGGAAGTAAAAATTTCTAATTTTGTTTTGTTACTATAAATATATTCCAAAAACTACAGGGAACATCACTACAAAGACCTGATATGTAAAGTGGCGAGAATGATGGGAACACGTTACACAGCTGAGAGAGGTAAAGCAGGAAGAGCTCTTTTGAGGTGTTAAAGCAATTTGTTTATCTGCAGTTCAAAGATAACACACAAGAGTCTCGAAATGTCGACTGCATAGCCACACTGCAACACTTGCCACAGAGGCACCGCAGTTCATCTTCTATCCTAGTGTTTACATAGAAGATAAAATATGGTTGAGACATTAAGAATTGCACCTGAAGTCGTCAGCATGAATGCAGAATGGTTCCTGCCATTAAAAATACTACACATGTAGATAACTGTGTATGTTCCAACAGCTCACTCCCTCTCCTTTCTTTGACATACATCAAAAGATGCTCCTATTTCACAATTAACAGTTTAAAAATTAAGAAAGCTAGGAGTTTTTCTTGTTTTCTTTTATATCTGACCACACTTAATATGTTCTACTGTAGCTAATGTTTGTAACAGGAACCAGGAGTTCACTATATCCTCAAAGGACAAGTCTCCTTCAACTACTGTCCCATATACTATATTGACAAGTGTCAGGTTTAAAACTGGCAGCTTAATAAGAAAATATGAACATGAATAAAATATTAAATATAGAGCTATGCAGTGAAGTTGGAAGTGCACAATTTTCATCAACCAAATTACTTTTTTTAAATTGAGAAGTGGTTAGACTATCAGGTAAAGGCTAATGCAGCAATATCATTTTTAGCAACCCTACACAACTGTAAGTGTGGATGTATGGCGAAATTTGGGGGTTGAGGTGTTAAAGTCTAGAGGCGTGGTTTAACTTTAGAAGCTCACTGGTGGCAAGCAGTTCACTTCCTGAAATCAATACCTTAAAGATGCTTGTTTTCTTGTGATGGTAGCTGTGCTGGATGCAGAAGGCCAGGTACAAGCTTTGCCTAGATGATGATCAACACTGATATGTCAAAGCATAACCCGTGTTCTGCATCCTCAAATCACTAAGTGTCCCCAGTAAATAGCAATTCCTTTAGAATTAATTCTAAGCCATGTCTCACAGCCCCAACAAAAAGCAAATACTGCACTTCAGTTTTATAACAAAGACTAAGTTTTCTCTATTAACCTTAGTGCTACAAAAAAAAAAAAAAAAAGCAGCAAGTGATATGAGAGGCCTAATGAGATTATAATCATTAGACTGCCTGCTGTATTACAATCATTCCTACTCGCGTGCCATGTTGCGATTGAACTACGGCACGCTCCCTTTGTGTAGTCCGGAGATAAAATACACTCTTGTCAGCAGAGTCTGAAACCCATCAGCACAAGATTCACAAATCTTGTATTCTAAAATACGCTCAGGCAACTAAGAGGCTGCACATCCAAGCAAAAAACTGTATCGGAGTGTTGGTATTGCAGACCTACAGCATGAAAACACCTCAGTGCCTGTAAAAGCAGCCACATTAGAACAGCAGCGCAAACTCCATCCTGTTTGGATTCCACACACATTCACACATTCTGCATATATTGCATACTGGAATGCAAACATGCAGTCAGAGTAGCTGGATATGAGCACAAAAGCTGGCAAATATCCAACACACTGAAGCGAAAAAGAAGCTCCTGGAAATTCTCTGCTGTACTGCAGCCACCTTCCTTCTAGTTTTCAGTCCAGATGATGCCCTTTTCAAAGGCTGCCTGTGTCACCTTTCAGATATTCACAAAGCAGTGCTATAGAGCAACACAAGGCACGTTCCCAGAAATGATCTGCTACTCCTGTTTTGTCTGCTTAGGTGAATCTGATGGTCACACCACCAGCTTTCCTGCCGGATTCTGCCAAATGACAACCTTGTATGCTTGCCTCTATTTTGTGTTTGCAGCCAGAAGCCCAAGACACTGATCCTGAAGGATAAAACAATAGGCATGTGAAGCTTTAAACCTTGCAAAACAGAAAAAACAGAAGATATTCTGCAAGGCAGAGTATTGCTACGTTTTCCAAATGTCTTTCCCTTAAAATTTTTTGCTGCTTTAGCTGATGATACTTTTGGCATGTCTTTCTACTCAGATGCACGTTAGCTACTGTTTTAAACATTCTTTTCAAGAGTGGAAAATTGGGTGTTTAATACTCCCCCCAAAAACCTTACAATAGCTGTAAACTTTAAATCCAACACTGTAAAAACGGACAGCATCTGACTGTTCTTCTACAGCCTGACAGAATTCAAAGAGCTGAGCACAGACAGCAGTTTTTGTTTAGCTTGCATTTTATGAGGACAAGAAGATGAAAATCACCTAGCTACAAAAAAATGCAAATGGCAAAAAAGCTTGTCTATTGGCACTATCAGAAAATAGGGCAAAACCTGAATAAATATGAAAACTCATCTCTCCTTGTTTTAGATACAGCCCTTGTAGCTCAGATCACAGGCATGTCAGATGTAGATGAAGACTTGCTTCTCACCTCTTCTCTATGGACAACTGAGAATTTTAATCTTCAACTACTGAATCCTGATACTAGTAAAAGGTTACACAAAATGATAACAGAAAAGCAAGAAGACTTAATGAAGTCTCAAACCCAATTATTTTGAATCCTCTGTCACTGCTTATAAATGCTTTATTTCTTACTACAATACACTAATCTTCTAGTGAAGCGTAGCCCTGTAGGTGGCTGGTGGGTTGGAAACGTTATTCAAGCGAGATTAAGTGTACTTGGTAAAAAAATGTTGAAACATTTGCCTTTCCTCTCTACGGTATAAACAAAATTCCACATGGGGACAAAGTAAGCAATTCCCAGCTCTGCTCTGAACAAGCAAAGCAGGAGTGATGTGACTCTCACTTTGATGGAACACCAACATGTCTTCTCCCACTCTTCAGGTTTAGTGTGTCAAAAAAACTTGTGCTGATGGAAGCCTGAAAGGCAGTTTCTCATTTAGGGCACCAAGCTCAATCTAAACACCATGTTAAGACTTAGATTGCAGTCAGGAGAATCAAAGGTACCAAAGTGAGCTTGCACACTAAATAGCTTTTAATGTTAAAGTAAAACATTTTACTTCACTGATTTTTGCACACCTGTTTGGCTACAAGATCCAGGAACTGATCTGTATGAAAGGTTAGTCTAAATTAACATGTAGGATAGCACATGAAGATCAAATCTGCACCAAGTAATAGTTGATGCTGTAGAGCCACACTCTATACGTGAAGGTAAAATGGAGGTGGTGTGCCAGACAAAGTGCAGTTTAGTCCCATGGACTAGATGCATATTAGCTGTGTAGAATATTTGCCAGTTTGCTTTCATCCCAATTTAATCCAACTCTCAAACTTCATTTCATGGTGCTAAGCAAGGTGCACTAGGCAGGTGCAATCAGGAGCTTCGCTTCAAAAGCACCCTCCTGATGCAAGCTATAATGCTAATGTAGATACAACCACAACTACCGCAGTTCTTTCAAGAGTGTTAATGCTCTCCAGGCGGAAAATAAAGGCTAGAAGCCAACCAGCATTTCATATGGCAAGAGTGCTCCAGCTTGTTTCATTCAGCACCGAACCATCCTCTGGATTTCCACTTTTATATTTCTGCTAAATCATCATTAAGGGCTGTGTCGGGCTTGGTTCCTGACTAACAAACTCCAGAGGGAGACATGGGGCCCGGTATAGCCATGTTTAGTAGAAGATGACAGAGGAACAAGATCAAGAACCTAAATGTTTTCACAGGCGGGAGGTACAGGGCAGAGAGATGAAAGAATACAGAATACCTACACATTCCCAGTGGAAAGTAAAAATGTATGTTCTGAACTGCTGAAAGTAGAAGCAACACTGTCACAGCTTTGAGATGCCTTAAGGAGGAACACGGCCTCTAGGAATTCTCCATACTTCTCAGGTTAAAAATGGAACTTTTGCTTTAAGTATCACAATTTATCTCACATCTGATCTCCTCATTAAAAATGATCCAGGCAAATAATGTTTTAAACATTTCTCTATCTGTGATTATTTCCAGATGGCAGGTATGGCTAAATGATACCATGACTTGAAGGGAACTAATTTCAAATCATGTTTAGAACAGATCTGCCAAAGTGTTTTTTCACCACTGCAGAAAGGAACTTTTCATCCATTGCCAGTGTTTTCACAATGACATTTCACTGAGAGTTCTTCTTTGGTCTGTCATAAAATTCACATGTAAGAGACATAAATGAAGCAATGAAGGGCACAAGTCTGCAAAGACTAGTTATTTAGGCTATATTTTACGCAAATTGAAGACTGACTAATTACTCTCGGTGCCTTACTTGAATTACTTGCAAGGTCCTCATTTTCAAAGGGCCTGTAAAACAGACCCTTCTCAGGAATCACAAGTTTGGCCAGCCACACTTTGAAGAAAGCCAGTACAGAACATAACCTAATGTGGTATTTGCATACTTATCCACCTAAAGCAGGAGACCACAAAGAAGTCAGGAACATTTTCTTCTGGGAAGTGTTAGTAAAAGGGCACAGTCACTGGGACACTAGTCTTTCACCCAAAAGCAAGTAAGTGTATTGGGTAGAACCACGTACACGAGTTCCCCAGGTAAAAATAAGAAGACGAGCATGATGTACTATATCCAGACAGGACAACCTTTTTGATTTGGTAATAGAATTTTAAGTAGGGGTCCCTGAAACATCTTGAGCATGTCACTGCCTTCCAGAGAGCCACTTCAGCTGACAGAGTGCTGCTGACGGGTTCTCTTCATTTAGAGAGAGAGCTGACAGCCTAACCTTACGCCTTTAGCAAAGTCTAAGTCACATCACTGTGTCATATTACAGTGTGCACATCAGAAATAGAAGGAATGAGAAACTCCTCATTACTACACTGTCTTCAAATAAGGTTTGTGAAATGGGGGAGGGGAAAGTTTTTGAAAGAAGAAAACATATACGTGATCCATTGCCTTTAACTAAAGCTGCTAAGTGAAACTGAGACGACCTCAAAAATAAACACTTGCTCTTTGGTCTTGCTTAAAGTTGTTACCTGTAAGTTATCTAGTTCAGAGGTACCAATGCATGACAACACTATTTGTCAGATATCTTTTTGCATTTTGGGGGGAAAAAGGGGAACAAAACAAAAAAAAAATACCTTCTCCAACACTATCCTGACAGTGAATTTATTAAAGCTTGGCATTAAGGTGCATCCTGTGTGTCCACCCAGACAAGTAAAAGTTCTTCGTCTCTGCAGATTTTGCCTTTCCCTGCAGGAAGGGGGCTGGCTGATACCCACAGGGCTCTTTCTAGCTATGTTTTCCAGCTACATAAAGCATGGCCCCTTGGTTAACATCTTGTACACACTGCTTGTTTTCACTCAGTTTCATGAAATATGTGCATACAAAGCTACAACTGCTTCAGAGGTCTGGGGAGCTGACAAACAAGAACAGAAACTGCAGAGGCAGGAAGCCTGTTAAAACAGTGATTACCAGCATGTGTGAAGTATATAAGGCACATCTAACACAACATGTTCTCCAGAAGACTGTTGTGATCAAATAAAAACATTGTTTTGGAGTACACTTACACTTGGAGCCATTACCCTCTTCCTCAGTATTAGAGGTGGCCTCATACCTAGAGTAGCAACACTTCAAATGGACCCCAACTGGGTGGGACAGGGTGTGGCTCTTATATACGATGTTTTTCATGCAGAAACAGAGAATCCGATCTTTCAAATCATACATGAAACCATTCTTCACTCAAAAACACGCATAAAAACACAAAGACAAAGAGTTTAAGTGATACTTACGCGGCATGATCCCTTGGCTCACCAGCTCCTCCCGTGTGCGTCGCTGCTGGAGCTTCAACTGCAGCACTGCACGACAGCAGAGAGAGGGAAGAGAAGGAAACCCATCAGTGAAAGCAAAAACTGAAGAGACATTCTCAAATGCATCTTGTTTTCTTCTTTGGATGCCAAGGCACTAGCGAGCAGCAGAACCAAGAGACCCCCCCCTCCCACCCTGCACCACTGTAATTGCAGAAGTGGCCTTCAGCAGTCAGGTTTCCGTATTCTGCTTCGGGCAACAGGGAGAGGAAGTTGCGCAGGGTCTTGGCAGGGTGATAAAAATCCGCAAAGCCAGGCTTGTTTCTCAATTCTTTCTAGAGCACCAACTTCTTTCCAAACCATTAATATTAAAAAACAAACAAAGAGAAACGCCAGCTGACAGCCTTCCAATAAACAGAGAGTGACACCCCAGCTGCTAATGACTCCTGAAAACTCTAATTACCATGTGTAGATTAAATTGATATGACAAAATTATTGGTCATTACTCTAAATTACAAGGCTGATTTCCTTCCTCAACTCAGAAATTCACCTTCAGAAACACCTCATGAAAGTGAAATGTCATGGATGTATCTAGAAGTGTCCTTGTTCCATAGCAAAAGGAATCCCTTATCACTAGTATTTTTTCCTGTTTAGTTTAGAGTAATACAACGTATGCATTACCTGTATGAAATGCAATTATGTTTTTCTAATGCAAATCTCTTGAATAGTCATAATTTCAACGTTTAGATTATAACAGCAGTTTCCCTTTAAACTACACAACCAAAGCAATATTCTAGAGATTCTTCCTTACAGTCAAAGACAGCTTCCATATAAAAGGAACCCTACAAAACCAAAGAAAAAAATCACACGTGCATGCACACACACATGTGCACACTCTCACATCAATTTAGGACAACCTGAGTGAACATCAATAGATAGTGAATCATGCCTGCAGTCAAGCCCAAGCTCCTAAGTACACTCAACACAAAATCTTATAGAATGAATGTCATGGCATCTTCCCTGGTTTCATTTTAGTTTCTCTGTAAAGCTTATGTCCATTGTACAGTTCGCATAAGAGAAGTCCACACAAACACAGTGGAATCACCAGACAGCAAAGGTAGTCCTTCTGTAGTCCAACTATACAATTTTATTATGACCCTTATGCTTCCTTTCTCAAGGACTTTTCTTGTCCAATACATTCATCTCATACATTATATCCAAATTTATACTGTACACTCCCTAAAGCAGACATCAGAAAATGCAAGGAGAAGATGCCACTTCATCTACTTACGCACATTATCACATTTTACCTGCTCCTTTCAACCTCCCATTTGCAGTTTGCATTTGACTAAGACACATCTTCCAGTAAGTGTTCTGGTCTTCATATGAAGTTAACAACAGGTCCATCTATTCCTTGGTTGGTTGCACAGTGGCTAATCACCATCACTTAAATGCACACTTAATTTTTCACTTGGATTTTTCTAGCTTCCACTTCCCTTGGGTCTCGATGTACCTTTCTTTGAAAGATTTATAACGGTGAAAATATATTTCCTACCTGTGGAGGTACTTCTGCACACACAGTGCAATCAAGTTACCTCTCTTTCTTAAGCCAAACTAGGGTTTCTTAATATATGCACCCTGGGTAGGAAACTACTTCCTTTATTACAGAGGAGGAAGAGAAGGAGGCAGGGTGTACAGACCACCATGCTAATTCTGTGTGGGATCAGCCAAGAGCCAGAGAAAAGAGGAGGGAACACAGCAGGGAAGGAACAGGCCCTTCGTTTGGCTGTGAAACTGCAAACAGAAGTGGTAGTTCCAGACTCTTCCTCCTCTTCCTCCCACCCAGCATGCGATCACACTTCTGTGCTAGCGTGAGGGTTAATACAGTCTCACGGCTGGCCTGTTCTCACAGCTCTTCATTTGCTGGATTCGTTTTGAGGTGATCCAAACCCAGATCAGGTGATGATACATCTACACAACCACTTCATCCAAGAGCTTGCTGCAACAGTGTCAAACCTCTCACTCCCCACATCATCTCTCATGTTCCCCTGACTGGTGGCTGGACTCACCGACACGACAGAGACCATAGCCCATCCAAAAGAGGGAAGAATTTTCTATCTCATTAGTGAGTTGAGGACGACTGTATAGCCAGGTATTTGCTAACACTAACATCAGGTGGGAGCAAGACTTCATCCTTCCAGCAGCAGTATGCCACTAAGTGATTTCAGCCCAATTAGGTAATGGCACATTAAATTTCTCACTCTCTGGCATTATTTCCACTTGTGAGCCATTTCAGGGACTCATTTTCATACCCTAAATTAGAACATCTCACTAAATGTATCCTGACAAAGCACAGACCTATAGCATCAGGTCCATCTACCCAGCTTTAAGTGCAGATCATCTCATTAGTACTTATGTCTTCCCACTTACACATCTAGCAATGTATGTTAGCCCTTTTTGCCACTTTGCTATTTACTTGCTATTACCATCTGCTTTACCTCCCATTTCTAACTACACCTACTATTTACCTTTCACCTCCCAGAGTCAGGGATTGCTCCTTGGTGCCCTCATCTGCATTTATGCACATTTTGCCCAGCTGTCTCAGTTTGCCTAGACGATCTAAACCATTTTTTAATGTCATTATTTATACCTCCACTGATCTTTGTTCCGTCCACACCATTACCATCTTGCAGTTGTTTCCAGACCACACTGGGCTGACCCAACTAGCAACGCTTTTCTGCTTTCTTTGATTACAATCAGTACTTAATCAACTTAAGCAGTACTTAATTCAATTCAAAGATGCTCTTTAAAATGAAAATACCCCACACTACTAAGTTAAAGACCTTATAAAAGTCTATTACACCCAGACAAAACACCTAGCAACCAGATTTCATGTAACCAAACAACAAAATCACGTTTGAGCAGACCTGTTTTCACAAATTGAAAAGCCGAATAGCATGAGTATACTGCTATTCTTATACCACCTAAATTCTTTATCAAATTTTCCATAGTTTTTTTCCTGGAACTGGTACCAAATTAGCCACTCTTTACTCACTCACCCTTTTTCAGTAGTGATGCAAAATGTTACTGGTCTTTTGCTCTTCTGAAGTCTCCCCGCTGTTCCCAGATTTATTAGAAATCAGCCTCAGCCAGACAGCCAAAGACTTCATCAAGTGACTTAAAACTCCCTTCCTGACTTCAGCTTCCCTTATGAATTTTCTAAATATATCATATTTCTATATCAGTTACCATCTACTACTGTTTTTCTCTACCCATTATAAGCACCTTTTATTTTTAAACATTATGTCCCTTCACAGTAAGAAACTAGCAACTGTCAAGAGGACTAAACTGCAGAAGAAGAAAAAGGTCATTTTCAGGATACTTTTAATAGGCACCAAGTAATTCCTGGGATTTAAGAATGTATATAGATACATATTAAGCATGAGTTATAATCAGCACACGAGGCACTTTTTTCCCAATACAGCTTCATTTTAGTAGCAGGGAGGGATTTAGTAGCAGGGCAAAAAGGATTACTTCAGTTCACTCCCGAATTCATTTTGGCTTAAATAAGTACTTGGAGTTCCCAACACCATTTCATATATTTAGGAGATCACCTGTTTACGTGTGCAAGTGTGTGAATCCTATATATAGATTAACAGATGTCCCAAGAGCCAATCCAAGGTTGTTGTACATGGAGCTCAGCCAAAGGTCTAGAATGACCAGAGAAATTCAAAGTTACTCAAAGACAGACTGGAGTGTAAGTTTTTAAATCACAAACCAACAAATTTGTTTCTTTTATCACTCTACTTAACCTTTAAATTAATTTTTAAATTAGGAATAGTCCAGGTCATATAAAAGGAGAGCTATCTCCGCTGGCTAGAATATAAGTTCCATAATGGTACCCTTCTACCCACCTCTTTCATTCAACTCGTGTCACAGTCTATGCAACATTTTGCAGTTTTTGTATACTTTCCCACCCAAAAATGGACATAATTTATTTATTTCACAAGTATGAAAACTTCTGAAATATAGTTTCGAGTTTGAAAGTTTGAACAGGGCTTTTATATCTCTAATGAACTGTTCCAAGAATTAGTAAAACGTTCCAGAGAAATCTGGGAGCTGGCATAGAGGACTGATGCCGCCAGTTTAAAAGGAGGGATAGAGAAGAATTGAGGGGAGGGGGGTGTACTAAGAGACAAATAGCATTGTGATATAGCCACTATCAACAGTTACACTGTGAAATACAGCAAATCATGATTCTTTTTTGTCTTACCATAGAGCTGTCTTAAGAGGGAACCCACAGGCATATTCCAGGACCAGAGCTTACTCCTGCCTACTCATGGCTGGGAGCAGCTCAGAGTACTATATGCCTAATATACCGATGCTGCACCCATATGGACACTTTAAGGATGCTTAGAGCTCTAGTCGCAGTACAGGGGTGCATTAGTAGTAAGCAATAGCAAAAACAAATATTTACGATGAGCTAAAGTGTTTTTTGCAGCTCGTCATCTAAATCTGCACCAGCGTGCCTGCCCTTACTCATACATACCTGAAAGCTCTTCTATTTCTAAACTATACTTTGTGTTTAATAGTGTGACTGGAACTGCTACAGAAACTAGACTGCAGCCTCTGCATCTCAGCATCTTAAGGCACAAAAAAAAATAATCTTATCTTAAAGACTTTGTCACATACCAGGATGGGTTTATGACAAATTAAAAAAATATTCTGCATTTCCTGTTTTTTGAGAACTAGCGAAGAGAAGCACACGGCTCTGAACTGCAGCCTGTGGTGAGGCCCTGTGCATGGTATGTTGAATACAGACTTACTGCCAAAGGGACTCTGTGCTCACATTTCTACAAAACCTTTTCTTCTAAGAAATCCCAAGTGATACTCAAGGTTGCCCAACCAAGGTAATGATTAAGCACAGCCATATGGTAGATTACAACAGACAGCACGAGCAGTAGCACAGAAGAGGAAGGGAGGAAGGCTGCTGTAGCCAAACGAAACCCTGCAGAGGGGATGAAGGAGGCAGAACTCCTGGAATTTGGGCTACGGTATCTGTGCAAAAAAGGAGAGTGCAAGACATAAACCACATATTAACTAGATAGGCTGTATGCTCACAGACATGATTTATTGATTTTGTAAATTCAGTGAAAGTACTCTGCCTGATAGAAAAATTCATCCTTGCAACCCAATCAATAAACCATGTGATTAGAAAGAGAAACTACTGAAGAACAAGTGAAATTAGCCTAACTTCATTATCTCAGCTGAGGAAAGTGCAAGCGTAAGTAAAAGCAGTAAAAAGCAAAGTATGCACTTTAATGCTCGTAAGGGTTCATGGTCATTTATTTGTATGCCGTTCAGCACCTGTACACACCCTGTTTGAAAGCCCTGTGCTACAGCATCCACTTAACTCACAAGAAACCATTAATACAGCACAAGCTGAGATGGAAACCCTCCAGTTAATTTATCAACACCTCTACCTTTCAGTAGTGATGAAGATTTTTTTTTAAGAGAATTTTCACTGGCCTAGCACTGAGTAGGTCTGACTGGGTTTACTTTGTGAGGGTCAGAGAAAAGAAGTGCGGCACTAGGCCACCATTTGCAGCCCACACATATTTTTCAATTTTTCAGTACAGTCTGTATTAACACCATTAGACTAAACCAACAGCCCGTATGCAACCAACTTAATTATAATATGCAACCATAAAAGAGGACTTGGATGACATAGGGTATTTGCTGAACAAAATCATCACGGCTGTTCGTGTAACACTGAGGCCTCTCACTTAAATACCACACTGCTGTCCTACTGCTGTGATGGGTGAAGCCACCTTCCCACTTACCACTTGGCCAGCAGCGGCCATTCTAATCACATTGAGAATTTTTTTCCTAGTTTCTGATTAAATAGTCACATTTGAGCAGTAGCCAATGCCAAATTCAGCTCTGGAATATGCAGCACATCAGCCGTCGTTTTCAATGAAGGCTATATCCTACATTTATGAGTGAATTCAGTTCCTTGGAGATGTGGTGAGAAAACCTTTCCCTCACACCGAAAATGGTCTCTGAGCATTTTTCAGCTGTGCCCGCTTAGAAAACAAATGTTGACTTGCCCTTTCATGCTTCGACGGGAAGCCAGATTAGATTTTGGTTCATATACCAGCAAGAGCAGCATCTGCTAAACTCCAGTTGCGACACGTTTCTGTACAGAAGCAACAAAGGGTGGTTAGTATTGCCAAATTTTTTGTAGTGTCCACAAGAAGCTATAAGAAAAAAAATGAGCTATTATAGTTTGTGATCAATGAGTGAGTATACAATGGTTAAAATGAATTTTGAAAATAACTCAAATTGGTGACGTGGATGACTATTTTTCCTTTTTTTCACAGCTGCAACACACACACATCACACAGAATGTGCTAGAATGGGGGTTACCAACAAAGAAAAGCTAACTTTTCGGTCTTTTTTTAAAGGCAATTTTCTGAGCCTAACAGCATTTTAATCCACTAACTGCTGATGGGGAATACACGCATGCTTTGCATTTAAGCAGACTATGCAGTTAACAGAGAAGCATTTAAGTGAAGCAGACTGTAAATGACACCCAAACTGCACGGATTATATGACAGTTTGCTGCTCTGGGAAGGGGATGCCAAAAATTCATGTCCCTCTGTGGGGTGAAGGAGAAGCAGCAGGTACACCCTTGATCCTTACAATTTGCAAGCATCCACTGTTGTTGAGAATAGCAGCCATACAATTCTATTCATCTCAATGCATTTTAAAGAATAGCTCGCCCGAGCAAAGGACAGTTAAGCAGAAGTTTATTTCTTTACTATTTGAGACTATCTTACGTTCCACTACCTCTTTTCTGTACTGCAGCAACAACGGCTGCTATTAAAATGCAGGCAGTTTCCTCATCTCTTCCTTAGCAACCATACTGCAGAGAAAATGGAGCTTGGGAGGGTAAAGAACAGAAAGAGAATTTGTTTTGGTCTCTTAAACTGTTACAAGAACCTTTCACACTAGACGCAATAGCCACTTATTTATATTCATGCTGTGATCTTCTCTTTGTGAGAAGTAGGATTGGGATCACTCTCCTTATACCCAAAAAGGAGGTCTGTGAAGTAGATCCTGAACAGGAAACAAAACCAGGATCAAGAGCGGTTCCGTATTGCAGGTCATAACAATGATGAAAGCGTATTTCTTAGCAGCGCTGCAGAAATCAGCATGTTCTACCACAATAAGCTTAGGTGGACAGGTGTCTCATATCAGTTTGAGGAACACTGATAAAACTCCTTACCCAGCTGTGCTTGTCAAACAGAGACGATAGTAGGCACAAAGCCAAACAGGACGTTCAACCAAGAAAGTCATCCAGCTGCGTCAAAGGCAGATCTAGTAGAGAGGATTTGACATTTTTTTCACCACCATCTTTTCTCTCTTATCCTCTTAGTAAGCTTTTGAGAGCATTAAAAATTTGTAGAGGTGAGAACAGGAGTACAATTCTGCCTGTTGTACACCTAAAACCTCTATCAAGAGATTCTTAAAAAACAGAACAGATCCTTCAACCCCAAAGCAACAGCTTTCAAAATATTTCACAGTAGATGTGCTAGTAATAACTCAAGGATGTAATGTGGGTCACATAACACTAGGGTTGTTTTTTTCCATCCAGCTCTTCCAAAAGCCTTCAGGCTCTCAAATGCCCAGAAGCTTTTAAAAGCAGCTGAAAAGTACAGAAAAAGGAGCGACTGGTCATTTAAGAACACAAAAGTGGAGGAAGAGGGAAAATTAACTGACTCTCACCCTCAAGACAAGAAGGGCTTGTGTCTTGATAAAATCACACTCTTCAAAGCTTCTACAGCTCAAAACCTTCTTGGGTCATATAAAATCATTGATGTGACATGCAGCTTACACATGCCTGCTGACATAATAGATGCATTGTCTATATGACCATATTCCAGAAGACTAGTTTTGGCTACTAGAAACAAACAAAAAAAAAGAAGTACAGGGCAAGAGACCTTTTTTGTTGGGAGGATGCTGTTGAATGAGAAATATGAAATAGGAATAATTTAAAAAAATGTTTTCAAAGGATGGTGAAATACTTGCATGTATGATCTTTTAATGAGTCTGTGTTATGAGACATTAAATAGCTCTCTTAGTGGAGACAAACAAATACGGATTCTTTGATATGGTTAATTTAGCAGAATCAAAGATCTCAACCTACAGAAGAAACTGTTCCCCAAAGAATATGGGATCAGAAGCAAGTACACAATCAAAAGCAAAAGGATCTATTTCCATCCTCACATATTGCCACATAGTAGCTGGCTCACACTGTGAGCTCATAACAAGAAGCTATCTCAGCAGGTCATTTTTGAGGCTTCATAACAAATTTGATACAACGTGGAAATCAAAGTAATGTTAATTAAAAACTGCATTCAGAAGAAAAAGCCACTATTTACAGCAATTTTAGTTGTGTTAGGACATAGAATTATAAAAGAAAAACAGTATCACAGTCCAACTATCATGACATAGTATGATCTAACCTCCAGACAAGACAGAATAGTTACTCCGGTTGGTGGTTCTCAAAGGCTCAAGTCAGCATTGGTGTTCTAGGGTGGTAAAATGCGCAGACAGAAAAGCATGAACAAGTTCGTAGTCTTAGAAGTTTACAGTCTCAGTCCTCAATACTGCACACAATTGAAGATGTTTATTTGGCAGGTGCTACTCATGTATATGACTAAATATATGTAAACTTGATTATTACTTTGAAAGTTATGCTGAATTTTGCAGGGTTCTTTTTATGTTTATTTAAAATAAAGACTAGCAGTTGCTGCGCATTTTACAGCATTTGCCTTTACTTTCTTCCTTCATCATTTAACTCCTGTCATTTCCATTAAACATGTAAAATTTAGAGGGGCTTAATGTCATTTTAATCATTGCTACTTTTTAATGCAACACCAGCTTTGTCTTCTTTAAAATGCAAATTTTAAAATCAGATAAATGTATTACTGTTAGTACACAAGCCTTTCTATTGAAGACATAGAAGCCTACTCTTATTATAAAATCTTGGTACACCTAATAGTCCATTTCAGCACTCACTGAAACTGTTAATACAGAATAGGACTTTAAGAAATTAACCTGAAATACATGCTAAATGGTATATTTAGTAAGATATACGTGTAAAGATGTGCAACAAGCTTGTCAACAGGAAAAGTTGGTTTGTTTTCTGTACAGATTCTTATAAAATCATTTCACCCCAGTAATACTGGTTAGGTGAAAACTAAGTGTGTGAATAACTAGGCACATATCCATATCTATGGAATCTGGCTACCATGCATGATTTAACAAGATGACCTGTAACAAAATACCTAGGTGGAAAGGTCTACCTAAAATTGACACACTGGTATCATAAGACAGTAAATATTATCTGTAATCAGGGCTTGCTGATGCCATCTGTATATCCATTGTAACTATCTATTGCTGGAATAGAAGCCTCACAGGGGGAAAAACAGAGAATTTCCCAACTCTCCGTGTAAACTTGAGTCACAGTCTACACTGATTTATATGTTTCCATGAAACAATGAACAAGGAGGAACTAACATTGCCCTTAACCACCTTGCAAAGAAGACCCTAGAAAGAAATCCTCCCAGATAATTTAATATGGCATGGCAGATGGGGACAAATGAAAGAAGAAGAAGGAATGGGCAGATATATCCTGGCAATCAGATCTACAGTTGTCTACTAATGTGACAGTACAAAAGGCAAGCTACACAAAGGAAAAAACAAGTTTGAACTCTTTTAATTTTTTTTCTTGTAAAGATAAAGGTATCTCCAACCATAAGAAGAAAGAGTGCCAACTTTTTTTTTTTTCCTTAAAGACAAGACATGAGAGTTATTCATACTTTTTTCTGAAAAAATATGCAGAAGAATAAAGAAAAAATATGTTTGGAGATACATCAAAATCTGAACAATTTTTCATTTTATTTAAAACTCTGCATTCAAGGGATAATACATTTTTGTGTGCAGAAAAAAATCAAGTCTTGAGACAGAGCCAAGACACATTGATAAACCAGATGATTGGACATGTTTATAATACTGAAATTGATGAGGAAATCCTTCCATGCCTCTTTCAGCAATAAGAGACATGGTCTAATATTTTTCCTTCGTAGCTCGCCTCCCATACTGCAATTTCTGCTACAGCCCAGAGCTCCACTGTACTAACAGCCTCTCAGATCAAAGCCAAAGAACTTCCTCAGACATTTCTCAGAGACTGCGGTGTTAGCCCAATGATTCAGGCTTCCTTCTGCCACAGGGCACCCTATACAGATAGCAGTTAAAAGCTCCTTTCACAGAAATCATCTCATGGTCAAGATACCACAGAACTTCTGTGGCAACAGCTGGGACACCTCGACATATGAGCTGTGTTTTTGGGCTTTCCACTTAAACATGGAATAATTCTGTATCTCCAAGGCCATTTCAGATTCTTAACCACCCAATGATGTTTGGTTTACTGAAACTAAATGCAAATGACAGCAAATGTGTTTTTCCACAAGTGGTAGAAAAAAAGGACTTAGAAGTATGCAAATTTAAATACAAACCCAGCAGTTCTTTAGAAGAAGTAATTAACCGCTTATATAGGGAACTTGGAAAGCTGGTCCTTATATTTTAAATTAGCTAGCTTGAGCATCTCCCAGCTTCAGTTGGCTGATTGTGCTGACAGTTATTTCACAGGACATAGAACAAAAGTGGGTTTGCCCAACATGCACATTACATGCAAAATAAAGACTCAGAGCATTCCCTATGTGCTTGGTATTCCTGTCAGCAGCTTTTGTCCAAGCCCCAGCATCTTCTCTTAGCAGGAATTTCAGGTGGATGCTACAAGGAATTACCATATTTCTTTAATCCATGTTAGTGAGAAACATCTTTGCTGGTTCCTCAAAGACTGCAAAGAACACATGCTACAATCTGAGGTTCAAATAATGATCCCGGCTTTTGTACTGCAACAGTCTGACACCTTCTTTACAGTTTAAGTACAAATTATATTACAATTCTATTTCAATTCTATTTCTACTTGTAAAAAAGTTACAAGATTCAGCTATGGCCATTGTGTCGCTCTACATTACAAATCCTTTCCTTCACAGCAGCCCAGTATGGAAGCTGATCCCCAGAATTTGCATTACACATAAAAACCACACCAAATTCCCTCAGATTCTTTAAACTGTGATCATGCAACATCTATCTACTACTTTTTACCTCCTTTCTCTTTGGGTATTTACTTTCTTTCAAAACTCTGGACTACGTATCCCCAAGACCAACTTTCTTAGGTTTTTCCATGAGGGAATATCCACAGCATTGAAAACAAATCTGGCTATGAGGCTTAATGTGGTTCTTAAGTGCTATCATAGCTATAAATATCTAAATAATATAATTCCATGTAACAGGTCAATCAGCAAACTAAAAACACCCAGCACTCCAGAACGGCCTGCATGACCACTGACTTCAGACTGGTGGACAAATTCTGCAGATGTTTAAAATGTTAGTGTTGGCTCAGTCCTCTACTGAAGGACACAGAGGAGACTGCCGGCAGCAGCAGGTACTCCCACACTCATTACACACAGTGGAAGATTCTCTCCAACTGCTAATAGAGGTGGGCTTTCATTAATAAACTGAACAAAAGCAAGTGAAGGGCAGACACGTTTCTTTTCTGTTGCTCCCTCCAGCAAAGAGGCAGGGGAGAGAGCTACGTGGTGAAGGGTTTGCAACTGCTGTAGTTAGATTCACAGTCACATGTCAGTCCTGAAGACACAATCCTCGTTCTAAACTGCCTGCAGTCAATGTGACAGCTATTATTAGCAGTGGTAAAACAGTCTCTCATTGAAGCACAAAGGTACTACTAGTTTAGCATCTACTTCTTAAATGCTGTCTTCCACTCCTGAAAAGGGGGAATTTGACATTGGAGCATGGAAAAGGATTTGAGCTACAAGCAGGCTTAAAAGGACTTTCATACATAAGCATAACACAGAAAGAGGTATGAAACCTTAGGAAAGTGAAAGTGGAGAAAAAAAGAGCATCAAAAGAGCATCACAAATAGCATTCACCAAAATAAGAAAGAAAACCCACAACTGTTTGCAGGGACAGGTTAAATGCTGCTTGTAATACTGACCACATTACACAAAGGGAGCTTGTACATCTCAGCTTCCAGCACTGCTGTGAAATTTGCAGAGATGAGTAACCAAAGAACACAGCTACTGCCACACTCAGTTCCTACAAAAAACTCAGTTATAGTCTCCGTGCATTTAATAGTAGAGAAACAAGTGGCAATGTGAAACTGGGGAAACTCCACACAGAAAAGTCAAAAGTGGATCTCTTCCTTCGGTCGGCCAGAAGGCATCACTCAGTTACCCCCAACAATCCAGCTGGGGAGCACCATGATTGTGCCCCAACAAGTGTTTCAGTGAGGAAAGCTACCAAAAAGACATTAAATGTGTCAGCTGGTAGGGTGCAGCAGAGTCGTTACGGGAAATACCCTCAGAATGGTGACAGGCCCTCAGACTCCAGTCTGTATTTCAGCTCCGTGAGCTGCCTTTGGAGATGGAGACCACAAAATCAAGTCTTTATAAGCATGGCTGCAACAGATTATTCCTGTCCCTACCATGGAGAAAAACCCATTATGGACACTTCTATGGAAAACTGTCAAATAGCTATTTTTTTAGAAAGGATTTTCTTTACAGCTGTTTTCTTCTGAAAGGCTGTATTAAAATGAGATTGTCCAGAAAGCCTGGATTTCACCAAGTTTCACTGCCAATTCTGTAAAGAATCTATGTCCCAAAGCAATATACCTTCTTCCTTACCTACCATACCACCTGCACAGTTCTTCTACCCATCTCATTGAACAACAGGAAAAATCCTGAATACACTGATAAGCAAAAAAAGGTGTTATTGTTCTTATTAGTAATCAATATATTGCAATGTACTTCAGGTCTGCTCTTAGTTTGGAGAGATATCAGGTCAGTAAATTTTACATACCACCAGCGAAAAACATTGTATCTACTTCCACTAGCCCAAGTAAAAGAAAGAAAACCATCGGTTCTGCTCCATGTTAATGCCATTCAGCTGATTATGCACTCACTCACAGGCCCCCTGCAAGAAAAAGGAACACAATTTGCCCCGTAGGCTCACTGCACGATTTCGCTTGGTAAACCTAAGCTATGTCAGGAGACATACCCCATTTTCTACCATAGGCTGCAGAGGTTCTTGCCAAGAAATGTGCTGCTTTAACATTTTGGATCGAAATTTATTGATGCAGCAGGTGACAAGATCAGTAATTCAATGCTCAGTAAAGACTGGATAGATGGGAGTTGGGGCATGAAGGGAAAGATCTAAGCAGGCACTTATTTTTGGTATGGATATTCGTTAAGTTGTTGATCAATGACTTGCAGGTGTGACAGAATGCTGAAAAATCTGAGGTGACTAGTGACAGATCTCATAGATGATAGAAGTACCAAGATAAGATTTACACAGGCAGCCTGATGTGGATCCAAATGCACAAGCATAAACCACAACTGCCAGTGACCCTTATCTTCTTTGAGCAGGAGAGTCACAGTGACATCTGTCTGGCAAGGACTCTGAACAAGCATGTCAATTGCAGAAGTTGTTTTTGGATGCAAAACAGGCAATCTGAGTTTAAGTATTATACTTCTATTTTCAGAAAAGCATCTGCTTTTCAATAGCTCCCAGGAAGTCTAAGCATCAGTCATTTGCTGCTTAAAAGTATATATACAGATATTTTCTTCAAAAAATAAACAATAGATAATTATCAAATAATGAATCATTCGAAAGCCACACAAGTTTTTTCAAGCTTTATTAACATGTTTCCCGGGTGCTGAGATTATCAATACCTCAGCACCACTGCCGTTGAACATGAAGCTCAGTTTAACCGTGGAGAAAATTCAGTTGATAGGGCAGGAAAGTACTTAGTGCAAATTTTACTTGGTATCATTACTAGTTCAAAGCATCGTCTGCATAAATGCTACTGACAGCTGCACTCATTGCACCACACCCAGTTTCTACTCTTTTTGTTTTCTGCATGTGTTGAGTCCTTACATCTCCTTGCTCTTGCAGGTCCAAGTCAATAACTCCTTCCTTTTACTATTACTTTGTGCTAAAGAAAGTATTATAGTAGCTGAGTTTTGACAAATGAAGTAGATCACAGTGTGGTAAACAAGCTAGCCTCTGTTCCTCTCCTCCTCCTCCTCCCATTCCCAGCATGAAAATAGCTAAGGCTAAAGCAACAGCTGGGGATCATTACACTGACAGGAATAGTTCAGTAAACTCCAAGAGGGGAAAACATGTCATATCCAAAAAAACCAAAAACACATCAGAGCAGCAGGACCAAACAAAATATGTGAATTCAACTCCAGGGATGTTGCTGACTCTCCTTCCACTGATAACAACTGACTTATAAAACCCCTGGTCATTCAGTGTTAACCCTTTCCCCAAGCTTCCCACTGATGTTATAAAGGTATAATACTCTGAAACACCTCTAAACCTTCAAAGTCAAATGAGGCACACTCAGAATTAAGCAAAAATAAATTTAAATTGCCATCTTACTGCCAGCTTTGAGCCACCTCACATTAATATATCATTATCTTACCTTCACCGCACCTCTTACCTTTTAAGCATAATCACAGTCACTGTGGTACCCATCTGAGTGGTTGCAGCACAAGGTTACAGGGGACCTAACTACATATGTTTGATGTGCCTCTGGATTTGCCGTAAGAAATGACAGCAGGTTAACTCCCCATACATTCAACACATTTGCTATGTTTTTCTGTGTCAAAGCACTATTTGCATAAATAATTCTGAATTGTGGGATGTATCTGGCCATAACTCAGAGATGCACCTGTTGCATTTTGTGACTGGTTTCCGATGTTCCTCACCCATGCGTTTGCATAAGGCATTGCTTTCATGTCTCCCACAGCATCTTCATGTCCACTCCCAACTAGGAAGATACAGATCAACCTTTACAGAAAAACGTCACCCTGCATTCCCATGAGATGCCTCAGCCGCAGGGGCTGCCCTCTTGCTGGGGATCTCCTTGGTGTTGAGAGCTTCCAAGTCTACGCATGCAGGTTCTTCTGCCCTCTACTGGAATGAGGTACGGTCAACGACCAGCTTTACCTTCAGGTGCCTGGAGGCGTTACGACGATAAGGTCTAGATCACTCGTGAAGAAAGTCGTATGTTAACAAGCACTTGCATGACTCCTGATCTCTTCAAAGTACTGAACAGATATTAATAGTTTAATCAAAGGCTAAGCTAACTCAAATTACCTCACATTTGCTGTGGACCAAGAATGTGCACACAGTTATCGCAGATCAGATGGCATGCAGGAACTTGTTCGTGCGTCTGGGCCCTGAGACACAAATCTTGGAAAAAGACAGGTGAGTTTCACTGTCAGCCCCTGAGTCACATTGAACATTTTTGAAGGGAGGACTTGCCAAAAAAAAAGTATTTCGTTTAAGAGCAACGAATGAAATGAAAGATGTTGCATAGAAGTGGAAAAGTTGGAATTTACTTTTGAAAGTACTTAATTCGAAGCTCACATGAATGCTAATTGGTTTTTTGGGGGCTTTCTGAAATTTACTAAAGCTTGCAATTCCCTCTTCGTATCTTTCATGAGGGGCTACCATACAGTTCTATTAACTTGTCTAGGAACTGCAAACAGGGCTCTGGTATTTGAAAACTAAATCATTCCAAGGCATTCTTGGATAGAAAACATGTTTATGGATTCCTGAATTCTACAAATTTTACAAATAACTGCCCCAACACATACTTTGAAAAATACAAGTGTATGTTCTTTGACTTCACCATGTCAAATGCATTTCTGTGTGGAAAGGATCAGCAGATCCCAAACTTCAATGTCAAGTCCCAATTCAAAAAAAATAAAATAGTCAGATTTAGGAGACCACTTGTTTTCCAGAGACAAGGAAACAAGATGAAGTCTATTGCAGACAGCCACTTCTCATGAGACTCATTAAGAGAATAGGTATGAGCATTGTCAGCATAATACAGACACCCCTTATTTGACCAGCAAAGCAGACTGGCATCCATTCATCTGTGTGTGGAAAAGAGCGAGGAAGAAAAGTGCGTGAATTTTCTGTCCTGGATGATAACAAAACTAAGCTGTCCCATTTTTAGGGGGGTCAAAACTGAGGTACAACAGCGTTATAGTTTCAGCTCAATGCTAATTCAGGATTCCCAGAGCTTCAGTAAGGGTTTACACGTGAGTATATCTGCTTCTCCACTGCCTGTAAGATTTGGCTCTGCAAAATACAGTGCACACTAAAGCATAAATACAACAGGCATCCCAAGACTTGAATGGAGCAGCAACAAAGCCAAAGGGTTATTCTTTTCTCTTTTGACACAAAAGAAGCTGGAAGCATCTATTTCTCTTTCCTACTCTTTCTGTTTGGTAGCTGGTAGAAAGTAGCTTTCCTCATCACATATAATATTAGAGTACGATGAATTAGACATGGGGCAGGCTAATGATATTGCTAGACTTTGCAGAGTCAACACAGCTTTTTCGATAATCAGAAATATACAAGAATTCAACGACCTTAATTCACTTCAACTTGAGAGAGCAGCAAACATTTTTATATTGATTAAGTGCTACAGAATTGCATTTTCCTCATTCTACACATTATCCCACTGTAGAGCTTGTGATATTTAGTGAAAGATGTATCCTGGCATATCCAAACACAGATAGAGTGCTCACCTTCTGTGAATATCAACGCCTTGCAAATACAAGACAGCTGCAAGTTCAGGCTTTTTTTTTATTTATTTATTTTGGTTTGTTTTTTTTCCTCCGAAGATTGATGTGCTGCAGTTCTTTGCCTCCAGAGCAAACTAATCTGGGAATACTGCCTATACTAATAGATTTATGACTTTCAAACTTGAATTTGAGGACTGTAACTTCAGTTTTCTTTTCCTTTTCCATATTTGTTCGACAAAGAGTATTCCAATCAAAACAAGCAACAAAAATAGTAATATTTTAAAAACCTAATAACAAGCTAACTCTTCATATCAGTTAAAGAGGCTTGGTAAGGGGAGTGATAATAGGGGGTAGAAACTTAACAATTTGGTTTGGCAGACTGAGCAGGCCTAGAGCTGCATATGAGAGAAAAAGCCTCTAAATGCAACTGCTAAAATCATCTTCCACACACTGGCCACCTTTCTATAACAAACATGGCCTTATTCTATTTGGCATTTTGTCCTCAACTCCTACCACATTTTACTTCTGTGTGCAGAACAGCACTGAAAGTAATTTTCTGCTCCTCTCAGATCATATTACTCGCTCTCAAAATCAGTCATCCTTTTTTTTTCTGAGGCCATCGTGCTCAAGATCTTTGTTCACTCCTGCAAGTTCCTATTAAAATTTCACCTGTAGCTAGACAGATCCAGTATTTCTGATAAAACACAAATCTTGTTATGTTTGCCATTGGCATTTTGCTATGTTTTGCCATTCTTCCGTGTAATCTTTTCCTGGTTCCTGTTTGTTGCTATTTATTAAGCTGCACACTATGAATGGATCACTGCCTGCTTTCATCTTCTCAATCTTTGCTCAATCCCCACAGATCTTCTTGTTACCTTGCAGATATCACTCCCTGAAATTTGACCTCTACCTGTCTACACAACCTTTCAGGATTGTCAAACCTCCCTAAAAAATTAGATATATTTGTAGGAGAATGCCATTATCTAAAACAGAATCACATTTAGATATACTGATCCCACTCCTTCCACACTCTCCTAACAGCAACATACTGAAACTTAAAACGCAATACTGTCTCTCCTTCAAAGCAGAGTTGCCGTTCCAGAACAAGCCTTTACACCTTTAATAAAACTGCCTTAAAGCATTGCTCGCAAGAGCTCTATAGACATAGAGGAGAGGAAGAAATTTAAATTCTGAAATTAAAACGTCCAAATCCAAGTGAAATTGTCCCAAGGTCCAGGCAATGCAAGTCACCACATACAGAGCTCCAACCTTGTCCTGTGACATGTTTATGAGCACCCTCAGGGACAACAGGTCACAGAAGTCAGTGGGAAACCCAAAATCTGGACTGCTGCCCAGAAACGAAAAAGCAGGCAGACTCAAGATGCAAGAGGGGAAAAAAAAATAAAAAATAAAATTAAAAAACCCAACCCACAAACCAATTATACAGTACCTACAACAAAGAAAGAGCCTGCTAACCTTCTCGTAAGCTGTGGTATGAATCCTGATATGTGCTTGAACAGCTCTTCCCTTGTTTTGACACAGTCTCTGCAAGCGGCACAATCCCGACATAGGCAGGCTGGAGTGTCTTGGCTTTATCCAACATATTAGAGGAAATCCCTGGACCTGAAGGCAGATTCTGTAACACAGGAGGCGTCCCAGGCTAGTGGAAGGGGTGCTTAATCCTCACAAGAGACCCAACCGCAATCCCTCTCTACCAGGTTTCGGTCACTGCACCAAGCGGGAGAGTGGAAAAAAAAAATTAGTTTACTGCTAGATTCCAAGGCTGTGCTTGCATAGGAACGGAGAGGTACTCAAGGCACAGACAAATCCTGACAGCCAACATCTAAAGATTAAAATCAGCAAGGCTCTGGGCAAAACTTTTCTTCCTAGTATCTCAAAGCTCAGACAGACACTTCAGTGTTTCAGCAAGCAGCTATAAGCATGCAGGATCCCAGTATGCAGAGCGGTGCTTATCAACAGATGCGTGGACTTCTCCATGGGGCCACTTGCAGTAACAGCCAACCTCATTCACCCAAAATAGTGAACAGTTGGTTTCTCTACTCATACTACGGACACCTGCCAGACAGGCGATAGCATGTGATTGAGCACTACCCTCTCTCCCCCTGCACCTCCCAACTGTAAGCGCACAGCTAGGAGAACACCACCACTCTGAGTGCAGAAGCCACGCTGCCTTTTGTCCCTTCCTGTTTAAACTATTAGAAATGAAATTTTAGTTGTGGAAAAAGCTAAACTGACGATTCTGGAAACAGAGTTCTTACATGCATTTGCTCTGAGACCACATATCAGTAACAGCAGCCTACTTCTGTACAAGCACACATTCTTGCCTCTTCCCTTAAATTCTTTCTCCCAACCTTGCAGAAACACCTACCTGAAGATGATAATCAGCAGCCCCAAATCAATAAACTTCTACTGCAAGAGCTAAAACTTCAGAACGTGTGCTTGTATGGAAGCAGTCATCTCACCTGGAGATTATTTAATGTGCGTCGTGAACAGATGCCATATGGTTGACAAATTTTGGTTATACGTACTACCCTGCATGGTACTGAATTTGGAAGTGGTCAGGGAAAAGCACGCTCCATCCAAGCAACAGCCAGGAGGTACTCCTAATAGTACAGCTCATGGCTTTGTTGGTTTATAACCTCACCAAGCATGCATCATAAAAGGTGCAATGAAATATGAGAAGAAAAAAAAAAAAAAGAAAAAGAGAAAAAAAGAAAAAATAGCTGTCCAATAAATACACATACCTGACAAAAAGTATTCTGGTACATTTCCAGAAAAAAAAAAAAAGATGGATAGTAATTGGTGTCATCCTACAAGCCCGAAGCAAAGATAGCCACAGGGACATTACAAAAATAAGAAGGTGAACACTTTAAACACTATTGGAACAGTCTCCATTTCATATTCTGCCCTCCTCTCCACCCCCAATCAAGACAAAAATTTCTCATCTCCAAATAGTTTGAGAGGCATCCAAGCTGTTTAATAAAGCAAGGCTGGAATAAAAAACACAGGGAAAAAAGGTCCCTAATAATGACGCTAGTATCTCTAGAAAAGTGGTGTTCAACCAAATATTAAAAGTATGACTTTAACCCTGCCATAAGCTGCATAAGAGGAACAAAATGATCTAGCATATTTTTAAGTTACAAACTAAAAACTAATACACGGAATTTTGCATGTTTATTAAATAATGATACTAGATGGCATCAGTGACATTTCTGAGTATGCTGAACTCTTCTAACTTTGAAATGTTCAACCTTCACGCAGAAAAGAATCGAAACTCTTAAGTTTCTGTGGGTAAAAAAATACTCTTGGTGATAATACAAAGCTCTGTAATCATATTATTCCTAAATTACCAATGTATACCCATCACAAACTCTCCTCTTAAATTTAGGATTTGTAAAAGTCAGGTAAAGGGTTGAGTTTCACAATGAACTTTGGCCAATAAGGTCAAATTACTGCATAAATAGACAAGTCCGCTTTTGCGTGAGCATAAGCAGTTGTGATGCTGCAGAGCTGCCTGGGGAAGCTGACCTGGCAGACCCCGAGAGCATTAAAGCCAGGACGAAGGAGGGGAGAAAGAAACACACTCTCCAGATCTCTCCTTTCAGCAGCAACACACAACTGCACATTGAATCAGGCCTGACACTCTGTGCAGACAGGTCCCATAATTACTGTAATAACTAAAGAACAACTATCCTGTGCCAGATAGTCCTGCTCCTTCTGGCAAGCAATACACCATCTGGATGGTGGAAATGACAAGATTCAGCTATGGAGGTCAAAGACTACTATTACTTTGCCAACCAGGGCCTCTGAGCTAGCAGCTCACTCCAGTGCATGAGGCCTGGGAAATGCAAGTCAGATACTCTATCCAGCTGACTCACCAATACCCAGATATTGCCAAAACAGCCCCAAGATGTTGCCTGTGTCCTCATGAAGAAAACTTTAAGAACTGAAAAAAGAGAGGCACTAAACAGCTGAAATACATGAAATACATTGCCAGGTTTGCCAATCTGATGATATAACCAATCCTCTGCTGCTGTAATTGACAGCTCTAACTTGATGAAGATTTGATCCTCTCAACATATTACTGCAGAGCTGCAGATATGTATACAAACATACCTTTCATCCTATGTGAACAGCTTGGAAAGAAAAATACCTGATTGGCTCAATGGTAGGTAGATAAATTTTTTCTTTGCTGAGCAAGATACTCTAAAATTTTGTCATACAGCATCAAATTTGGCCTACAGAGTGTTCTGAAGGAAGGAGCAACTATCCAAAACAGAAAAAGATAAGCCAGAATACTCTGATAAGGATTTGGATAATGCTCTACATGCTGTAAGAAGACAAACTCTGAGGGGCCCAGGTTGGAGGATATCTTCAACACACAAACAAGCACTTGCAGGGTACCTCTTACAAAATATGGATTCTGATAAATGAGTAAAGACCAAGAGCAACCTGTCCTGTATGAAACACTGACACTATTGCCAAATGTTGGCGAGCACCAAAAAGTTAAATAAAAGTTTAATTTGTTTTATTGGATCCTGATGTACTGCTAAGAAATGTGAAAATCTGATCAATGATCACATGGACAGAAATGTCAATGCACTGTAAGAACAAGTAAGGCCTGATGAGTAACTTTGACAGTTACTTTGGAAATCAGCAGGGTAGAAGGGAAGGTGCATTTCATGGCAGAGGTAGGATTTCTAACAATGGTTTCTGTTGTTAAACCACTCCAGAACAGTAGGATCAACCCACACCAATGCATGTCCAACTTTCAGTGTCTTGCACAACCTTTACCCTGGAACTGGCAGCAGCTGTTGGCAGAAAGATGACCTTTATCAACAGGACCTAGGCATTTGTCACAGATTTCTGGTTTGGAAAACATCAGGCCAAATTTTCAGAATGTGCCCACAAGGCATCTGTTGAGCCTTACATCCCTTGACTTTCAAGTGCAAAATGAGATACCAACAGTGGGAATGTATTCTTCCTCAAGGTGCTGCATTAACATTTATATTCTTACACAGAAATAAAAAGTAACATCAGGTGCACATATGGTTTGCATAGATACTGATGCTAGTTCTGACACCTGGTGGGCACAGAGTGCAATACTTGTATTTGAATGCCAGCTGCCATTTACTTACTATTTTGAACAAATTCATTAACTGTCTCTTCTTTTACTTTTCTATCCTCCAAAGCCAAGACAGCATATAAGCAGCAGCCTTTCCAAATTCCCATTCTATGCTAGAAGAGAAATATGGAAGAATGAACCACTCTCAAGTTAAATTCTATCCCTGCCGTACATGATATTTGACCTTTAAATTCCAGGAGCACACAAAATTTTGTCTGTGCAAAGTTAGTATCAGACCTGCAAGGTGCTACATCTTAAAGCTTGCTACCACAAAAGGATCTCTGAGTTCACCTGCCCCTGTCCTTCTCCCAGCCACACACACTCTTAGCTTCCTTAAAACCAGTTCTGACATTCATCTGGTATCTTAATTACCCAATTCAACCTACTAAATAGCATTACCAACAGGTGGGAAGAGCACCAGAGCTTGTGGCTGGTGAACACAGCTGGGAAAAGAGACAGAGACAGAGAGAGAGAGACTACACCAGTCTTGACAAAGGCTAAGCTTTGGATCAGCTGTAACACAAAACCGCATCATTAGTTTTATCTCCAAAAATAAATGTATTCTTTAAATTCAAATTAATGAACAGATAGAAAACTGACAACCCACTCGCATAAACTTAAAATGTGCTTTTTTTCTTCCTTTCATCTCCAGTCCTCTCTGCAGCATGTACTCTGTCTTCCTTCTCCCAGTAATAATGTTCTCAGACAACACAACGCTTGTGAGGATCTGCATGCGCACAATTTCGTGATGAAATCCAAACAACGTACTGCTAAAAACTGGCAAAGAGCTGCAATATATGCACACTCAGGCAATATGAGAAAGACCTCAGTCAAGGTCTAAGCCAGATGAACCCTTAGAAAGAAGTAAAAGCCCACTATATTTGAAGATCTGTCTCTGATATTTCTAGCAAGCAGACACAAGCTGGAAAAATAATAGAATGCTGCACCTACATCACTGTAAAGCTTTGATGTCTTATGACTCTATTCATTTTATTCTTCAAAATAAATACAGACTTCACAGTGACACTTGTGTCACTTCTTCTCAGCTAAGGATCACATTTATGTAATGTGAGTTTGCTTTGGATGTTCCCAGGATCCTGCCTCCCACCAACAGTGACCTTCAGGAAGAGTTGGAAACACCAGGCTGGGAGCACTGTACATTCTTGCTTCTCCAGTTCTCAGGATGAGCCTGCAGTTTACACGCTCTGATCTTTTCAACTAGCTGGTGACAGCTAGTGTTGCCAGTCAGCATTTGAAAAACTCCTAGACATGACAGGTAGCCAAAGGTAAACCACCATGCAGATGTAAAAGAAGGCAACAGCAGCAGGCCTGCCTGGGAACCTGGACCTTTGCCGGAGCTTTTGAGCAGCTCTTCAGTCCCCCAACCCACTCTGGGATATACCACCACCCCCACTTTTGGCAAGTTGGCTGTCATTGAGCTGTAAATACTGCAAGTTGACAGCATAAAAATAGCTGCTGCACAGGCTGGAAAACCTATCAGATGATGTCAAGGCGTGTTTTGAGCCCTCCCCTCCCCCCCACCACTTCCTTTCCTATGTCACTTTCTCATTACCTCACTGTCTCTAATTCTGAAAGTGCTTCTCTCTGCATCTTTTAGCTGCCAAAGTGAACTTTACACAGCAGCTAGAGCCAGATCAACCCCCAGCACATATATAAACTCTGCCACCCACCCCATTCCTTGGGATTCAGCCAAGATGTCAGTTTGCCTTTCCCTGGAAACACGCACATGAAATCTGCGATCCCTATCTGCAAAACACAAGAGCGAGAAGAATCAGTTCAGCCCAAGGAATGCAATGCTGATCTGTATTTGATTAACTCCTTAGATAAGCAGTTTCCAACCAGCCAGGCAAGTAAATATTGTGAGGTGTGGAGAGAGATCAGCAGCAGGGATGCCCTATCCCCCTTTTCCCTTACACCGACTCTCTCAGCCCTTCCTCTCTCTCAGGCTCTGCAGACCTGAGGAAGAAGAGGCAGAAGAGAGAATCCAAAACCTTTGCTTTTCCCATCTCTCCCCTCCCCAAACCAAGATGTCACTTGGTCAGTGCTGCTGACCAAAGGTCATCTGCAAAGAGACTGCAGCATTATTGCTACAAGGGCAGAAAGGAGGGGAAGGAGAGAGAGGAAGGGAAGCAGAGATGTTAATTCACTTATGGTCCATGCTCTCCTCTTTCCTCCCTCTCTCCAGGACCTGTTGTACTGGGGATGCCAGAGGGTGATGAAGAGAAGGAAACGGTTCAGAAGACTACCCTACTCTTGATCATATCCAAACAAAAGCACATGCTCCTAATATTACTACATGGGGTTGGTACACTCAGAACATGTTGTCTACACAGCCAAAGAAAGTGATGCAAATTTTAAAGACAAGTCGGTAAATAAACTTTTTTTTTTAAGTTTTAAGTCTTTTGAAAACAACTGGCAACAGTTCTGTCAATGCTGTCCTTTAGAAAGCTTCACATACACTCCTTGACTACAAAACGGTGTTGCCTATGCAGAGATTTCTGTCCAAGAAAAGAAATGCAATTTCACAGTGGAGGGCAGGGGGAAGGCAAGGGATTAAGAGAAAGAAGTTTTATAGCTAGTTCCCAAACAACTGCAGTCCACTGTGCATATGAGCCCAACAAAAACAAGCAAGTAAATTAAAAATACACATCCAAACACATTTTATTTGTTATTTTTACCATTTTGGTTGATAAATTCTGGTTAGATGCAAACACTGTCAGGTACCTCTTTATAGTTCAAAGCTACTAGCCCTTCTTCAAGTTACCACCCCCTGCTGAGCCCCCAGAACTAGTTGTATGAATGCTCTCACTCTGTTCCAGTGCAAAGTTAGAAAGATTAGCTCAAATTACCTTTGCTAAGCCAACGAGCTTCACAGTGAGAGCTCACACATAAAGCATGGCATCTCAAATGTGAGACAAGTACCTCTCTTTAACTTAGAGTTGCTCCGGCTGGAACCACAACAGAATTCCCATATATTCTTTTAGTTCAGTTATTACCCATCTTGCTCTAAAATAATTACTTCAGAATAAAGGAAGTTATAGTTCACTGTTCTTCCCTAGGAGCAATAGTTTTCCCCTTATAAAAAAGTAAATGGTTTCAAGCCAGAGGTAGTCACCCAAGATTCAACAAAGTTAAATTTGTTCTCATCAGCCTTCCCACCTACAGTTGGGTCTGCTAATTCACCCACATGCACCCCAAATAACTTTAATGTCTCCAGGGGTAGGCAAATGTGCTCCCACATGTGCAGATGTGCATTTCCTCACTACCATCACCACACACGGGCAGGAACATCCAGAGATTGCAGAAGACTGACATGTGAGTAAGTATATACTGTGCCCAGTGAAGAACGCTGAACACAAGAGACCAGACTTTTCAAAACATTTCCTCTTGCAGATATTTCAGGCTTTAATTTAAACCACTATGAACAAGCGAAAACAGAAAAACCCAAATCATCTGGTTTTGCTCTCAAGAACAGAAAAAAAGAGGAAGTTCTGGCTGCCAGATCAAGGGGGTTAATGAGCAGGACAGAGCAGAAAAGGAGGCAATTAGTATTTGTCTTAAAACAGCAATTTCTTTTTAGGAGGGAGTAACTGGGAAAGGACAGGAGAAAGACACCCTTTCCCTCATGTTAAGGCATGTCTAAGAGTTTGAGAAGTTATGTCACTAATTCCTGTGGTTGTTGAACAGAAGATAGCCCGTACTTCTCCCTCCCACATCCTTTCAGCTTCTGGCAACGTAAGGTTTCTTCTCCATCAAACCCTCCTGCTGCACAAAGGGGCTACCTGCAAACACTTGGAAAATGCAGTCTATTTTTAAACTACCTAAGCAAGAGAGGAACAGCCAGGCTGTACTCAATGTTCACGCACTACTTGTGAAGGGATTAGCAAACCCTTCATTCGCTTCGCAGTTTGTACTAGCAGAATAGCTACTAGATAAACTCTCACTACAGGATTGTGACTTTTGCCCAGAAAGCTACTGTTCTTTCTCCAAACACATCAGTTACATGGGCAATAACAACATTGTTGAGGCTCAATATGACAAGTATCCTTGGTTAATCCGATACAGAATTGCAATCCCAGAACCTAGATTTTTATCAAAATGTCTATTTACCCTTTATGGTTGCAGAAGACTGCTTCCCAACTTGAAAAAACTATGCACTAATGGAGGTATAATTCTAAAAAGACCATAAACCATCCCATTCATTTAATACATTAGTAGCCAAAGCTAATAATTTTAGACATGGAGTTTCTTTGGCTGTTAACTTTTTATCTAAAAATGGTTCAAATGCTTTTTCAGTCAGGTAGTAGTAGAGGCTTGGATGAGGTAAAGCAGCAGAGGAAGTTTTATGATACTCCTAAGGCAATGCAGTGGTTAGCTGCCACAGGAAGGGCTGCTCTCCTCTTCCGTGTTGCAGATGTTTATTTCATACCACAGTAAAACACAGCTATTGTCAGGATTATTTGAGACAGGAAATAATTTTGTCCTTACAAGGTAAAATTCAGTTCTTGCATTGCGAAAGATCTATAAATCACCTTCATCATCAATTGCTCAAACTCCTCCCTTAGTGCCGAAACTCTCAGCTATCCTCTGGATAGATGCCAATCTCAAGGTTTCATAGCAGCTTTGACAACTGAATTTATATTTCAAATATAAAAATGTATAGCCCATTCAAGTTTTAATCTTTAGCTAGGACATAAAATAAGTCTGAGACAATATCAAGGTACACAACTATCTAATTTCATGGAATGGACTGCACTGATACAGAGGAAAGGGCTTCCAGGATCTAGTATGAACTCATCTCCCCTCCACGTGTGCAGACATTTTAGACCTTAAGTGCAACATAAGGCATTAATCTCGAGACGGAGGGGATTAGGGATAGCTTTTACCTAAGTGCCACTAAATTATTCAGCTTTTGAGTAGCAGGAAAAATATCCTTGTTATGCTACAGTGGAAGGAGTCCTTTAATGCCTTCATTGCTTATCACTTCAGGAAGATGTGGTTTTGACGGTACTACCATTCCTTCTCCAAAGATTACATTTTTAAGTAAATTGTATTCTGCACTAATCAAACCAAAGGGTTCTTTTTCTTCAAGCTGTTCAAGGCCGTAACAGAAGACAAACTCTTGGTATGAAACATACAGCTTCTCCTAGTTCATATGTACCTCTCCCCAGTCATTTTGTCACAATACTCACAGGTACCAGAGCAAAACATAGTATTTTCCTCAAACAACCTGAACTCACCTAAAATATTCATGCTGTTCATGATAAATCCCATTTTTCAAGCATTTGAAAAGAACCATGTCTGGATGGAAAAAATCTCACCAAAAACCAGGCTCAAGCAAGAAACAGTAATTTTGCACAGACAGAGCCATAAAGACAAGAGTTCCCTTCAGTGAAAACCAGGGTGAGCTACCTTGTGTTTACTGCTTGGTATCTCAGTGTAAGTTCACACGCATAGCGAATTGCCACAAAACCTAATAGTGTAGCTTTACACCCTAAATTTAGCCTGCACATATCCATGTTCCAAACCTCTGCCCCAAAGACCTTTCCACATATGTGAGACTGCAGTTTTTTAAGTGCCCATAATACTACCATCACTGGCAAAAGTTTAAGGCAGAAAAGATTTTAGAGAGGTAGGGAAAGTACAATAAAATACTGCACATGGTTTGATCTGACCTACACAGTTACCCAAAAGAAACCTGGGGGTGGGGGGAAAGAAGCAAAGATACAGGCCTCCTTTGCAAGAACCATGATTACTTTTAAAACAGATTTTGTGTCATATCCAAAAGTTCTGGTAATCCTGGCCACAAAAGCAAAGAGAAAAGACAAGTAACCGTGAGGGTGTACGCTCTTCTGTTGCCTCAGAAAAACCTGCCAAATCTTATGAATTTTAATCCCCAATTGGCTTAAAGGCATTGAAAGACACGCAGCCTAAGTGCTTATAACTATAAAGATAACTGTGCTTGGAACATTACGTTCTGATTCAGGCCTCAGCTTTCTGTTCTGCTTCCCTCCTCCTAAATTTCACCTGAAGCAATATGCAGAGAAGCCTCTTTGGTCATTATCTTTCATCAGCTGTCTGGCACATCTTTAAGAACTTCCTTTGTCACTTTGGTATGAGTTACCAGAACTCATCAGTCACAACCTCGTATTTACAGATTCTAGACAATTCAATTCTATGAAAAACCCTTTGGTTTGATAAACTGGGCTGAAACAACTAAAGAGGTAACACAAAGTTTGTGTGTCAGAACCGCAGTGAGAAATCCTAGCATCCTGCCTTAGCTACTAAATCTATTTTATGAATCCAGATGCAAGACAGGGACAACTAAAATGGAGGCTGCATAAAAGGTTGATGATCTAATTGAATAGACAAACATGCAACTGAAAAAGATATGGTTTTTATATGCCTGCCAGTTCTTATGATTTGACAGGACTTGGCTGCTCACTCCAAATATATCTAACAGCTGGCTTAACAGAAGTCACTTACAAACAAACTCTTTACAACAAAAACAATTTTAACAGTATAGACATTGCCATATGCTTACTTTTGGCAACCATGTAATAGCAGGTCCAGAAATTACTATAAACCTACAACTCCCTGCTATCAGAAAATATTTTTGCCAGAATGGGACAGCTATTGGCCAAACCTGTCTTTAGGTCTGAGCTACGACATAGAGACACAGACGTGGTAGATGAGGGGAGAGCAGTCGATATTGTGTACCCTGAGCTCAGTGAGGTTTTCGACATTGTCTCCTGTAAGATCCTCACAGAGAAGTTGATGTAAGTATGGGCTGGATGATGACAGAGTGAGGTGGACTGAAAACTGGCTGAATGGCTGGGCTCAGAGGGTGCACCATATCATAAGAGAGACATTGACATACTGGAGAAAGTCCAGCAAAGGGGCATGAAGACGATAAAGGGACTGGAACAGCTTGCCGATGGGAAAAGGCTGAAAGCTGGGACTGTTCAGCCTGGAGAAGAGAAGGCTCAGGAGGATGGTATCAATGTATATAGAAACCTGAAGGGAGGCTGCAAAGAAGACAGTCAGACTCTTCTCAGTGGTGCCCAGTGACAGGACCAGAGGCAATGGGCACAAACTGAAACACAGGAGGTTCCCTCTGAACATCAGGAAATACTTTTTTTATTGTGATGGGTGTCTGGCACAGATTGCCAGAGAGTTTGTGAAGTCTCTATCTTCGGATATATTCAAAAGCCATGTGGACATAGTCCTAGGCAACTGGCTCTAGGTAGCCCTGATTGAGCAGGGGTGTTGCACAAGATGACCTCCAGAGGTCCCTTCCAGCCTCAACCATTCTGTGATAGATGCGTAACAACCCTTTTTCCAGGGGCTTGCTTGCCCATTCATAGATACATAACAACCTCAGAGTAAAAACAAAACAAAAAAATTTCTGGGGAAATGCACATATGTTTAATATTCTCCATAGTGATATGTACTCTGGACCCTAAAAAACCACCCACTTCTAATTTCATATATTTCTTAATTATTTGAGTCTGTCATGCACTGTAAAATCTTCCTTGCTGCCTGATGTTTTCTCTCTCCTACATTTACTGCTCAGCCACTGACACTTTTTACTGATTCCATGATCTGGTGTTCAGAAGTTTTCTCATCCTACCGATGACTTCAGAGTTGAAATTGGTTCTCTTCCACCCGATTCAGTTTCACTATTCAGTACAGACTGAGTGCTGTTACCCAAACCAGATGAAATAATCTAGCAACTTGCTCCACTTCTCATCATTCCCTCTTTCTGATGGCTCTAGGTTTCAGAAGAAGATTCAGTGTGTTAACTCAGCTAACTGATCCAGCTCCAAAGTGTTTGGTTTTCTTTTAATGGTTTTGTTTTCCAAAGTGAATTAGACTGCTCACAAGAGAGTCCAATTGTCCAATTTACATCCAAGCTAACAGGGGCTAAGCAGCAGGTGCACTGAGCTGATAATGATGAAAAACAGAGGAGTGAAGAAAAGTACAGCCCCTTTCCCTCCCTTCCATTGGTCATGAGAAATCATTGGGTCAGTTCAAACCATTTCCTGTTATTTTACCCTTGAGTCAAGCTGCTTCATTTTAATTTCAATCTCTTTATCATAATTGGACCCTAGGTGACAGAGCTGTCACATTTCTGTTTGGAATATCCTGAATATACAGATATGTGCTGTGTAGATTGCCAGTGTATGTACAAAAATTCCAACATTCTGTGGACAAGAGAGGATTATTCTTTGTACTATAAGCATACTATATAGTTAATTTGCATTTTCAAGATATGTCAGATTTATTATGATTATGCTGCAGAAATACTTGGGATTTCTGAATGTCTTCTGCTGTCTCAGTTACTGGGGCATAGTTCCAGCAGGGCAGCCAGACATCTGGAAATTCTGCACAAGTCTTAGAACCCCATAGTCTGGAGGGATGGAAGGGTGGGGACAGTCTGGGAAAATTGGACATGTAGTAGTCATACCAAAGTTTACAGGGAGAGGCAGTATCTGTTACTAGATCAAACCTCTGGAAATAAGAGCTCCTACTACAATTTAGGCACCTAGATCTCCACAACCCACTCATGTTTAAGTCTCAAAACTCTTGTTCCACAATGCTTTTTCAGGATGGGCTTCTGCTATCAGTATCTTGAAGCAATCGTGTTATACGAATAAAATTATTCACAGCCAGCATCCTTACACAAATTAGAGAGAACTACTTAAGCGTTTGACAATGTCAGAATTACAATCTTAGGACAGCCTTTCCCCACACAGTCCTCCCACACTTTTCCGTCTTCTGCCCCCAATTCTTCTCCTCCTCCTCTAAATCAATTAGTCACTGTTCTTCACTAAAGAACTAATTTTTCCCTCCTGCTCACTCTCCAAATTATTAGCTATTCAAAACTCTAAATCAAGCTCTGCAATCTCCTGTCCTAATTAAATCAAAGGAAAAGAGTAGTTCGCATAAATAACATTTTCAAGATCTAGTTATAACTTCTAGATTTTGCAGCAAAGTTTCCAGTCCCGCTTCAGGGCCAGAAGGTTAAACATTTCTCAATGACGCAGGCTCCCTTAGCGAAAGAGTGATGAGGAAGTGGTCCAAAAAACCTCATTCTTCCCAGGCACTAAATCAATAACCACAGCAAACAGTGAGTGCCTCTCTCCGAGGAAAACTGGGAGGAGTGGAACAGTCTTTTATAATAAGCAATCACTTAGTCTGCCACCATCATGCAAAAGCCCAGTACAAAGAAGAAAAGAGAACAAAGCATAACATCAACAGCAAAAAAAAACCTACAGAAATGAGATCGTGTGTAGTACATTTGAAGCTATATGGATATCAAAATGAAATTAAAAAAAAAACATAACTAAAAAAAACAACCACCACAAAACCCAATACAGAAGTTTAAGTTAGAATAGTGCATTTCTGTTTACAAGTACTATTCTTTTCCGGTTCATTTAGGTTGCCAGTAACTTTCTAGCTTAAAAATTAAAGATGCTTTGACCTTTGAATGGGCTGAAATTTTCCTGCTTGAGAAACCACTTTTCATACCCTACACTGTTCCAGACACTCACACATTAGTCTCTGGATTTTCAAGATAAGACTAGTAACAAAGGTTTCTCCATAAGGAGTCTACTAATCTGGATCTTGTTCTTGCTTAGTTTGAGGTGACGTGGGGTCAGCACAGGCATACTGCAAAGTGTCTTCTGTTTATTTCAGCTTTCAGTGAAAGAACACTGAAGGCTCTAAGCCTTGGGAGTGTTTTGCAATATGTCAAGCTCAAGATAATTTCTGAAGAGCTTAAGCAAAAGTTTTGGGAGTTTTAATTTTTAACTGATGCTACCTCAGTGTCAGATAGTAACTTTAATAAATCAAATCTACTCAATTTATTATTAAAAGGCACATATTTCATTTGAGTTGACATCAGTGAAAGCAAAATCCAAATCTCAAATATTGGAAGACATAGACAAGGAAAACCAGCTTCAATCAGAGTATCTCCAGCAGAAAAAAAAAAAAAAGAAAGGAAAGGAAAAAAATATAATCTCAAAGTCACTTATTGTTACAGGCTGATCAAGCCAGCTTGTGTTTCACTGGAAGCTGCATCTTCTCAGGGCAAAGAAAATGGAAAAGACTACAAAGAACCATAAATACATTTCTCAACCTACTTCTCACACTGGATAATTAAATAGGTTCCTAACCTGCTGGGATTCCAATGCTGTGCATAATGCCTAGGAAGTATCATTAACATTACTTAGAGGATCTGATTTAAAATAAGCATCAGAAAAGAAAGACACAAAAAAGTATTCAGCAGGTCACATTATCAGATACTATTTTAGCACTTGCCTACTTCAGGATATTGTACGTAGATGCAGCTTCTTCTAGTGACAATATTTTACCTGCATTAATGTTTGCATCAGTTTAACTTCAAAAAGCTATTTGGACAAAAAGATATGACACACAAGCTCATTTAATATTGAAAACCAGAAGATTTTTAACCAGAGAGAAATTCTAGGACAGCTTTCCAGTATGAGTTGCTAGTGAGTGAGAAATCTAGCACTTTTTAAAATGGTGCTTGATAAAATTATGAAGGGGAGTATATGACCTGATTACTTGCAACAGCAGGGGAGTGGGCTCTGTGACCCTGCAGGATAATCCCAGTTCTGTTTCTTTAAGGCTCCTTACCTACTTAAACTATTGCTAAATTATACAATGTTCTTAAAGCACACTAAGGTTAATTACAAAAGAGAGCTGCGCCAATGTAATTAAACTACTTTCCTATATTGATTCTATTAGTAAAATTCTCTTGACAAAGAAATTGAGGGGAGAGGGGGCAATATTTCTTCCAGTAAGATCAAGATTCTGGTTTCAACTCCACAAAGCAGGGTTCATGTTCTCTTAGTCACAAATGAAAAAAAAAATTCAGACTTCTTCAAGATAACCAGCTGAGGTTTCTCCAGTTGAAAAGACAATTTGAAAGAAGTGTCAGTCTCTTCTTGGAAGAACCCAAAGGTCAGAACAGCAGAGGGTGCTCTAAGTCTGAACTGAGGTGCCATCAGCTCGGCAACAAGGAGCATCCAAACATGACACAAAGCTGAAGGTTACCTCAGGTTTTGGGGTTTGATTTTTTTGTAGCATTTTTTGTTTGGGTTTTATGGCAGTTTTTTCTGCTGCAGGAGTCATTTGAAGCCGGTAAAAGCAGATGGAAAACAGTTAAATATTAATATTTATCTATGTCAGTTTCCACAGACCATCAAACAAGACATTCACCAACAACATCAGAGAAATTTCCAAAACATTAACAGGTACCTGTACTCCCCACCACTGACCTACACAGCTCTGGGCATATATTACAGACTGATTCATATCAATACTTAGCTATAAAAAAATTCATATTTTAATGCCTATAATCAAAATGTAGACTGGACATGCATCCCATTATTACAAAAAATAATAATCCTGAATCTAAACTCTAATGTAAACTTCTGCTATCACACAGGAATGGAAACTCGAGCACTTTGTTAAACATTAGTCATCTCTTAAATCTGGCAAACACTGGATAGCAAGGAGTAACCAGCTAACTGGGAGACAGAACAGGTATATGTCTGCACTGTATCCCTTTAGGCAAAGCATGTGTGGTGTAATCATCATTCCTGTTTAGAGAGAGTCAGCATAACACACGTTCAGATATTAATCCAGAACTTAAATTAGTGGCAGGCCACAAAGATGACTATGATCAGTATGAGCCACAAAGATAACAATGATCAGTCTAAGCCTATTTAAATACTCGTTAAGTCATTTTTATACAATCATGCCTAAAGACCCCAAATAAGAAGCTGATTTAAATAATGCTTTTTTACTTCATTTTGCTCATGCACTTGAACTGTGTTCTTAAAGAAAGGTTGATTCATATTCATCATGTAAATGAATGGGTAACTTACAGAATATGATGACAGCAATTAAATAGGGCCATTATACATAATGCATTAATTTCCAGCAAGGAAGATTCTGCTTTCATTAAAGTTACAGCATATAGAACCTGACATGAGTTTTCATGCATTTTAAACTTTCATTTAGTTTTTAATAGCAATCAGTGAATGATACAAAAAAAATGCAAGATAATGATAATCTCAGTATGTAGACTGGAAACTGGTTAAAATGCGCACACACACACAGAGCGCCCTCCCTTAAAGTTATTTCTCCATAGTTACATTTTAAAGTAAGCTGGAGCCATAACAAAGGTTAGGAAACAAAGTAGTCGGTGAATAATTGTTTTGTGTCTACCACATCTTTACTGTTTTAGAATAAATACAGCCTGTGTGTGCCCTTGCAAGTTCATCTTAGTTCACAGAAGGGATAAAGACAAAAAGCTGCCTGGGTGTTTTTTTGCTACTCCATCTTTCCCAACCTGTAGTGTAGCACTCGCTGCATAAAGTGAATGAACAGAGTATTTTCAAAGCAGATACAGAAAAAATGACTATTTTTTAAAGGTAATTTAGCACTTCAAAAAATACTTACTCCAGGTTTTAATAGATTTCGAGTAGTTTCTTGTTTAAATTTTAAGTTAAATAGGTACTGCTCAACTAAGTGATTCTAATCAGTAGTCTTTATTGCAGTCTGTCATTCTTGACAAAAAAAAAAAAAAAGAAAAGAAAAAAAGAAAAAGGCAGGCATTCTTTACATTTAGTTTCGATACAATCCTTTTAACTCTAGTTTGGCTAACAAAACAACACTGTGATTTGATTACCCAATAGTTAATCACAGGGATAAAAGGCAGCAAAAGGTTATGTTCAAATCTTTCATGAATGGAATAACTCAGCAATGTGCAGCTTACAGTTGTGCACTCCTCACTCCATGTCTTATACCAGCCAACTCAGAACTTCATGCAGTTAGTAGCTCTGGCATAAAAATTTCCATATTTAAAGCTGACTTCAGGAACATCCCATTTGCTGCTTCGGAAAGAATTCCCCACTGCATGATGACGATGAAGCTCACATAACTTTGTTCAGTCTTTGGATCACATGCAGGATTCTGGTTAAAAGCCAGTGAAGAGTCATTTTATCACTACTCAGAATATACACGTCTGAGGGAACTGTACCGGCAACCAGGGAGCTCTTTACGCTCCCCTGGAACTTGCTACCTAGATACAAAAGGTTACATTTCCAAATGCCATGGATTCCAAACTGAAATCAAAAGTTCTATTTTTAAAGTGGTGATGATGCAAACTATAAAGCTAGGAATGTTTTCCCCTCGCCTCCACTCTCCATCCAAAACCAAAATCCAGATTTGCATTGATTCAAGAACTCACTGCAATCTCAAAATTCCAAGTTGAGGGGGGAAAAAAAGGAAGAAAAAGAAAGAAAAAAAATAATCATAATTTTAAGTTCTACTATGCAAACAAATTTAAATGCCAAAAACTAGAGGAAAAGATTCCCAACTAAAAAAGTCTCTTACTAGGAAATTAAAAGAACAGTAAGGAAAAAATCTTACTAACAGGTGCTTGAAAAAGACAAGATTAAATTAGAAGTCATTTTAGTGCATGAATGAGAGGTTATTCTTATGAGCACCAACAGCCAACACTGGATTTAAACTTTATTTAAAACAGGAAAGAGAGAACCCACCAAAAAAACTGCAGCTCTGACATTTGTCACTCCTGAAAGAGCTGAAGAGGGGGACACCTCCCTTCTATGAATACACAGACATGCTGTCCCCTTTCTGCCCATTGAAAGTAGTTTAGCTGACATGTCTCGAGCACATCAACTTAAATACTTTAAAGAGGGAAGAGAAAGTGGGAGCTGTGTTCTGAAAGGACGAATAAATGGGATCAGCACCAGTTTGTCCTAAATTGAGTTTAATATATCCTTAATCAGATAAAGTAGCTCAAAAATGCAACTTTTTCCCCGAAAATGAATGAAGTTTTACATTTAATTCAAGATGACACTGATTTTCAGCTGAAGTGACTGTTCTTTTTTCAGAACCTGTTGGATACAAAGCAAATTAGGCCAGAGAAGTCAAGTTTTATTATCCACTATAACTCAGAACTGAATTATTCTGATGGTCATTTACAGTGTTGACTTTAAAACAACACTTCTTTTGTTCTCTACATATACGTGGAAAAATACTATTGTTCATCTAAACTGCACTTCTAACAGTTTAGAACAACGCATTTCTGCTTGATATCTAATGCAGTCTATGATTTTTTTCAGCAGGTCAGTGGAACAATATACTAAAATCCAAAGATGCTATCCAATAGATCACTATGTTGAAAAGATCTTTTTTTTTTTTTTCAGTATACTCACAGAAAGAAATTAAGTTCACATGGAGACAGTTACTTAGGTGCAACATGTACCAAGACAGTTCAAACTACAATATAGTGCGTATAAACAAACCAATGCTACCCAGAATAGTAAATGAAGAGATTATAGGTAAAGTGAAATTCAGAACAAATGGAATTCATTAACAAAAGTAGCCATTTGGTCAACTGCTAGCCTCCGTTAATTGTGGCAATGCACTGTTAGACTCTAAGTGACCCTAAGTAGCCATAACTTTTATCTATCCACATAAAACATCTGCAAAAGATGATCTGAAATTTAGGGTTTAGCTATCTGGCTGACTGCACCTCTGTATGGGTATTGCACACAAATTTCTGCTCAGCAACCTGCTAGAAGTCACAAAAAGAAACTTGTGAACAACAACAACTAAAATTTAAAAAAAAAAGTGACATCATTTTCGAAAGTTTGTATTTGCCATTTAGGCACAAAATTTGCATATAGCGGCTAGCAGCACACCCAAGACTCCTGAGATTTCCCTAACTTGCATGAATCCCTCAAATGGCTGTTCAAAAAGTTTTAGGCATTACTAGATTGTAGTTTGTGTCAGAAAAAAGTATTATTTTAGCATTCTTCCCTCACAGAATCACAGAATCACCTCTTCATAAAAAAGATAAAAGAAAAAAAAGAAAATATTCCTGACTCATTGTTTCAGTGGGCCAAACAGTCTGTTACAGAACAAAGCCAGGTCATATCAACAAACTATTCAGTCCATATCTTGACTGAACAGTGACCAACAGCAAAAGAATTTGCAAGATCTCCATACGGGATAATTAGGCAGTGACATGAATAACACAAAGGCTTCAGGGGAACAAAAAAAGAGGCTACATAGGGAGATTAGGTTGAAGTAGATAATGGGAAGGAAACAGCAAGCTTTTGGAATCAGCAAATAAATATAAAGAAAACAAATGAGTCAGATGCTGAGAGAGTCATGACAGCAAAAAGGACCAAGTGACTTTTGAAGTAAAAAGCTAATGAGGGAGCTCCCACTGCTAAGAGCTTGGTATAAATAGATCTGCACATCAGCTTCATTTTCAACAGAATGAAAACACACAAAATGGCACAGGGCTGTTTCCACAACTTTATTCTTGTATATTAATGTAGAATTTCACCTCACTGTATATGACCACTTTTTGAACGACTAGATCAGTAATACTACAGTTCTTCAAACAAGTTCAGTAGTCCAATGAGATGTCAAATAGTTACGCTTCTGCTCTTATTTTTGCATTTTTTTCCTGAGTTTACTGCCTTTTTGAAATGTATTTTCAGCATGATTTTCACTTTTACTTTTTCTTCCTCAGCCCTCATCACTTGTAGTGATTTTTTTACTCTTCCCTTTTTCAGTTTGACAGGCATGTTTACTTTTTTCTGGTTAATACAACATGCACCTCACTAGTCATATTGTTTCTGCTTTGTGTTTTGTGCTGAAGAGATAGCCCCTCCCTGCTTAAGCTATTCTGCTCCCAGAATAGTAAAGCTGTATTCTCCTCAGTTTGTTTTCTAAAATGTTACAAATGTTTTCTCATCTTTAGCATCAAAGGTGTTGCTTTTTATGTGCCCACCAACATGGAATACAAACATTATTTCCTATGGCAACTACAGCTTCAGATACTGTTACTTCTTGAATGGACTCCTATTAGTACCAAGTATTAAATAAGCATAGTTTGCATACTTTGAGAACTTTTCGTCTGGGGAGTGCAAGCTATGTAAGGTTTATCAGGATAATTTATTTACCCAGCTTAGGTCATGATTCTCCTACTTCTTCAATGGCTGTTCAGAAACCTTGATGAGTTGACTGGGACAATCGTTTCCAGCTTCTATCTTTCCAGTAGGGCTTCTGGAGATTAACATCAGGACCAAGAAGCCTTGAGAAGTTAAGTCTTTCCTCATTAGATGATTCTAGCTCTCAACAGAAAGGAGATCCAAATTTAGTCTCTAAAAAGTCTCAAGTAGTTTGCCCAACACACAACTTAATTACCTCACTAAGCCAAATAACAGTAGCAAGCAACAGTAGCTGAAGACACTAAATATTATTTTAAGAAAAAAAACTGTTGAACAATTTGGTCTCAGCATCAAATAGCCATTTTCCTTATCTAGAAGCTTGTAATACACTTTCATTATTCAAGACTGATCTTTAAAATTTGCTATGCACATGGTTCCATCCTATTGTCGTACTTGGTTTCCCCGCCAATCTTGCGAATTCGTTTGCATAAACATTTGCCTGCTTCTTTCTTAATATTTTTCCAACAGTGGTTGATCCAGGAGAAAAGAGAGCTGCCACTGATGAAAGAGGTGCAATAAATCTGTATCCCTCACATTAGGTAAGCTAAGCTTGCCGGGAAATTGCCTCAGCATTACAGAATGCCACTGCATAATCTAGGACTAGGGTTAGCTGACTTACGTGAAAGCTACACACAAGTACTCTTTAGTGGGAGAATCTCTCACCCCAAGAATTAAATGCAAGCCTCAGGAGTTTTCTTAATTTGGAAGAAATGAGAAACAAAGCCACAAATAAACTTTTTTAAAAAAGTAATAGTAATATAAAGGCTGTTTCCCTAATTTTAACAAGTCTTACTTTACTCTGCGAGTTTCCCCAGAATATCATGCACACATTCAATGAAATGTAAATTCCATGGCCCTTACTTGTTGGCAAAAAACATTATCAGAATTAGAAAATCTATTAGCAACAAAGCACATTGAGGTAAACTTTTTTTTCAGTCCTTTACATAACAACTGTCATATAAAGAAAAAAATAATTTATTTACAACAAATATTAGATATTGTCTTGCCATACACATCCTGTTCAATACCAAACACCTTACTAATGTCTAAATCTTACCTCCAAAATTCACAGACTGCAAGACTATGACTAGAGGAATGATGTATTCTGTCCAAACACCCTTCTGAATGGAGACAAAAACTATGTGTTCCATATAAGATGCAGCCCTGCCATAACGGCTCTCTTGCCTTTCCTATCTACAACAAGAGGTGGAAAAAACATACCTTGGTTCTCTAAACAACAAAGAATACAACCATATGTCAGAACTATAAAATGAAAGTCATACAGGATCTTTATAGACATACACAGTCTTCACAGATCATTTACTAAACATAAGATTCTAAGTTAGGGAAATCTGCACCACAAATTCAGAAAAAAACAGCAATTTATCAAAAAAACTATATTAAATTATGAAGTTACTGTCTCTTTCCAAGTCACTACTTGAGGAAAAGAAAAGGCATTTAACTTTCAGAAACAAGTCTGTCTTGACACTTTTGGCATTACATATGTGCTGCTTTTCAGGCAACACTCTACAAGACATTAAGAGTACACAAATGCAAACGCAAACTCCTAGGCTACTAGTAGTTTGTGGTGGGATCTTACCAAGGTCACAGATTCTGTTCCCGTCCATAGAACAGAAGACATTCATATCTATATATATTTGTTAAATTTCATGACTACAGAATGTTCTAAAGCCTCAGATAAAAATGCTTTACAAAGTACATCAGACTGTCATTAAACAGATAATTCTCACCCTAACATGCCTTACGCGTCAGAAATGTAACTCAGTACATATCTAAAATGTAAGCACAGTATCACAAAAAGCCCACAGTATTTAGGACAAAATCGTATAAAGACAATACCATTTTCATTCTCAAGGAAGCAGTCTTCCAAGACATAAAACAAGCATTGGGAAGTTTCAAAGCAGGTTTTTTCCCAAAAATATGCAACTTAAAAATCTCTCCAAAGTATCAAGAATATGGTTCATCAAAAAATAATTAACAATAAACCACACAAAAAGCTAAACATAGGAAATTTATTTAGAACTAGTCCTAGATTTGACTGGGATTTTCGAATTTTCATGAGGCACTTAAATTTAACACTGGGGACCAACAAATGAAGAACAGAAAGATAATTTTATCTCTGATGAAGCTCTAAAGTGAACAGCATTTAACATCCAACTAGTATCCATCTGCAACCTGCACATGAAGTTACCACAGCGCTCAAATTTGTCTTAACTCAAAGTCATATAGCCTCCTGGCACTCCCTATATAGTTCAGCGACCATAATTCACTGGCAAAATTTGCCCATGGCAGATGTTTGGGGTAATACCTGATTGGAGTGTTGTCATCTGCATTTCTGGTTCCAGGAGTGTCATGTTGATCCTTTTCTCAACAGTTACAAACCCTTAGAGGCCTTTCTTTACAAATAGACAGATATAGATATAAATATGTTTAAAAAAAAAATCCAAGAGAATGTCTCAACTTTAATCTTGTTTAGAACTTGAAAAAAATTCTCATCTTTATATGATGAAAACTGACCCTACTGCAAAAACTCAGTCTTTAAACATGCAGTTCTCTGCTTATTCACTACAGGCAAGTTCGAACAGCCCAGAATCAAATTACTGCTAGGAGAAAAATGAATACTCAAAGGGGAAAGCAAGATGTGTAGTTTGCAGAAATAAGGCCCGCCCCTTGATGCTCTGTAAGTAAAAGGGAGTGGGGAGGAAGGGGTCAGAGACACTACAACTGGCAGTTTTTTCCCCTTTTAAAAGAGAAGGATGACGTCTTGAGTAGACTTTCAATCCCCTAAGGGGTTCTGCTGATGAGGCAATTTCATTCCAAGGACAAGGAGACCCAGTGTTAACATAAACATGCGGACATCCTCAGCTTTGAAACATCATGGTCAAAAACACATACACTCTGCTGATAGATCAGTTACTTCTCTTCAATTCTTACAGTCCTTCTTCTTAATAATTGTACTATTGCCCTACCCCTATCAACTCCCCTTGCAGACTACCAAACCTGAGCTACTGTAACAAAGGATTGGAACTTCTTCCAAATAGATGGTAGCTTCTGTTTCTTAAAAACAAACAAAATGCCCTTTCACCTTCAGACTTTTCCAATCGTGGATCACACCCTCCATCCAACCTGTCTAGAGGTTAAAAAAAAAAAAAAAAAAGCCTTGTTTCCCACATCCAGATGATTAGTTTCAAATTATTTGGGATAGTGGATGAAACTTTTATTGTCAAATATTTCTTGAGTAGAAGATAAAAATAGAATTAAGTCTTTCCTTACTAGATGATTCTAGCTCCCAACAGAAAGGAAATTCAATTTCAGTCTCTAAAGAGTCTCAAGTAATTTGCCCAACAGATAGTTTAATTATCTTAACAAACTAATTTCCAACGCTTCTGTCCCCAGAGCAGCTTTCCCTTATTCCCCATCTTTCACCAAGGCTCATCATCATTTCTCATTAGGTCATGTAAGTAAGTAACTGCATATATTTGCACTAAACCCAAATATATTGAGCTCTGCACCGAAGATACAGACCAATGTCTAGATTTAAAATCCCTTTGTAGCAAGTCAGAATCCCTCTCTTGCCACAATAGTATTTATGAAGATGAGTAACTGGGTGTTCAAAACTGCTTTAGTGCTGTATTCTGACCCCTCCGATCTTAAATAACTTCAGGGCTTCTCTAGTACTTGGATGCAAGAACTCCCCAACAGCTGCTCCACAGCTGAGATAAGAGCATGGCAGGTTTTAGCAACCTACCTTCCTTCCCCCACACAAACACATCTGGGGCTTCAAAGGAGGCAGCAGAAACTCATTCAACAGCTTTAAACAATACAGGAAAATCCCTTACCATGATGATATTGTAGTATTTATCTGATTTCCATACTCATCACAACAGTAGTGTGTTTCAAAAGGACAAGAATCAGTTCATTTGGGCTTCTCTCATACTCAAACACCATCTGTGTAGTCCTAAATTTGCAGCCAGACTAGGCAAAAATTGCAGGCCTAAATGTTCATTCTTGCTATGCAATCCTTATGGAAAGGAACCGCAGTGGTCCATTTAGAGACACTAGTGACAGAAATAAGTCACTGTTAACACCTACCCTGAATATCTATATTCATCATAAGTAAAGGAAACCATCGACTTACAGCAGAATGTGTACTTATTTCTGTGATAATACATGGAAATATAATGGGAAGCAGTATAAGCAAGGGGGAAAGGAAATTGTTCTTACAGTGTTCAGAAACATCACATTAACTCTCTGAAGTACGTACACGTGCGCTGTAGGTGACCACAGACAGACGAAATGTAAAGCACTAACCAGGATGTTGCTTATTTGACCAGCAAGGAAGATGAAGATTGCACTACGGAGCGTCTTCAGGCATAGATTCCTTCATTATGCTTTGTGGTAATGTATGATTGTGGCAGAGGGAGAGTTACAGCCTGCAGAAGTGGCTGATAGTATCCCAGTATAAATGAATTACAGAAAACTTGACATTTTCATGAGGAAAGCCACACATTACAGAAGCAGGCTATCACCCAAAGCTAGGATTCAGTTTGCTAAGTACTACTAGCAAATGACTATTGTGAAATGGTTTAATCTTTCTTGCGTGAAGAAGCCACTCACTGTTTAAGTAGAACAGACTGAGAATCTTGCTGAACGGCATTCTCCCTTAAAAGAACCAGTCTTATTTTCCCCATTATTACCCTTAATATTTAAAGCAGCAAAACCAGCAACAGAAGCTTTTACTCACACAGACAGAACAGCTGCCCAGATCTGTGCCTGACATTTTTAACGAGCAGCTTAAATTCATGAAAAAGGAATGGTTTTTAAATAGCTATCAAATTATATGTCTAATCTTCATCCATCAGCTCTGAACCTTGAAATCTCAGAGGCAAACTGAAATAAGAGAGAAACTGGAAAGGAGAAACAGAAGGGAGAGGAATATTGCAAACCAGTGACTGGAGAAGAGCATTACAATCTTGTTAACTTGATCAGGAACAAGCAAAAACTGTGTTGAGAGCTAACCTGTTAAAGCCACCACATTAACGCCTCTTTTAGCATTACTCCTTCCAGTTCAACTATTCCCCCATCACTATTTAGAAGTTTGTTTTAAATATTTCAAGAGATTACCACTTCTTAGCTGTTTAGTAGCTCTCATTGTAACAAGCCAGTCATTTCTACCGTGCTCTGAGTCTCATAGCTCTATCAGAAACTTTCAGACAGCATACTAAATTTATAGTCTCCTGGGACAGAAAGTCTCTTAACACAAATCTATCCAAGACAGACTGGTTGTTTTTATTCTAACAACCATTCCCCTTACTCACACACAAGAGAAAACAGCAAGCCTCACTGGAATGTGTGTGAAGGACAGATCAGAGAAAGCTATATATTTCCTGTCTTGATCCTTTTTGTTACAATACAGACTTAATCTTCTTCACATGTAAGTTCTGGATGAGGCAGTAACCACCACTTGGTAATTAAATGTAACTTTGAGTCACACGATTCCAGAAGTCATATATATACTAAAACAAAATTAAAAAAAAAAAAAAAAAGTAATTTCGGAATAGTCTCATCTCTTTAAAACCATTTCTCAGGAACAAAACACCACCCTTGTTGATAAACAAACATGCCTAACTTCTTAAATGTGTTCACAAGTCACAATATTCACTTTTAAAAAGAACAATTTATGGCATGATTTTAAGAAAACACCATCAATGTTTTTAAAGTAACAGTAGCAAGAAGATAGTTATAAAATCTGCAAAGTCACTGTAGTAAGTTATATTTGAAATAAATCCTGAATCTGAGTGCATTCAGTATAATGACAATCCACAACAGGAAAGAAGGGGAGGGAGACAGGAACATATAACCTAATAAAAGAATTACAGAAGTAATCACCTACACAATTCTTTAAAATAAAACCATGTGCCCTAATAAACATTTAAAATATTACTCCTGTCTTTTAACAGTAAATGGGCATAGACACTAAATCAGCTCCATCGGAGCCATTTAAAGAGTTCATCTCTCCAATCTCTAAACAAGTATAATCACTAACAGCTTATGCGGCAACAATTAATCCCATGCTTTGTACAGTATTCGGTCTTTACAGTAACAGGAGCACCTCCTGATACCTAAAGCATACGCCTGTTATATGACTTCAAGTCATACTGAAATTCCACAAATTCCAACTAGTCTCTTTCCCACCAGCACATATGGTACTTTGTAGAAGGCAGACAACCCAGACCAAGTAAACCCCAAAAACTGACAAGCTGGTACAAGTTTTGTCCAAACCTGTAATCATAAAATGCAACAGTTCATTCGAAAGAATGCTACCTCATCTTAAACAAGCCTACAGTGAGAAGAAGCCAGGACTGTTGAAGGCTTCTAACACAATGCTGTTCACGACCTCTGAGAAAAGATAACTATGAATTCATCTGGCAAAAAATCGGTCAAGAGAGAGGGTCAATAAGCTAGTAGAGCAATTATCATAATTTCAAGTGACAGTTAAATAGAAAGACAATTTTGATCAGAAATGATTAAACTGTATAACATTTGTATATTCATCACCTGTTTTTTTTCTTTCTTGTAATCACATTCTTCAGGGTCTTGCTTTAAATATGCCCTAAGGGTTGGGAAAAGCTATCTTGGCATCTTAGTACAGGTGACTGAGAAAAATCAAGATACACTTAAGAGCTTTAGATGACTCTGTAATGACCTTTTTTTGACTTGTGCAGCAACAAATGAGTCAGTCACAGGTAATCTCTCATAGTTATAGAAAGTTGAGACTTTGATGAACATGGGTAAAAAAGGAGAAGAAATGTGAATTTTGAATAGAAAATTCACTGTGAAGCACAAAGACAAACTAAATAACTACACCTTAAATGTTCTGTTAAGCTTGATGTCTGAATAGAACCTAATAATTGTGTCAAAATATTTTTTTAACATCTTACTACATAAGGTTTCCTTCCACTGAAGAAGCATTGTTTCCTATTTATCTGTTAAGCTCCAATACTTCACACATATCCCTAATAGCTTTTATTACTGGGTCTAAACCAAAACAAGAAAACTCTCAGAAACTGTCTCTTTCTGTTCCCTAAGAGAAGAAAAAAACCAAAAGGAACCCGCTGTCCTAGGACATATGGCAGCATGTGCAAACAGGACTGCACTCCCAGTTCTCCCATGGGATACATAATTCCATGATGCTTCATATGCCAAAGAAATGTCATTTTAACTCAGCTAATAGTTTATGTTTCAGAATCATGACCTGAAGTAAAGAATACAGTACAAATCCATGTAATATTTTTTTACAGAAACCTACAGATACACAAAGTCTGCTGTAAACAAAAGTTCCACAAAGGGTTAACCTGTTGGAAGCACTCAGCGTAAGTAGTTAGTTCAGCTGTGAGTCAGCAATGCCTGTCTAGAACTGCGAACAGGAGACCCTTTGACACAGATAGTCAGCTTCCAGCAAGTCTCTCATTTACCATCTCCTCCCCTCCCACTGCCACTCGGCTTAAATCTTCCTCATACCTTGAATTTGGCAAGTTGTCACAGAAGCAGTTTCATTGCACTAGATACGCCTCTACAACCACTTTGGATTGCTCAAATGTTTAAGCAGATTGCCATCTCAACTGACACATCATCTCTAACATTTTTTTTAACATGTTTGAAGCTAAAGGCACAGCAACAAAGATGCACCATATTAAAAAAAAGAGCTTTAACAACCTCAACAGCTTTCACCAGCTGTGCAACCTCTACCTCAAGATAACTGAAAAGTTCCCGTTTGAAGGAACGAGTTTACTAATTCAAAATACATCAGCTATGTTTCCCAACAGCTCGCTAAGCCAAGCCTCCTTTTATGCTGTGACAGTTTGCAGATAACCATATTTCAGCAGCACTTTTCTGTCCCACAATACTTTAATGAATGTACACACAAACAACACATAAAAACATACTGCAGCCTAGAAGAAAAGAGCGTTGTACACCTCTGAAGATAAGAAATATTCAGGTACTTGAGATCAGGGACTTTGGACTTAATGCCTTGTCTGAAAGCTGCACCTCTAGCAGTAAAATTCCCACTATTGTGCTGAGCCCTGATAAAGAAGAAACCCACCTAATGAGTCATTTCCGGGAATACCCTAATTTTCTTTGGCAAAAGGTATGGGCAAAGGTGTTCCTTTTCAAATACTTTGTAAACCCAACCCTTTCCAGTCGAGCAGATTTGCAGCCAACAATGATACAGTTTCAAGGCTCAGTCCATAATAAAATCATTCTGATCAAGGAAAACTACCTATTTCTGTAAAATATTCCCAAGATACCAATTTTTAAACAGCTGAATCATATAAAGACTCTTTCATTTCTTTAACAGAATATCCTTTCCTCTGATCATAACAAATGCTATTGTGTCCTACTTGTATCCATTCAACTTGTGCTGCTACGAGTTTCATTTTCCTAATAAGGTACTCTTACACGTTCCAAACAGTACTATCCCTTTCTCTGTCCCATCAAGATTAAACTGCTTCTTCCCAATTCAGGACTCTTAATCATGTCCTATTCACTAAGAAGAGAAGAACCCTGCTTCCAGTAAATTCACAATGTCACCTTCAGGTGACCAGCTGTCAGGTTTGGGAAACAAAGGCTCATACATTTTTCCCATGCTGCCTTCAAGCCCTCTACCACCTTCAAAACTACCAGAGTTAAATTTCATTTGAAATCTCTCCTTGCCTTCATAACCATGAAATGGCCAAGTCTGCCAGTAGTTGAGATGCGTTGAGATCACAGTCTACCATGCTAACTAATATTCCGATTTCTTCTCTTTTATTTACCACCACCACCACCTTTATCTTATACTTAGAGGACTGCAAATAATAAGATTTTTGTTCTGTTTCTGCAGTTTCTAGTGTCTCTATTTTGAAGGCCTGTAAACATGGCTATAATCACATAATGATGGTATAATCTACATGAATGAGGAAACACTTTTTATCTTCTTAAAGAACAGTATTTTGGGTTGAAGTTAATTAATTCTTCCAACGAGCAAAACATTGATACGCTGTTCAGAGAAGGGCATGCTCAGTTTCTGGAGGTAAAGCACCAGGAACATCAAGTGAAGCATCCTCCAATCCAAATTACTGTCCTACGGTTCACGTATTCTAAATCACTTTACCATAAGCATTATGTTCTGGGTATAAAGCCACTCCAAATCTCCCCAGCATTTCCAATATGTTGTGCCATGCAGCTCTATCTAATATATATAATGCCCAACACTATAAGGCATCCAGGACTCAACCACGATCAAATCCATAGTATCTTGCACATAAAGTTGATAGCAAGAATTCAGACTCTAGCAAGACCTTCATATTGCCAAGAGCCACCAACATATTCACCAGAGAGTAGAGTAAAGGGAGATCAACAAGACAAATTTACAAACAGAAGCCACTGGTTATCAGTTTCATTTGTCACAGGATGGTGCTCAATGTGGCTTTCATGGCAGCCTGGTGATCCTGAGCTTCAGACAGTTCACGTTCTTCCAAAACCAGGAATTCTGGTCACCAAGCGACCCTGTATTTTGCCAGTCCACTGTCACTCATCAAGTGGTCAGAAGGATTCATACCATAGTTTTCCATAAACTACTTGCAGATTGAGAAACATAGGCAGGCATTCTCACTCCAGCATTAGAAGGTTTACTGGGATATTTCACTTTTAACTCTAGGTCTCGTTCTTACTTCTAACAAGGCTGACAGAACTTTTCAGACATTTGCAGTGAGAAAGGTACACCCTTGGTAAGTGCAGACCAAGGTGGCAAAGAAAAATCTACAGTCTGAAGTACTTCAGACAGTAGTCTGAAGATGAGCTAGAACTTTCTTTGACTGACCTATCTCAGCTTTGCACAACTTTTAGTCACCACAAAGGACATGGAAGTTGTTTATGGTATTCACCTAAGACAAAAATCAAAAACATTTATCACTGGAGCTCTCTGGAACTTCCACATCAATCCTTCACATCAAACAATGTAAATCAGTTTTGTCAACTCTAGATTATTAGTTCTTGATACAAATAAAATATTGTAAGAAGTAATAAGAAGCAGCCCTGTCATCAGAAGACATACCATGACAACACCACAGTACTTCCTTGGTGAGGACATACTACATGAGAGAACTGTACCACTTACCATTCTTCCTTTCACTGAGAGGAGGAAGGTTGGGGTTTCGGCCATGATGAAGGTTGAGGGTCAGCTCGGGCTGCAAGGAGAGCTCCTGCAGCTCATTGGCAACAGCTTCGCTCTGAGGGCTGGGGGCCGCCGAAAGTGACACCAGCACCGGCTCATCATCATTTTCGCCAGCCCCTCCTCCGTCCAGCCCATTTCCAGCAATGACGGAAGGGGGCAGGCACACCACACCGGAGAAATCCACTTTGGCTTTCGTGATGGCAACCTGAAAGACAAACCAAAAATAAATAAAAAAAGGAAATCTCACACGACAGTCTTAACCCATATATCCAGTTCATCATGGCGTCTCCGAATTCTAGAGAAATGGTTTTTAGCACAGTGTTTGTGTTATCATCATCAATTCAAATCCAACTAGTGATTGAAACTTGCTAAACCCAGCAGTTTATAAACTTGCATAAACCTCCAGCAGCATCACCACAGAAACTACCAATGAAACTAAGATTATTATCATTTTCTTAAAAAGTATGAGAACATTCTCAACTTTTGGTACTTCAGGAACACAATCTTGAGAAAATACAGACTGAGTTGTTCCAGTGAAGTCAGCCTATCTAGAAATTTGCTGAACTCTTGATAATTCTCCTTTTATACCAACAATGGTGTTTTAACAGGCCAACTGTCAAATGGTAAAGTGATCTTTCATAATAAACCTGGAAGGACAGCTGAGTACCACAAATGAGGATTTTCAAATAAAATCATTTGCATTTCAAAAAAATAGTTCTCTTGCCCCATTCTCTCTTCCCTGCTATCAAGGGAAATGAATGCAAGCAAAATACTCCACATCAAGCAAACAAAAAAGCTTTCCTGTCTAAAACCTCAGCTACAGTAACTGAAGTGTGCAATGTATAAAGGGCTTTAATGGAAAAAGCAACTTTTAAATGTTTCAAGATATTCCCATAATTCTTTAAATAAGTGTTTAGAAGCCACCACTATGTTAAAATTAAAATTGTTTTATGTTCAGCAATTTAAACAGAAACAAAACAGCGGGAAGTCTCTAGTGAAATGGTTACTGTGTCAACATTTAAACAGTAACGGACATTATACAAGGGCAATCGTATTTGGTTCTGATTAATGAAGAAGGAAGTCTACTGCTTCTAAGTATGCTGCTATTTCTACCAGTCTAAACTCAGAAGACTACCACTACATAACTCTGCTGCATTGTAGTAATTTATCAAGCAAAAGGCATTTCCAGAGGCCAACCGTCAGCTTCAAAAAGATGCAGGTAAAGCAAACTGCAAAGAAGCAAAGTAAAAAACATCAGGATAATCCTCTAGAAATCAATCAGAAAGTGTAAACTTGGAGCAACATTTTTAACAATAATTTTTAATAAGTATTCCCCACTTAGCACTTACAATTAACCTGAATGTGTGACAACATTCAACACATTAATAGCTGATAAAGTAGCTCAAATAGTTGTTTTCCCCATTTCCATTTCAGTTTTTCACTTGAGTTGATTAGTAATGTTTGCTCTGTAATACCCAGAACAAAGTTATTAAGTGGCAGTACATTTGTTTCAAAAAGTTATTCAGGTTATATTCAAGGCAACAATAAGAATTACTGGTAATGAATACACACTATTTCATCCTTGCTGTCATACATTCACTCCCAGGACCCTATGGCATGATCTGAAAAGAGGCAAGGAAAAGAAGGATGGAGGAAAAAAAAAAAAAAAGAAAGCAACAAAAACCACCAACCGAAGCTGGTGCTTGTTATAACAAAACAAACGAGACTGAGCCAAACCTCACTGCTATATGAAGTATTTGCTTTTACTTCAGTTACAATTTGGCTAAAAAGTGTCTATCCCCTCCTTGATACATTTCCTGTCCAAAGCAAACATAGCTCATGTCCGTTTGAGAGCAAATTGTAACGGTAAAGAGAAAAAAAAATGGGATTGTGCCCTTCTTCTTTTTACAATGTATACAGAAAGCCTGGAAACACACACCCTTAAACCACAGATTTAGAATAACACTATAATAATCCTTGCAAAGGCTGGAAAGAGTTAAATCATGACCAATATAATTGGGGCCAGGCCCTGTCCCTGTAGCAATGGGAGGCCTGTGGAAAGGGGCTAAAACGAAGAGTAAATCGCTCAGTGAGGAGGCTGCTGGTAAGAACTGCTGCCACCTTCTTAGAGGAGCCAAAGCCAATTTGCTTTATTGAAGGAGATGTACTGGAGACATCACTGGAAACTTTGCCTAGTACCACGTGATGGTTAGGTCAGACCACGCAAGAGGACAAGCGCAGCCAGGCCTGAATCCACAAACAGGTGACAGACATATCTAACACCCACCCAGCAAGGATTTGGCATGGCAGAAGAGTCAACTTTCTCCCTCAATCCATCCTAGAGGAGAAAGTGTTCTTTTCTCTTCCCATGCAGGGAAAAAAAACTTGACGTATCTCAAAAAGTCAGATCCGCTTCAACTAGGAAAACAGCAGGAACTTAGGAACTTCTGACATGCTGGACTTTCTTTTAAACAGGAGTTTATAATCTGAAATCGCATTTCAAACACCACTTTGACAACAGTGTTGTAAAACAGAATCTATTTTCCTAATCTAGGTATATTCACATTAGCCAGTCCAGAAGCCATCTCCTCTATGTAAAAGCACAGTACTAAGCTACAGTAAAAGCAGTTTAGCCTAGCCAGCCACAACATACAACGGAGCAAGAGAACAGTGCTCACACACCAATTTGCTATGATTCCATGATACCATACCAACTGGTGTTAATTAGCAGTAGGATTATAAATCAGAATTTCTCCAGTAAACTGTCCAATGGAACTTCAGCCCAGGGGCTGGATTATCACTAGAGTTGTACCTGGATCCGCAGGTTTCTTAAATTACATGACAACACAGAAGGAAGGTATCTTCTTCTTAATCCTAGTTGGCATGTCATTCAGTGTTTGTCCCACATCACAAACCTTGCCTTGACATTCATTTTTGCCCTGCCACTATGTCCTGCATTGTGCCAGCTGTGCTGCTTGCATAGCCACACTGCGAACTGTATCAGAAAGCTGATTCAGCTGAAATCCAATTTTTCCTAGGTTATGTTCAGCTGGATCCATTCATCCATAAAAACCCACAGCTGAACCAAGACAGTACAGGGGAACACTGCCACAAAATGCAAAAAAAAAAAAAAAATCATAGTCTGACTCCGTGCATCTCAAACAGCCTGGACAACAATTCTATTACTCCAAGCAGGGTTGCAGCTCAAATGAAACAAAACTGGGATGAACCATTAAATGCACTAGGAAATCCTGCCTTCTCCTTCCTCCACATCCCCTCCTATTTCAGGCCAGCACAAGAATCTGCAGGGACACATGATAAACCAATGAGAAAACTGACCCAGACGTAAAAGCTAGTCTTGTGGTTCACACTCCAGCTAAATAAGACCCTGGTGCAGTTTGCTGTGCAGCCACACCACTGCTTAGAATCATGGAATTTTGTAGGTTGGAAGGGACCTTTCAGATCACCTTTGTGCCAGCACAGCACAGGACAGGGAACCTGCTTACACCCAACCATCTAGTCACTACCTGAGGGAAAAAGAACTTTTTTCAGAACAATGCCAAGTCTTAGCATGCAACACATCCTCACTTAAAAACAAGTAATAAAAAAATGCATCCGGTTCACAAGACTACAGTAAAAGCTATAATTGGGTGAGTTTTATTTTAGTGTTTTCAATTAGAAGTCTGATGAGGACATAGAGGGATTTGGAAGATGCTTTGAGGATTTATAATCATCCATGTTGCATTATTTGGAAGTCCTGTGAAAGACATGGAATCCTGTTCTGTAACCAACAGTGTGGCTGTTTTTAGATTTCCCAGACAGTTATACCACTCTGTAACTGTCATTGTAGAATGATCAATCAGTTAGTTACAAACATTAATATTTAGAACCTAATTAAAATTTTAAAATGTTTGTTTTCCTGTTATTTTGGAACAAACTAGAAACTTTCCCATAAAGAAATGTGACATACCATGATCCTTAAGTGAGTCATCCAGAAGCTGATGGACAGTCTTAAGAGCAAGTATTTCTTATCCTCAACAAGGATTTCAGGGTGAGTGCCCTCAAGGCTTTGGATCTGTTGCCTAACCAGACAAAAGCTTTCTGTCATGGCATTTTTCTGCTTTGGGGCCAGCTGCTGCTGGGACATGGGGGCCTGTGATCCCACAGATGTTCCGGAGCAGCAACACCAGCTTCAGCAACTCTCAAGTCCTTCACTGTCCAGCTGTTTCTGTCCCTAGACTGCCCCTTCTCCAACTGCAGAATCAGTTTAGTTGAAAACCAACCATTCTTTCTGGGTATTCAGCAAAATCAGTTCCTCAACCTACTCCATTGCCAACTACACACACAGCTCTGTCACCATAATCCAGGGGCAACAGTGAGCTCTCAGGAGCCAGGAATGCTCAAATTATGTTGCTATAAAGCACAAAACCACTGCCTCAACAACACAAACATGGACCCCAGCACTAGGGACAAGATGGAGCTGCTCAAAAGAAACATTACACACTACTTTTAACTAATTACACACTACTATATAAATAATCTTTATCCCTTTCTGACTTCTGGAGGCATCTAAGAAACTTCAATTTCAGATAGACAAACATGGCAGAGTCAATTTTGTGCAACTGATAAGATTAAAAAAATATAGCAAATAAAAATTTTTGGAAAAAGATGATCTTTATCAAACCTGCAAACTACAAAGACTAAATTGCTCTGCAACTTCTACATGGTAACTTTATAGGTGCATCCTCTTGCCATCCTAACACCATATCACGGCAAACACACAGTAAACCTGATTAGCTTATTACTTGGTGAAAAAAGTATTCTACTTTGCATTCCATATGACAAAATTACTTATAGAAACTTCTTGTAAAGCTGCTTGTCCAGAATCACTGAAGGATGGCTTAAAACCCGAGAGGTGAAAGGAAAACAAAGCCAGCAGACCCATGCAATACTGTAACCTGTCTGACCCACGGTAAGCTAGTTTGTGGAACTAAATGAAAAGAAAACTGGGAGGGGGGAAAGGGATTAGGATTAGTTTCCTGTCATTTTAGCTCCATTAATCACCCTATCATAAGGCCAGATAAGCACCAAAGTTGGCATAAGGAAGCAAGGAAGGCATGCATCCAAGACCACCCTTTTTGGCAAGAGCTAGTTTAGATCGACTTAGCTGTATCATAAGACCACATCCTCTGGTTAGACACTAAACTGGCATTGCCAACAAAAGGAATGGCCTAGCCTGCTCATTCCTCACCTCCTTGTGGGCTAGCACAGGCTGAACCAGATCAAGGAACTGACCTGTGTTGAATTTAACCTGGCCACACGCACATAAACTACTAGTTATCTGCATCAGTTCCTAATCTGGTTTGCCACCCAGCCACACAAGAACTTGGGCTAGCATGAGAGAGAATGAGGCACAAGGAAATAATAAAGAAATCAGGGTGGGTACTTTTGATAGCAGTATCTCCTTAAGGTGGTGTTACATAGTTTAACCTATCCAACATTCCTGTTGGACATGGACACATGTACTAGGCCTTCATGCATTAGACTTCTCTTGACTTTGGCAATAAACAACTCATGGTACAATCAAGACCTTGACAGTCAATATTTAAATGAACCAAAGAACAGTACCACCTTCCCTAATGTGAAACCTCAACAACGAGACTAATACATATGAAACAAAAGGAATTTTAACATAAGTAAGCAAAAATCAGAGAGGTACGGGGAGGAGGGGGGGGGGAAGAATAAAAAGCTCATGATTCCCAAAGCAAGCAAGGACACCTCTATAAACAGCTTTCCCCTTGTTTGCATTTTGGGGCTGAGTTGCCAGGGTAATAGCAATTTCCTACCAGTTTAAGAATTGCTAAGCAACCCCCCACACCTAACAGCAACAGCATGTGTGTGCAGCTGGGCTATTTTGAGAACTCAGGGTTTTTTTTATTTTAAACTTAAGAGCAGCCTTCTGTTAAATGATTATGCCAGCTGAGATGATCCAGCCAAGAGAAGGCTGGGGCAAAGTGGCTTTAAGTGGACGAATCTTTGAAATGAGTGAGAAGAGAGGAAGAGAATGCCATGACATGCCCAATGGCAACCATATGCCCCAGGCCATCACAAATCAAAAGAGTAACCTAGGAGAAGTGAAGTTTGCAGCAGATGGGAGCCAAAGCACCACATTAGCTTGAGAAGCTGTAATGATCAGAGAGATGCTGCTTTTATCTTTAGATATCAAAGAAGAGCCACCAACAGGAAGACTCTTGTATTAAAAAAAAAATAATGCTTTGTTTCCTGTCAGTCAGCTTTACCCAGGCACACAACTGTTGGCAGAATTACTTCTCCAGTTAATTGTGAGTTAAACCGATGACACTGCCGATAAAGTATATACAATACAGTCAGCAACAACATAAGCCTCACAAAGACTGTACCCTGGAAATGTAATAGCTTGTTTTTGTAGAACCACCTTAAGTTAAGAAACAAAACCATGCAGACCACTAAAGAGAGACCTGCTTAGATTATGGACTTTTATTTTAACACACATATTTCACATGCATTTGTCTTCTGCAAAATGAAACAGTCATCAATTTCCTTCACTTTCACAGTCACTGGGGGGAGTGGAGGGGAAGAAAAAAAGGCAAAAGCAGTCAAAAAGTAACCAAATTTTTTTCTGGATTAGAACCAGTGACCTGAAGGTGTAATCTGTCCATCTTACCATGATCACAAGCCTCAGAAGCCACTACCTTAACAAAGCCCCTATTAAAAATGCAAAGATTGCAACACGTGTGAACAAAGATGCTAGTAAAACATGGATGAGCACAACTTTCTCTCTGAGCTAAAGAATCTGAATGTATACTGTGCCAGTAACATTACAGTAAAAGAGGACATCTGAATCATCCCCAGAAGTCTCTCCACTACCGCCTCCAGCAAATCTATCAGTAGAAGAGTCAAAAAACATGCTCAGGCCAGCAAGAAAATGGCAAGAAATGTTATCATAGAAAAGGCATGAGCAGCTGTATAGAGATGTTAGAACTTGAGGGAGAAAAGATGCAAAGAACGCATCTAGTGCAAAGCGATCAACTACATAATTTCTGCTGTAGACAAACACAGCCTCACACATGATTTTAACAACCACTCATCAAGAACCCTGTTTTTCAAGCCTTAAGTATTTCCTTCATAAGATGCTAGCATTTGTTTCACTCAATCCAGCAGTGATAGAAAGTCTTTAAGAGGTCTTGAAAAAATCATTATCAAACATTCATTTCTTAAAACCACAAATATCAGGCTGAGAAACGTAGTTTGGCATTCCAGATGGTTTTTAAGAAATACTTTTCATGGTTCAATATGTATTTGGAAGAACTTTGTGGCTTTCAAGCTCAGGGAACTCTGGGTACACAGAAGAACTGATAATACCAAAACTAGTTTTGAGAATCACAATGATATTTACAATAAACAATCATCGCTCAAAAAGAATGAGCTCCCCACCCAATTTCTGAAGTTCTTATTTAAGCTCAGAGCATGAATGAGGAAGTCATTCTTCTAATTTCAGAGGACGCTGAGCCTTAGGATACTGAAGCAGTTTATAGACATAATTTTAATTCAACACACTGAGAGGTATGATAATCACCTAGTTTGTGAGACTAAAGATAATAGCTACTGAAGAAATAACAATTTCAACTGAAGTCCAAGGAACAAAAGAGAAAAAAAAAGATGCAATATTCAGGTCTTGTGTCAAGGGGTACACTTGTATATTTTAGGCCCTGGTCATAATATAGCTCAATGTCATAATTAAAAGAGGAATCCAGCCTTCTGCTACCACGCTATTGGTTCCTGCTGCTTCCCTTTCGTCTGATCTAATGAAGTGTGCACCCATGGGGTGACTCAGGTCAGCTGAACCAGCAGACGATTAACTCTGCCAAAAGATTAGAAACCATTTTATACAGGATCAGTCAGCTAGCTGGACGTGCCCTGTGGCTGCACAGTCACTAGCTCTGATGCAAAAAAAGCAGCAGAAGTGCACAGCTGCATAGAGGTTTGACCAGCCTTTGCAACAGCAGCTCACTGAAAGTTCAAATTAACTGTAATGTCAAAGAGCATACTTAAACATCTAGCAGCGGTGCCAACTTAAGCAGTTCGCTACACATTCCCACTCTCATACCTTCCTCATTGTGAGACCAGCATAAATCTTACAGAGACAACATGTACTGGACCAGATGAAAAATAATCTAGAAAAAACCACTTCTTTCCAGGAGGATCTGTTCCCCCGAGTGGCTCACCATGGCCACACAAACAGCAATGCCAGCAAACCAGAGGGAGCCACGAAATGGAGCAAGCTGTTCAAGCCTGCACTGGTGCCAAAGAAATGCATGATGAACTACAGTGTGTTTAGAAGAAGACTGCCTGTTTTCCACCACCTTCTGACTGACTTCCTTGCCATTGCTGTCTGATGCATTTTTTAACATTTCCTTCATGGCGGAGGCAAAGCATTCCTCCCCACCCCACAAGGGCAAGCAGATGAAGCAATGGATTCAGCCAGCAGCAAAGGCATGTGGCAACAGATGCCAACAACCGATGGACGCAGAGAGGCCGCAGCAAACTAGAAAAGGGAATGCTGACAATCTGCAGCCAGATGTGAGCTTTGACTTGGAAATTCACAGCAGGAAAACTGAGGGGCTGAGAAAGTATGAAGGAACTCCTGTTGAATGTGGATTTAGGGCAGACTGGGACAAGAAATTCATTGGACCAGAGGAGAGTGGAAATAAGTCCTCACAAAACCCAATATGTTTTCAAATGCACAAGATTTGATGACCCTTGGGCATAACAAAGTGGTGACTTGCACAAGAAAGGAAAGATAGCTCAGGTAACCAATCTAGGCTAAAATAAAAGAAAATAAATTTTAAAAAGGAAATAAAGGCAAAGTAGTTAGATTTCAGTCAGTTCAGTCCCTGGCACAAGCATTCATGTCAGCACAAAGCAGCAGGCAAAACTGCAGAAGTTAAGAATCTTAAGGAGTTTATGGCAAGGGTTTTTGGCAACTTTCTGGTATGTCTCAGGAAGTAGTTTTACATTTTATCTAATTCAGTCTGATCATGGGCTGTGACCGAGAGCATAGGTCCATACTGTATCCCCTCACCTCCATTTGAAATTGTCGCCTTCTTCAAATCTAGTGGCTTCTGCAGTCACAGAGCAAGTCAATTGAGCTTGCTGTTCCAATGGGAAGCTGCACCTTGAAACGTGCTTGTTTTCCCATTGTGCTAGCAACCTGAACCCTGCAACCACACGTTCATTAGATCTCATCCAAAAAAAAAAACCAACAAACAACCCCAAACAGAGGAGCAAAGCCCACTGAAAAGTGATGGCTTTCAATTACCTCACATTAGGTACAGTGTGAAACCAAAGCCTGAAGCAGAGCTGGCAAGTTTTCTGACCCCAGTCACATTCTTCAGTCATGACAGTATAAAACTGTCTGCAGAAATTAAACCAATCTGAAATTACTTCGCCTCTCCTGCCCCCCCATCAATGGACACTGGATGTGGAACCCAAATTTCTTTAAATTTATTAGCATCTCCTAACGCAGCTACCCAGCATAACATCCATTTAAGTGGAAAGTCCAGCAATTGTAACAGAGTTACCAGATCAGATCTTCTGTTCTGCTTTTCCCCTATGAGAGTTGACTTTCCACCCTTAGATTTCCCCGCTACTGAAAAATAGGTAAGAATTTTCTTCAGTGATTCTTAGGGAAGCATGTATCTATAGTACTGTCCTGTCAAAGCTAACCAATTTATTGAAAAGTAGTAGTAAGTACTCAAGAGGTGCGTGTAAATTTAATGAATGCTATTATATCATGGTAAGCTGTTACAGTTTTGCAGACATTACAGTTTTACTTTACAGATTGTCTGACTTTATAAACTTGAATAAATCAGTCTAGGAGCCAAGTATCAGTAACACTGAAAAAAGTTTGCGACGCAGTACCAGTTAACTTGTGACCAAGCTGACTAATTGCTAGGCAGCAGTGAAAAGGGCACAAGTGTACCATTTATACTCTTACACTATAAAATACTTGCTGGACAGGTGTCACACCTGATGCTAGTACAAATTCAAAATATTCCATCTCTAACACACTAGTATCCCTCGTGTTAAGTGACCACAAGCAATTTTCAGTTCAGCACGTAAGGATAAAAGGTCCAGGCTAAAGACACACTAAAGAGAACACAATACTTACCTTACTCACAGCTCCCACGGACAAACCCAGCTCACTTCCATGCCCGCAGCTCTCTTCCCAGTCACTGAAATGGAAAACAGGCCACAAATACTCAGAGATCTTAAAAAAAAAAACAAAAAACAAACAAACAAAAAAAAACCAACCAGAGCCCGTCCATTTTCTCCTTTAAGAGTAAGGAGCAAAATCATTTATCTAGGACTATTTTCATATAATCTTTAATTCATTTGTCATACACAACAGAAGTTGGACTGAAATACTACAAAGACTGCCACACTTGTGTACATATACTCACACTACTTGCAGAGCAGAACTTTTACTTTAGGACTATCAGTTTGTCAGTTCTGAAGAATGCATTGTTTGAGGTTTACTAAGCCAGAATATTCACCAAATGATACACCCAATCTTCCTGTCCTTGTACTGAAGTCATTCTTAAACGTTGGATAGTAGAAGTAGGAGACTATTATGACTAGTTCATTACACCATGTTATCTACCCAAACAAAAACAACTAAAAGTAAAAAAGTACATTTCAGAGATTTGTCAAGACTGCAATAGGAATCTCATTGGGGAAAGGGGCAGGGGAGGGAGGAAACCATTCTGCACACCTTAAAAACTCATAAATGTGCTGAAGTAACACACTACTTTTCTCTGGCAATACAGTTTTAACAGGCATACACAGCAGTACTTGACCAGAAAATAATTACTTTGGAGGCTCTCGAAGACCATTGTCTCAAACAGACATAAAAAGCGTCAGAAGTTGATTTGTAGTTGCCATACTTTCACTCCTACCTCCTTAGCCACCTTAAGAAAAAAATCACAAATCATCATATGAAGTTTTTAACACAAAGTTTCCATTCCATTTCTTCCTTGGAGATTTACAGACTTTAGGGCTTACTAGACACCAGAAGCACAGAACTGCAGCTGAGATGCCATGATATTCCGTTAATAAGAGAAAATAAAAGAAACCCAGGCACCTCCCCAAATACAAACTTCAGACTGGACAGACTTAGGACACAAGCCTTAACATAGCTGGAGTGGGGGAAAAAAAAAAATAAAATCTGTCTACTACTTTAACATCAGAAGGAATAAGACCAGCTAGACTGATGAGTGTTTTCTGAAGAAAGAATTACTACAGCTAGCCTAGACACTTGGATAATCAGCATGGTTACTGCAAAATTTGAAGGAGTTTTCTGATCCCCAACAAATGAAAGAAGGAAGCTGCTTAGAAGCAGCTACAGGTAATGAATTGCACATCTACTTGGTCCACTCTGCACCATTTAATGATTTACAGGATAAGGGATTTACAATACTGATATAAATACGGAAGAAAAAAAAAGTAAGGACACTACTACTTTAGAAACTTCCCTTACAATCCCTTTCAGGAAATGTTTAAATTTTTCTTTGATTAAAATGTGTCAGCATACATCAATCATGGCTCTACCACAGAATCAAGAAGTCATTCTCCCACCTCTTACAGTATTTGTCATCAAGCCAATATTTAGAATTACTTACAACCACTTAATTAATTTAACGTGAGAACCTGTAACAAATAATTATATTTTCTTTAATAAAGCAGCCAAACTGATATAGCCATAATTAAAATATGATAATGACACAAGGCTACAAAACCAAGTATATATTTAGAATATAGTTTTCTACAGAATTGCAGATCCTAGATTTCTTAAAAGGCAAGAAAAAGGCCTCAAGAAGTCAAGGGAAGCCTTCCACAAAAATAGTAAACAATTGACCAGTGTTAGACATTTGATATCCCAATCAGATGAACAAAGTGTTTTATTATATAATCTGATAAAATAATTTTTCCGAAACATTATTCTGACAGCATTAAGTACATAACATCAAAATTTAGGTATGGAATGTTTGTTTTCGATGTTGTTTTATAAATCACAAATTATAAGTGTGAAATTTATCCATATATTAAATCTTTACTTGAGTGCATAAAAGTGTGGAGAAGTTAGAGACGTGTTTCATGTGAAGATTTCTGCTGGCTGGTCCCTAATTTCCAGTAATCTTGGTCCACTGGATATTTTCCTCCAATTTAAGATTGCAACAGCAATGATAAAGCTGGACTTTTATTGCTGCATTTTATTTCTAGCACTTAAGATACATGAGATTCAGGAGAACATGTAAGTCAAGACAGGTCCAACACTGAGCCTTTTCTTGGTGAGCCTGTCCTACCAGCTGGTACAGGACCTCTGCTAGTCTTTTACAGAAGTGGGACCCCGTAACCAGTCAGAATATCTTTGCATTTTCTTCAGCATGTTTTTCTACGGAAAACTTGAGACTGCTGAATATTTCAGGTCTGAAGAACATACCAAGCCATCCTCAACCAGGGTTAGGGCAGGATGAGGCAGAAGGGGAAAGAATCTCTCTGTACACCCCCAGTTCTACATCCCTTCCAAGGCACTCATTACCAGCAACTTGCCAACACAAGATACCAGGCTGGATAGACATCTTACCTGACACAATTCAGAAGACCTTATATTAATACACATGTACACCCAGTGATTTTTGGCATCTTTGCAAAAACTTAGCGTTACCCTTCAGAAAAGAACACACGTGTGTATGTGTGCACACTAACACATGCTCAGAAAACAGGAAAAATTATTTCAATAACTTCATTGCCTCAGTTTATTTACCTCTTCTGAGTTTCCAGCACTTCCACTAGCCTTCTCGGGTATCCAGAGATCCTTGTTCTCCCACACACAACTCATCCTCCAGGACAGTGTATTCCAGATGGTCAGGCCAATAGAAGGCCAACAGAAGGCCAACTTTAAAACTTTCAGTCCCATTTGTCAAGGAAGTTCCTGCTCAATCTTAGCAGGTGGTAAAAGTATTGCATCTTGCGATTTACTGCTTAGTCATCTGAACCCCGAGTAGAAGATAAATTGGCTTGCAATAGGCATGGACAGTCATCAACTTTTTTTCTAATGCGTGTGCCATTAAGCTAAGAGATACTGAAAGTATAGTGTATTTCTATCATTAACCTTATCCAGTCACCCCCTGGAATTTCAATGCTGCTTGAGGATGGAACAATAGAAAACACTGACACACCCCACCTTCAAAATAACAAGTCAGACTTCACAAAAATTTAGCAGAACAGCCTTACAACTGTAATGAAAGACAAGCTCTTTACTGCTCCTTCTTTATTGCAGCAAGTGAGCAAAGATTAATGCGATAACTGAAACATTTTCTGGCAAAATTCCACAGTTGAACTGCTTTTGTTATTCTTTGCTTATAGAACAGTCAAAACATTCCTCCAACTCTCCTTTTTCCTCTCACTATACAGTCAATGCAGGCAAAACTGTACTGTCCTAGATTTTTGGAAGAAAAAATAGTGTCATCTCTAAGAAATGCAGAAGTCTCATCTTGCTGATAAACTTCTCCATCCAATGGAAATGTTTATATGTCAGTGTTTACATGTTCAAGCCAAATGGCTGCTATTCCAGTGATTACAATGGCTTATTGCCTTCACTAGTGACTTGGAGTTTGAGCACGTCTGAACACAGAAATTCACCGACATGATTCGCAAGCCTGTTATGAACATGGCAATGCAGAATTCATATCCTGTCTTCCTAACAGCCATACTGCCTCTCAGATGGAGGCTTTGAAAAGATTTAGACTCCAGGCAATCTGTTGGTGTAAAGCATGCCTGACAGGACATGTGGGAGCAAAATTAGAGGCACAGTTATATTAGGCCTAACATTAACTTGGCCTTACTAGTCACTCAGAGAAACCTCTCACCCAGGTTTGGGTCCATCTTACACAACGGAACAGAAATTAAGTTACAATACAGGCTATAATCACATTCTGCTGGGAAACTATTTATTGCTATAAAAATCAGAAGAGAGGACAAAAATAATAATTTTTTATTTAAATCAATCATTCAAGTAGAGCCTTTCAATGCTTTTCCAAAAGTTTCTCCCTGAAGGAGGAAAAGTTTCCCTGTAGTTGACAGAAAGTGAATCCTGTCCCATCTTTGCTCAGAGCTGTACCTTGCCACATATAAACAGTTGCAGCAAGAATGAGTTCATCATAACATGGGTATGGCTGCGTGTAAAGGATGATCTCATTTGAGTAAGCCTAAACAGGGTGTCGACCATATGGATCAATCGTGCAGTGAAGACATATCCTCACTCAGTGTCTCTACTAAACCATGGAAAGGGTTAGAACTCAAGGAACCACAGTATATACACACCCCCTTCCTAGCGTGGCTAGAACTTGCCATGATTGCCCTGTATGATAGGAAGCATTAATTTGAGGTTGAAATAATCTGTGATGCAGACACCTACCCCGAAACAAAATTAATTTCACAAAACTAGACGTATCATTTCAGTCTCCTGTTCCCCTAACATGAAGGTGCTCTGAAGATGATGTGTAGTCAGTGCATTTATTTGCCTTGCCGGAGATGGCAAAATGGGGAATTTTCTGCATTGCTTTATGCCAGAGGCTCTTGCATTATGGTACATACACACTTCAATATGCACCCATGGCAAGCAGAGACAACAGCAGCAACAGCTCCTGATGATGTCCACAGGAAAATTTTTATATCAGTGAATTAGGAACTTCCACAGAGGCAGCCCCCAGTGATCAGCTGTTAACAAATAACATCCTGCCACATGCAGCAGCAGTTACCGTGTTACTGGTCTGCTCCGGAAAAACCCTGCTTTTCTAGATTAGCAGGGCCAAAACAAGCTGAAATAGGGAGCACAAGTTAATTAAGAAGGACAAGTAGAAGTAGTCGACATGCTGGTTTGTGGTAGGAGAGCAAAAGCAGATGGATGGCATGAGGCTAAGGTAACAAAAGAAAATCCCATATTAAAAGCTCAGCCTTCAGCTTTCAAGATTTAAAAAGACTTGTGACTGTGTGTTAAATTTCACCTTCTTACAGAGATGTTATCAATATGGCTGCGTGCCTAAATCTAAAATATTTCTTCACACAAGAATAATGATGCTGCACACACACAAGAAAATGGAGGAGGGAAGGGGAAAGGAATGCTGTACAAACTAGATTCGTTACTTCAATTTCTGAAATATAAACCAACCTAATTCAAACAGTTACAGTACCTTACTCAGGGACAAACTCTCAAATTTATCTCTCTGGAAAATAAGTGTCTCATATCAGAAATGGAAAAGCATCAAAGAAAGTGAGCTGCTGTTACCAGCATTGTTTCTTAACGTCTGAAAACATACTATCAGACCGATGGCAGATTCCTATATAAGCTGCATGCACCATTTGCCCTCCGCAAGGACAACCTGCATTTAAAAATCTCCAGGCATTGACTGACCACTATGGCATACCTACGCCTCTTAATGTAAACTGTCCTCACCCCAATGCCATTCATTTCCCTTGAAGAAGCCACTTAACAGTGTTTGCACTCCATAAAGCACTCAAAGGAGGAAAGGTAAAATATACACATTAACCACACACATTATGTCCCTGAAGGACTGATCAGAGTATTTGACAAAGGAATGAGTTTCTGAGCTCACACAAACTCACCCATTTCATCTATTTGACACACACATAAAAGAAGAATCATAGGAACAGTTTTAAACTATGGTTCCAAAAACGTTCCCTTTAGCTGCAGCTCTTGCTAATCCGCTTCTGTGCTCCCTCCCCTCCACTCTAGCTATGCATTCCTTCGGCCCTCCCCCTCCTTTTATTTTGGGGGCTGCAGGGGAGAAAATAGAACATGTGCAGATTAAAAATCAGGTCTCTAACCTGGCTCAGCATGCAGCCCCACAGACATACCATCGCTACTGAGGTGACAGCACACAGTGGGGAGAAAGAAAGGGGAAAAAAAAAAAAAAAGGCAGATAGGAATATGAGCTGTTTAAGACAGCCCCAACACTAAAAGAAACGTCTGTGTAACCACATCCTCTGTTTTAAGTCTTAGTTCAGCAATGTGTCCAGCAGGAAATAATTAGATTTGGCTTTCCCAGAGTAGGTGTTTGACGGTTTCAGACCACTGAACAGTTGCTTTTTCTGCTTCCTCTTCAACAGTTTCTCAGGAAAAGACATTGACCCTCAGGATACAGTTGATTTAAAACCAAAAAGTCTTTAAAGGAAAAGCATTGTGTAATAAAATTTACTAATTGTTACTGCTTTTTACACGGAAGAAGTCAACTGTACTCTTCAAAAGGGATATTAATCATAATACTGAGTTATCAGTAAGTAAACAGACATTGAGATAGTCCGATTATATCATCTACAACACAGGAAGGACAGCTGATTATAGAAAGTAAAGACAGAAGACTCTTGGAATTGCTATAGATTGTGCTTTTGAGGTAAAAAGCATATATGGAGACACTTTGCACATTCCAAATTACTGTAACAATCTTGTGATAATGTTTTGACACATCCTAAGAACGTATTTGCTTTTTGCTCTACTATCCAAACCCTTTTTGTTCTGATCCTTTTTTGTATCTAGTGCAGCTGCCCTTTCCCCTCACCAAATACCACCCAATAATGTAATCATGGCTCAACAGTAAAGGAAATCCAGTAGGGCTTTTTATTATTATTATTAAATTAAGGGGTATTCTGATTGCCTGAACGTACATTTTACCTGGAGGTTAAAGGATGAAAAGGTCTGTGGAAAATGCTGCTCCTTTACCTTGCCAGCAGGAGCCAGAGTCACTCACAAGCAAGCACTCCTCCCCAAAGCCAAGAGTTTCCTATTATTTCCTACTTATATTCAAAAGACTGCTTTTGGAAACACACCATATTCTCTTAGCCCTATGTCAAAATGTCTGCTTGTTGCCTGAAGATTTGGGAGTCTTCTCCCACATAACATTAGAGTGGATTGCCTTAATTAAATAGAAATTAAAGCTGCTTCTGCAACTGTTGGAACAAGCAAACACGGCACTACTTACATTTTGTACAGAACAATATGATGCCCAAGAAGCTATAACTAGCAATTTTGCTCTTTTTCTGAAATCACATTTAGTATCTAAATTATAACCAAGGAAGGACTGAAAAGGGCTCAGTAAGTTAATATCTGGTAATTAAGACGGGCAAATTTGCCTACTTGTGAAAAGCTTATGGCATTTGCTTTCAGCCCTGGGTCTATTTTTCCTTTCAACAGAAAGCATGAACCTCAAGAACAGAAAAGGAGTTCACAGTCAGCTTCAGATCATACACTTATTTTAAAATCTATTATTAGATTCTATTTAATCACAACCATTAGCTCACTCATTTAACCACTGAAGCAAACAGGAACAAATGGGTGTCCCTCTCATTTCATATTCACAAATAATTGAAGTATTTTTGGCAATACTTATGAAGGCCTGAAGGCACTGCACTTCTACAATATGGATTTTAACAGTGTCTTTACAAAAGCCTACTGATGTGCTTTGTGCAAGCAGCAGAATATACTTTGAAATCAGTGCTGAAAGTTTGTTTGTATATTTACCTGAAAGTAAAATCAACACACAGTTAGAAAACACGCTTTCAGTAAGTCAGTTACACCTTGGTTAACTAGCCCTGATGGTCAAATGCAAATTTAAAATAAAGACAGCATCGCATACTGACTTGTTTCAGTGCCCACACTGGAAATGTTGGGATAGACACATTCAGCCCAGAACAGCTACATTTTATATTTTCCAAATATTCAGAGCTGTCTTCAAATTCTACCAAGAAATAAAAAGCACATTTTGGTTTCCACAATCCAGCAAAGAAGCTACAGACCTAAACAGAAACATTTTTAATGCCTCCGAAATGTATTTTCTATTGATGGTAGACAAAGATGCAGTTTCATGGCAGAGGCCCTGATATTGTCTGGACAAACGTGATACAAGAAAGGAAGTGCTATAAGCAGCAGCTAACCTGAAAACCCTTATTCAGCCCACTCAAGGTTCATCTTGTAAAACAGAACCACACAGAACCATGTTAGCACACGGTTTGCATGATGCAGTGTAAGGGTGCACAGATGCAGATTGTAAAGGTCTCAGGAAGGTATTTCCCCTTACACACAAGGAAAATGGTCAGAGTTTTCATCCTTAATCGGGGGATATGTGAAATCACAGTTCTCTTTGATACAAGGTTTTACAGTCACAGAGAGGGAGATCTAGTCTCCACCAGACAACTGGGACACATGGATGTTACCTGAAAGATGCATCCAGCCATAGCACGGACAAGCATCTTTTCAGTGGGGAAAATTAACCACGCTTAATACAACCGAGTGTGTGCATGGAGCAGCGTGGACGGCAGGAGACTGCTGCTGCACAAACCCTTGCCCCACTACCCCCCCACTACCAGGCCTGTAAAATCGGAAAGAGAGCACTCACTTGAGAACAAAACACAAAAAACCCCACCAAATCCACCTCAGACCTACCGAACGCGAGAGGCTCGGGACAAGAGAGGGGAAAGGGTGCGCCAAGCCCCTCTCAGCGGGAGAAGGCGGGGAAGAGGCCGGAGCGGGGCTTAAGCGAGCCAGGGGACGAGGGGAAACAGGCGCGGGGGCTTCGG
>JAOXNO010000001.1:54262485-54288299 GCA_028565335.1 Limnodromus scolopaceus | reverse complement strand
GGGGGGTGGGAGGTAAGCCGGGCCGCGACCGGAGGGAGCGGCCGTGCCCCAAGCGAGGGGAGGCCCCTCGGGGCGGAGCTGTCCAGCCGCGCCGGGCCCCGCCACTGCCGGTGTGGGGAGAGACATGGGGAGGGGGGAGATGGAGGCGGGGGGGGGGTGCACGTCAGGGGGGCACGCGCCGCCGCCCCCCGCCCCGCACCACCAGCCGCCGCTGAGGAGAGGTCCGGACGGCGGCGCGAGGCCCGCCCCCTCCGTTTCTTTGCCTCTGGCAGCCTAATGCCTGAGCCCGGAGCTCCGCACTCACCCGGTCACGGCTCCATCTCGCTCCGACCCCGCCCGTCCCTGGCGGAGCCGCCGCCGCCGCCGCCGCCGCCGTCGTCGTCGTCCGAGAACCCGCCCGCCCCGAGCCTGCTACCCGGCCTGGCCACCGCCGACCGGCGCCTCACAACCGCGGAAGCGCCCGCCCCCCTCCCTCGCCCTCCCTCGGCGACGCGCCAATCAGAGCAGAGAGGCGCGAGTGAGCGCCAGCGGGGTTCGCCAATGGGCCGCGAGCACCTGGGGAAGCTAACGGGCCCGAGGCAGGGCGAGGGGGCGGGGAGGCGTGGCACCGCGTGTCTGGCAGGGCGAGCAGCCAATCGAAAGGCAGGGATGATGTCATCCGTGGGGGGCGGGCGGGGCGTCCCCTGGGAAGGCGGGGAGGGGCGTGTCCTCGCCCTTAAAGGGACAGCGGTGCCCTTGCGTCCCAGTGCATGGAGGGGAGTGGGTCTGTGGTGGGGTCGGCCGATAGTTAGCTTTTACCAGGTTTATGTTTTTATTGTTTTGCGAGGTGGGGGCACGTTTTTCCAAAAGGCTTTAATGGGAACGGCGCAGCAAAGGCCTGACTGGTGCCAGTGGGGAAGTGGGGCCCACCAGACCCTGAGGGGACGCCATCGGGTGAGGCAAGGCCTACCAGGGCAGCCCTGAGGCCAGGGCAGTGGGATGCGGGGTGGCTTCCCCCTTTCACCCTCCCTGCCCTAGCCCCACAACGTGCCTGCCCAGTGCCACCCACTCGAAATCCTTGTGGCGGGAGCCCAGATGTGGTAGGGAGGGTCTAGGTGCCACATTGCCATCACTGCCAGACCTGGGGCTGAAACCTCCTCGTGTCTGGCCAAGGGGGACACTTTTCTTGGAAAAGCATGGTTTTTCTTCGATTTGGTACAGAACCAGGAAAATAAATCACAAATGGGTGAAATGTCCCGTAATGAATACTTTGGTTAAATGGGGCAAGATTGTTGACAAAATAGAGGAATGATGCTATACCTAAAGAGCAGGACAGAGGATCATAGTTATACTATTATAATATCATTATAATTAGTTGGTGTGCGTCTACCTGCAACATTGTTCTCACCCCTGCTTAGTGTATCTTAAAAGGACGTTAGGGACATGAATCATGACAGAGGCTGTAACAATGCCCAGGGAAGGATTGTCTCCTAGTGCAAAGCTGAAAAAAATTAGGATCGCCTTTTAAAATGAAGAAAAGGGGACGTGAGGGAGGTATAAAATAATAAATGGTGTAAAGAAGGCAAGATTGGCCTTTCCTTATCCATATCCAGAGGACATGATATAACTGCAAAGCAATGTATGTGAAGTAGTTAGGAAAAAATGTTTGTGCCGTGTACAATTAACCTATGAAATTCACGATAAGAAGCTTGATGATACAAGAATGTTAGGAAGAACCAAACAGTCGGTTACTGCCAGCCAGCCGCTATCTTGCCCTAGTTTCTAATCCTGACATTTACAGCTCTTTGCTTTTCATTCCCAGGGATCCAGTTCAGCTTTGGCTATGCACATAAATCTGGATGCAACGTAATTCTTCTCCATGCTCTTTGACAGGGTTAGCCCTCCAGAGGTAGTTCAGTGAAAGAGTAGAGTCAAAAACATGAAACATTCCCATGGATGATGGTAATTCTGGGAGTTTTAGGTTTAATGGTGTCAGGAATATTTACCTCCCTTTCTCCCATGTTTTCTAAGAATAGCTCTTTAGGGATCTAAGAGAAATGCTCCAAGTGGATGAGAAAGCATGGATGTCTTTCTGGTTTTAGCAAGGTTGGTTTGGGGCTTGTTCTTGAAATCATTTGCTTAGGAGACTCATTAAGAGATCTGCCTGGAGAGATGATGCGTCCAAGGGCATACCTCAAACTGATGGCAAAGCTCACAGCTATGCCCATATTTTCAATTTCCAAGCCAGAGTCCTGGTCACCAGGCTGTATCTTTCTTCAGACAGATGAACATTTAAGAGATGGAAGCCTTGCCTTTCATTTCTGTACATAGGTTTCATTGATTTGGTAATATCTCTACTGATACACATACTCTACATATCGCTGATTGTTTTCTGTATCAACTACTACATTTTTCTAAAGTTCCCAAAGGTATTTACAAACCTTGATAAAGATACCATAGGGAAAATAGAAAGCAAGAAACCTGCTTGCCCATAGAAGATTTCTGTCTTTAGCGGGAATAATTAAAAGTGAAGAATACTTACTACACGCGAGATACATTTTTGTTTTAGTTTTGAAGGCCTCTCTGTTATTTTCAGTAGCTTTCAGTTTCCTTAAGACTTAAAATGAGTGAATTAAATTCACATTTTATTAACAGATGAATAAGAACAGTCTGCAGTATTGGCAAAGGCAGCAGATCAAGTATATTAAATGACTTCCATTTGATTAAATGTTAGATGAAGATTTACACTGAACAAAGAAAATACCACTGAAGTGTAACAGAATAAAGCAGAAGTCGATCTGGTTACAGTGGGACTAATTCTAAGTGCAGACTAATTCTGGGCTCAGCTGCATAATTACAAAATCAAGTTACTTTTGTGTGCCTACCATGAGCAACTAAGGTTGGAATCTTGCAAAGAAATATTTGATTTTCCTTACCTGATATCCTAGTCATCACTGAGTTGGCATTACATTCAGTTTTGCATTTGGATTTCCTTTCTCTTTAAAGAAAAGCTGGGAGAATGGGAAAAATAAAAAAAACCACCAAAAGAGAATAAAGCTAAAAGGTGTCCCTCAGAGTGTTTCTAAAGATAAAGTTCTTAAAATGGCTCAATGCTAAGCTTAACCTTAAAGGCTGGATGGCCTTCAGCCATCTAAAGATGACTCTGCTTAAAACCATAAGCTATTAAAGAAACCTTAATGAACCAACAACTCAGAACATGCCTAATAATGTTTATTGTCTTGGCATTAGGCTGATGGACAAATAGTCTCCTGATGGAGAAAGAACCAGATTGGCACAGCTAACTATTCCAGCTTAATTTTTTTGAAACTAGTGAATTTGGCTTCTGACTACTTACACACATACACACAAAAGATGGTGGTTTGCACAGGCCACAGCAGCAGATGCTCGTGTGTGTGGCGTGCAAGGGAGAGTGTGCAGGGGCTTTCCAGAGCCCTGAGGAAACTCCTCCCAGAGGCACATGGCCAAACAAGGGTGATTGCCAGCCCTGGGCTCAGGCAGGGCTTGTATGCTGGCTGCTGTGGCCAGGCTCCTGCAAGACACTGACGTGGGCTGCAAGGGAAGCCACCTCTGTGGTGCCTCTCCCCCAAGCAGCTCAGGTGAGCACTTGCACGTAGATGGTTTCTGCCAGGCCATAATTGCCTGCGTGGAGGATGGATGAGCTCTTCCAGCAGACCAAGCACCGTCAGTCCCTTGATCAGCTTGGCTTCCATGTGGGGCCTCAAGCCAGAGCCTACACTTCCCTCTCAGGCTGCAGGGCAGAGGTTGAGGAGGAGGGTGTGCCTGTAAGGGGTGGGCAGGGAAAGGAACAGGAGGGTGCAGAAGCGGGTACTGGAATTCAGGCACATGTATTTGAATACACAGGAGTAGTGGGCTGTAGACACTGAAGATTGGGCTCCTAAGGGAGCGTAGTGCGAAGATGCCCTTCTGCGCGTGGTCCAGCTTGCAGCAGGCAGCTGCTGCAACCACCCATAGTGGTACCCCAGTCCTGCTCTCTTTGGAGCCCCTGTGGGAGCTGTAAAGGCAGCAGTTGAGTTTGGGGTTGTGTTGTAAAACTAGGAGGCGATGGTATGTTCTCAGCTTGGTGTAATCAAGTCCTGACAAGCAAGAATAAGAGACGACCGGAGGATGTTTCCATGCCTTCAGAGAGGCCAGTTGCACTTTTTTAATTGAATTGTGTTCTTTACAAGGTTTCATTCTTATTTTCCATGCCCTGCACATCAGCAGCTGGTTGCTGTCCTCTAATGCCCGTGGTACAAGTGCATCTTGAGAAAGGAGTTGGGAGAGGGCAAAAACATCTTAGAGAGATATTTCAAAGGCTGTGTTCAAAGCATTAGAGACAACCGGTTTTCCTATCTTACTAAGGATTTTCTGTTTTGAAATGGGTCAACAGTTTCAGTTTGGTAAACAACAACATGTTTGTATTAATGTAAGCTTTGCCGGGCGAGCAATCTATCTTCCTATCAGTCCTTTCCAAGAAAAGAGGATTTTGTGTACTCAACTGTTCAAAGAAAGAGTAACACATAGGAAAAGGAAAGGAAAAGCAATTTAAATCTTTTAAAAAGTGTGTCATTTTGGTAAACACCAAGTACAAGAATTTCCCATAAAAAAATTGTTTGGGAAAGTGGTAAGTGCATGTAAAAAGCACGTGGACTAGTATCAGAGTTCAGACTTAATAACAGTGTTGTCTATCAAAGAATCCATAAATTATTAACTTAAGGCTGTGGCTTCCAAGTTGTGATCCACATGGGTGGAAAAGGGTTCACCATAGTAAACAACACAGTTTACAAACTTATCGTTTCAAAAGTGCAGTGATAAAGATGCATTGGGCTTTATGAGAAAAGTTGAAGGTTGGCCATTATCTTTTGGTCTGAAAGCACTGGAACAGTCACCAGGTGGTCCCTGGTGTTATTGTAATATTTTACTGCTTCCCATAGATGGAGCCAAACCCACGTAGTCCAGCTGGATGTGACTCACCGGCAATGAATGCAGTTTCCCCAAAATCGCAGAGGAGAATGGTAGTAAGAGAGTTTGTCCTGTGTCCCCAAGCCCCGTTTCCTGCCCATTCCCCGAGGCTGAATCCCTCCTACTGTTTCACTGTCTCCCGGGTCTGTTCCCACAGTGCAGCAGCAACAGACAATGACACACGAAAGCACTAATCCACAGCGACCTTCCCATGCAGCTTGAGGGGAAATGTTTTTCAGATGTTACAAATACTACCTTTCTAACTACGCATTACATCACAGCTTTGGCTATTGGTCTATTCTTCTGCATATTGAATGGATAAGGAATTAGAAAGGGTCTTAGGAAGCATGTTTGGGAGGCTTCATCCTTCCGCTGCTGCACTGTGGTCTTGGGCAACATTCTGATCCACCGTATCTTGTGACTCTGGGCTTCCACTGTGAAATGTGTGGATTCTACAAATGCAATGCAACCTGTAATAGAAAGTAGGAACTTCTGAGAACAGAGAGGAGGACTCTACAGCCTCTGCCACCTATGAAGTGATAGCAAAATTACAGCAATTTGATCAAAGAATGGTGTAAGGAAGACAGACAGAACTATCAGCCAAATAAGGATAAGAGCATTACAGGGTAAGGAGTGAGCTTTTCCAGCCTTGGGGAGTAAGAAATCATAGCTACCCTCCTGATGGCAACTCAAAGTTCTTTGCTCAGTTCAAGAGCCAAGGAAGGCATCTTCACATCTGTGTTCAGAACAGCGCAAAGCTGCTCGTGTCCCAGTCAGGGGCAAGACTAAATATTTCCACACTGATTTTATTTACCTGGCAACAGGTTTCATCACACTGCACTTGAAAGTATTGTGGAAACATCTGAGGCAACTTACTGTGTAGCCAGAGTGCCCTTTTGCTAGCCTTTCATTTATAAGCAACATTGCAAAGCAGACAATTTTCTCGAAAGACCATTACATTTAAAGGGCCGGTCTTGTTATCCTGCTCTTCAGTGTTCAGACTGAATCACAAAGGATGAATCGAAACATGGAGACTATGTGTCAGTAACGTCCCAGTGACAGGAATGTGCCACTAACAGGAGAAGAGGTCTGCATCTGTTTTTATAACCCTGTGTTTCTATGCCTACGGTTGCATTTGCAGCAGTCACTACTCTCCATCCCTTTCACAGAGGGATGTGGAGTGCAGCAAGAGCTTGTGACAGTCAAACACTTGAGGAACCTGGGAAGGCTTTTGTGGTCCCACACCAGTCTTTTGGATGGAACATCCTCTTCCAGCAGCTTGCTGTGAAGAAGGAAGAGGTGCTGGAGCCCACTCTGTTTAGCACATCCTCATCAGGACTGTACTATTTCCCAGCTGCCATTCTGACTCCAAAGCCTGTTCTTGGAGGAGTTGTGTTCTCCAGCTTTCTTTCATTGCTTGAGAAGGTGCAGCTGGAGGATTTGGAAAGAGGAAATTTGATCCCCACAAAATCCCAGAGCTCCCCAGAGAGGTGAGTAATCAGCATGGGGAGAGGAAGTGTGTGACACTCACATCTTTACTTTGTTTAGATGTTTCCCGTGGAGCAAGTGAGTACAAGAGGATCTTTGGATTTCTCTGTGCAAAGCCTGGGTCTGATTTCAGCTGCGATGTCATCCCGAAAGAGCTGACTCACCCAGCAGGGCTGCAGCTCCAAGGAACACATGCAGAGGCTGGGAAAGTTCAGAGCTATTTTCAGAGCTTGGGGGAGTTGCACCGTGGGGTCCCACTCTCTGGAAGAGGTGCTAGACAGAGACTGCGGTGTCCCAAGAGCGTCCAAGAGGCTCAGTAAAAGCGGGACACTGCCATGATCCCTCAGGCTTCAAAGCAAACGGACCTCTGGCAGAAATTAGTAGAGGAAAATAATCGCCATCCACTGGGAAAGTGTGTCTTTGGCATTTTAATCTTGCCAATCACTTTCACATGGCTTAGCTGCATTAAATAGGCCCTGGAGCAGGGATTTGGCAGTGCCTGGACAAAGGTGGTCCACGGGGAAATTGTGCAGCACAATGGCAGAGCACGCTGGTATTCGCCAACCTGACTGCAGGCTTCTCTTCTGCCTCAGTTTGCCTTCATCTGTTTACCTCAAACCAACTACCATGCCTGGTATTTCCAAAACTCTCCCCAGTGGGCGTAGGGTTTATTAACATAACATTCAGCCTTCCAGCCTTAGTAACAAGATTTACCATGGTAATAATAAACATTTTAAAATGTGATTTAAAATACATATTAAAAGCAGTGGAGGGAAAGGCTCTGAAGGGAAATTAGAGTATTCTGATTTATGTCTGAGAAAAGAGGGGCTCAAACGAAAGGAAAGAAAAAACGAGTGCTTAATGCTGTCTAGGGAACACAACAGCAGCCGCTCTCAGACAGGCCTGATGTTCCTACAAAATAACCAGCCCAGGAATGAGCGTCCCAGAAAAAATAGAGAGGCACGAACAAAGGAAGTAGGAATGAAATTCAAGTGGAACTGCTTTCCACTTTCCCCTACCCCTGCTGCAGCACAACACTGAAACTGAGCAGACAAATTTGCTCCCAAAGAAAGATACCCTTGTGTGGCAGGGCTGCCCGGCAAACACCAAGACTTTTCCAGCTGCTGGCAACGTAGCAAGAGTGATGGGCTCCTGGCCAGGGCTCTCCTGGTGGAGCCCACGTAAATCAGAGAAGCACCTGTGGGCGATTTGTTAGCACTGGGGACTGCTCAGCATCTTGGATGCCGACACTCCACAACTCCTTCTGCTCGCAGGCAGCCATTTGTCAGAGTCAGAGTTAAACGCCTGCTTGAAGAGCCTGATGATAAAGCGCTCTCCACAGAGCTGATTTCTCCAGAAATGTGCGTGGTGCCAGTATGTAATGTCAGGAGGCAGCTTTGCCTGAAATATCCACAGGATCTCGTTTCAAAAACTGGATACTGGAGAAAGCGGAGTAGGTTGGGAATTGAAGGACAGATATGATTAAAGGGAAGGAGAGACTGCTATACTGAAGCCCCCTGTGATTATTTCGTTTACAGGGAGACATTCAGAAAAGGGCGCAGAATAGAAAAGCAGGAAATTATGAAAACTATAAAAGTGCTGTAGTGGGTGCTGCTTGGTCGCCTACTGAATGAGGACTCAATGAACCCGAAAGGTGATGCATTTTAAAATGGGTAACAGGAAGTGTGTTTATTACAGAATAATGTTACGTGTGTACAGGAAATGTATTTACTACAGAATAATGTTATTTGTGAGAGTTTCACAGACCATCACTGAGAATAAGAGTCAGCTTAAGTCTTAAATAGGATTAGAGGGGAGAAAAAAGAGGATAATTAGAGGTTGCTACTTTTATTCTCTTTCGTGTTTGAGGGATAAAATCCCACTAGCTTCAGGGCATAGAGCAACCTCAGAAAGCCCATGACTAGAAATAACTTCTTGTGTGGGCAAATTATCCTATTCTTCTCTTGAAATTTTCTGGGAGTAATCTTCTGCTGGTTTCTGTCATAGATAGGATAGTAGCCTGCAGGAGTATTTATTTTGGTATGTTTGTTATTGCCGGGGTGTGTTAGTAAAGGTACGAGCTGGAATTTCAAAGACAAAGATTTCGGGCCACTTTGGCAGAAAAACACAGTGTGACAGACGTAGGGGTATACTGACTGACATGGTTTTTTCACCACTCGATTCAATCCCAAATATACGAAAAAAAGATATATTACATCTGTATTTTGTAACTATGTTTCTTTTTTCATAGCATCCCAGTCTTCAGAGCATCTCTTAGGTTAATATTGTCCAATTTTGTATCTTGGGCATCATTTATCTCCTGGATGTTGTCTGCATCTCTATTGCTGTTTCTGCTGTAGTGAAGAAATCCAACCTTCTCTGGTGCCACCATGTTCTAGACATCTTCAGTCTTTCCATAGTGGTTCATCTTTGCGATCTGTCAGCGTACAGGCAGTGGGGTCTGGTATGTTGGGAGACCCTGTGTTTGCTCTTCCTGCTATGGATGTCAGCAGTTCCCCACTACCCCTGTTCTCACTGCTGTGTCCGTAGACTGACATTTAGCCACTGTTCACTGTCTTCTCCCTAAGATGTTGGAAGTCCCCTCTTGCTGACTTGATCATTTGCCTCCTGTGGTCACGTCCTCATCAGCATGACCCTGGTTTGGGCTCTATGGCAGGTTTATCCTGGCCCTGATGGTGCCAGAGTTTCTGGCATTCACTGTCCCTGCTCTGGCTGTGTCCTGTAGTGACCTTCACTCCTCATGTGGTGCTGCCTGCGTGCAGATACTCGAAAGATTAAATCTCTTCTGCCCCAGCTGTACAGCAAAGTGCCCAGCTGAGGGTGAAGTGAATCACACAAATTGCAATTGCCATATGTCTGGTCTTCTCTACCTGCTGGGCATGGTATCATTTGCTGCTGTAGATACGTACACCCTCTGATCCTCATCTGCACTTGCACCTGAAATGTGCCCATCATCCTGGGCTGTGCACCCGGCTGGCTCATCCCCTCCTGTGTACTTGATGGGTCATGAGAGCTGTCACTGGAGCTCTCTGTCAGGTCAGTGGCCCAGGACTGGCAGGGACTGACCAGTTTTGCCAGGAGGCAGATAACAAGCTGAAGATTAAAAGTATTCAATCTAAAGAGGATATAGAGTATTGCGTACAGGTGCCTCGAATTCAGAAAGACTTCAAAGGGTTGTTTAATTTTCCCTGGAGAATCGATGCTTTAAAATGTCTAAACAAATCAGATGTATAATTTGGTCGAATGACAACTGTAGAAGAGAATGTGATGATAATTCACGAAACTTTGGAGGATATACATGTCAAGGAAGGAGGAGTGGTTATGGTGGTACCAGTGTGGTAGCCAGGAGGACTCAAGTAAATTTGAGAAAAGGAAAATAATTGGCTCAGTACAAGGAACAAAAGCACAAACTAAATAAAGCAACCTAAAATAAGTAACTGTACAAAGCCTAAGAAACCAAACAAAACCTTTCCTCCAAATAGTTATTTTGAAAAAGTACCAGATACTTCATTGAGTTCTCTGTGAGCTTCACTCTTGTTATGAGTTTTTGTATAAAGGAGGCACTGAAAAAATTGTGGTGATGGTGTCTGCCTAAAATGGAAAAAGCTGATGATAATCTCTGCTTGATTTGAATAAACCCCAAAAGGGAGAGGCTGAAACCCCTCAGAAGCAGTAAATTAAACTTGAACAGAAACCTGGCACGTACACTAAATGACGCATATAGTGAATGGCATAATCTTCTGCTGGGCACTGCGCGTAGAGGACAGACACATCATGATTTTCCGTGTCGAAAATAAAAAGCCTGTAAAAAGTACTTCTTCCAGTTATGGAGACAAATAAATTTGACAAGAGTGATTTGTCTTCTTGTTATAGATTTATCCATTTTTTGCTCTTTTTTTTTGTTTGTTTGTTTGTTTCATCTTTTCCCTGGTGAGCTTTAAGTGGAGAGAAAAAAACATGTCTGATCTGAGTAAGAGTGGTCTGAATGAGATGAGGGGTCTGAAACTGAGAAAATATCACTACTTTTCACATCGACAGTGTTCTCTCTTCACTGGAGTGTCCCTGGGGTTTAGAGGATGTGATAAAGTATGTTCAGTCCAAGTGGAGGAAAAGTTAAAACTTCAGACAAGAACAGAAATAGCCTTTAAATTTATGCACTGTATTAGAAAATCGTAGCAGTAGCTAAACCAAATGTTTAAAGATGTGGAAACTTAAAGTCACGTTAATGGGCAAAAACAGAGATCAAAGCTGAGCTTCCCAGGTGTACTTTTTCCTGTTTTCCAATGAAGGCTTTTTAAAATGAAGGCTAGAAATACCTATATACTGACGGCTGCACTTTGCTGGGTGGGTGTGTAAAACAAGGCTGGTCACTGGATCCAGCGGGACAGATGCTGCGAAGGGGAGCATCCTCTTCAGCTTTGCGAAGCATTGACTCCTGCGTGAGCCGGGAGGCAAAGAGCCACTGTGCCATGTTTGCAGTACATTAACTGCTGGTATTTTCAGTGCATACCCAACTCCAGATCAAATAACTGTGCTGTTAGGTCATGCTAAAGTGCTCTGCTGCTTATTCCTCTCTGTCACATACAAGTTACTGGGCTGCAAAGGCACCGGGGAAAGTGGTACATGGAAGCTTTAAGCTATATAAACTTTGGGTCTTAAAACAAACAAACGTGCAATCAATTGCTCCGTGTTTATGCTTTGATGAAGAAGGCCTGGGGTTCCCGCTGGAAAGCGGGATGACAGTTTTAAAAGGGCATGGCACAGTGCCACTCAGCAGGTCCTCACACCACCCTGCTCTACCTGGCAGGGCCAGGGTGTGCAGAGCCATTGCTCTGCTCCTTCCCGCTCCCCCGGTTCCTGCTCCGGAGGCAGCTGGCTCAGCGTTTGGGGCTCCGGGGCCGGGGCAGGACAGTGGTTGCAGGCAGGGAGGAGGCAGGTGATAAGAACAGACCCCTATCATGGCGCTTTCTGTTCCCTTCTGTTTGTGTTTTGGAGCTTTTGGGCATTTTGCTTCAAGGGCAGCACTCTCAGGATGTTTTCATTCACATCTATGTGCAGATGTAACTGCCAAGTGATGCGCCCTGCTTTTTTTCATCGACGTATGAAGCCCAGGAGCTACCAGCACACGCTAGCATCTGCAATCTTCCTTCAGGCAAATCCCTCAGGCCCACTGCTCGCTATCCCATCTGAGATATAGCCCAAATCAGCGCTCAAAGCGGCTCCTGGGTGTTGTTTGCAGGAGAGGCTCCCCAGCTGGCCCCGGGCCAGAGCCCGCAGCCCCGTTCCAGCCCTCAGCGGCCAGGCAGACGTGCCGTTCCGTGCTGTGCCGGCAGTGTTCTGCTCTTTCTCTGCTGGGCACAGCAGCCCCCAGGGTGACAGGGCTGCCGATATGCAGGAGAAGGGTCTGGACTGCTTCAGCCGACGCAGGGTGGGGAGATGAACTGCAGTGCCCTGTCAATTGGCGAAGCACATGGAGACGAGTTTAAATCTTCCCTCTTGTTTTGCCACTGGGTCCTGCACCGTCCTCTCCCTCCCAAGCCCCATCCTTCCCTCTCTTTGGATCTTGTTTATTATCTTCTGCTCCCCAAATTTCTACCCCTGATTTTTTTCCCACACTTCCTGATTTTTGTTTTAACCCCACTATCCCCTCTACTAACACACACCCGGCTCCTACACTTGAACACAAACACTGGGAGCCCTGAACGTGCCAGGGACAGTCTCTCTCAACGTTGTTGTTATTATTACTAATATAACACCATGTAATAATTACAATAATATATAAAACAGGTAAATTAATGCAGGTAACATAACAGTATCCTACAGTTGGGAGGAACAATTCCTGGGAAAGCTCTCTTGCATCCGAACTTACACATACTTTGGGGACATCACTTGCTCATGTTGAGGGAGACGTAGGAACACCAAGACAGCAGTGCTCTGCATTTTTACTAAAAGGCTTATAATCAGAACAGGCATGGAGCAGAAGGTAGGCGACAGACTAGCCTCACATCTCAAGTCCCTGCTTCAGGGCATGGCTGTGCTAAAAAATCTTAATGAAAGAGGATGTGGTTTTGTTTTTACATTAACAAAACTTGTTTCCCTTAGGTTTGCAGAAATAGCTGAGTTGTTTTCACTGAAATTTTCCTGAGACAACACAGGCCCTGGGCAGACACCCAACATAGAAACTTTCTGCCAGTACCACTTGTCAATGTTATCAGCAACTTTAAACAAGACTTGATAAGAGGAAGGATCAGGTAAACTCAGCTATTAGTATTCCTCCCTGTGCCTTTCATAATGAGATCTAGTCTTGTTTGTCTTGCCGGGTGAGCAGTTTTATAGTCAGGTGAGACACTGGAGGAGCCACATGTACCTTCAGAAAGCTGTAATACTTAGCTATCCTGGTTTGGTTTTTTTTTTGTGGCAGAGGCAGAAATGTAAAAGGACAAAGGATATCCAGCAGGATGGCCTGTGGTGTGGAGGAAGAACACCTATGTCCTCTCTGAGCACCCACCTCTCTTATTGCTGCTAGTGATGGGTCTGTAACACCAGTGGACTCAATGACAGGATTTGTGCTTGCCATTGAAAATGTGACTGTGGAAGTAGCTGGACAAAGCCTAGGCCAGAACCAGCAGGAACAAACACAACACGGCTGTGTTTCTTTTCTTGCAGTTTGGAGACCCATATCCTGAGAAAATCAAGCACTGTCCAAAACAGGCAAAATGTTCTTATATTTGCCAGCTCAAGAGCTGTTTCATTAGTGATATCAAGAGGGAAAACACAGATGTCAGTGAGGTCAGGCTCTCTCAGTTCATGCTTATTTGTGTTTTGGATTTGCTGTGAGTGGGGCTTTGTGACCCAGCGGCGTGAGCTCCAGCACCTCATTCTACAGGGGAATGTCCCCAGCAGCAAAGCTGCCCAAGGGGGTGATGGGGAAGGGCTTGGCAACGGGGGTCCTCAAGGGAAAAAGATGCAGCTATGTGGCTTTATTTTTACAGCCTGTGCACTAGAACTCTGGACAGAAGTCAGAGACCCTCATCTCCTGTTTCAAGTCCTCACTAGTAATGCTGATGCTCATGGAGTCATTGCTTCCTCCTTACATTTCCAACTGTTCCTTCCTTCAGATGCATCTCAGCACACCTCCACCTCTGCAGCACCAACGTGATGGATTGTGGAACCAAGCATTGAACCCCTTGAGGGAACTGATCCAGGCTAAAAAAACATAAATGAAAGTGGCTGGGGAAGTGCCCTTCCTCACCTTCAAATTTTCCCTCTGTATCAGAAATTCTGGTCTTAGCAAGCTGGCTCCCTTGAAAGCTTCTGGTGATAAGGAGCAGCTGTGTGATCCACCAGCTACAGTAACGTTCAGGGGAAATCTGAGGGAGGGAAAATGGGTTCATTGAGACCACCCAGAGCTCTGTGTGCCACTGAGGAGACTGATGAGGATTGGGCAGAAAAAAGCAGTGAAAGGTAAATTTTCCAGGAGCAGGAGGGAAGCAGTCATTGCACAGGATTTCACTGGTAAATTTGCTTTGCAAATGCAAAAACTCCTAGAAGTGGACAGCACCTACAATGTTACACCCTAATAAAACCTCTCCCTCAAATCACAGCCACGGATCCCAATTCTACTTGCAGTTTACCTTCCTCTTATGTGGTTTTTGGGCTTCCCACCACTTCCATAGCTGACAACTACCCTCGCTTCAGAGTCTCCTGTAGCCCAAGCTCTGCTTACTCAGTGAAAAAGGTTGTTGCATGTGGTTGTCCTTCTGAAGTTCGCCACTTGCTTCAACCACAGCCCTGAAAGAACTGTCCACACATGGATAAGGACTGAACCCCAGGCAGACATTGCCGCTAAATAGCTGGTGATAGACAGAGCTCAGTTAAAAAGCAGGGGGCATAGTAAAAACATGAGTAGGAGCTTTCATTATGAAAAGGAACAGTAAATTGAGTCATAAGCACAACATGTCTCTTTTACACTTAATTTAACACTCATTCTGACAGCTCCTGGTGATGCAGACCTTTTATCTGCTGGCTGCAGCCTCTCCAGCAGCCGTGACTCAGCTGGCCCTTGCCTACATGCCTTGTTTGAGTGGGAACCTCCCCAAGAGGCCCTAATAAAGTTCAGTCCCCATGGCCCCAGCCATTTCTGACTTCTCTAGGCATGATTGCATCAAGCAGAGCCCAGGAAGAGCTGGTCCCAGTCACTGGTGGTTTGGGAAGAGGAGAAGCACTGCTTCAGGCCTAAGCTCTCTCGTGGGCAGGAAAGCACCTCCAGGCTCTTGCTGTCTGTCCTCCCCATCCCATGTCCTCCATCCTTGCATTTGAGGACCTGCATGTTTTGTTACATTAGCACCACTCAAGGAATTGCATTTACTAGTCCATTTCTATTGGATGGGGCAGGGCCAAATGAAGCTGTGAAGGCTTGGTGGTGCTGCCATCCATTGGTCTGCAGGTAGGAAGATTGGTTGGTGATAAGCATATTAGCATTGCCTTCATAATCAGGCTTTCCACCCAGCGTTATGGTTCCCCGGCCTCTCCCTCTTGGCAGGAGAGCTCTGCCACTGAGAGAAGCCACCCCACTGGCCACCCTTGTGCCACCCATAGCAAGATTGGTGTCTGATCCATGGAAAACCGGGCTGAATAGGTAGAATTTAGAAAAACATACAATAAAATTAAGCAGAGCTTTAGAAGAACAATCAGAAAAGCTGGTTTGTTTTTTTTTTTTTGGTCAGATCTGCTGCCTGCACAGGCTCATTAAAGGCTTCAGTGAGGATTATACCAGGACGAGGGTGGCCCTGCTTGCTCCGATCCTTGCACCACCACCCCTGCCCTGGCCCTTCCTGGCTGCTGGCCGAGTGATGCAAAGCCTCAAGCAGGGAATGCAGGATGCCAAATAAAGCAGGTGAAATCTGGGAGGCAGGATGTCATGAGCTGTTTGACCACCCAAGGGCCTGGAATGGTTCAAAGTGGTGAATGAACAACCAGGGAAAAGCGGGGTGACGCTGAGCTTAGCTCTCCAAGACCTGGCAAAGAAGTTCCCTGGGATGTTTGGGGGATTTCTCATGTGCGGCAAGGACAAACATTGCTACCTGCAGCCCCAGGGTTGGGGACCTGAGAGCTTGTTTGCTCTTTTTTCCTAAAACGCTGTAAATTCGTGTTATAAAAGGTACTACTTCTCTCCAATGCCTTGCCTGCATCCCTCTGCAGGCTGAAACCATTCATCTCAGCCTGAAGTTTCTCCAGGGGGGAGAAATTAATGCAACTACAATGGTTTGGCCACCGTGCCCTGCCTCCTTCAGCCATCAGTGTCCCCTCATACAGCTAAAAGACTGCCAGTGAGGAGAGGTCCCGCAGATGGTTCGGCTCCCTCATGGCATTGCCCACACCAGCACTTGGATGTGTAAGAGCCAGCAGGGCTAAGGCCCCTCCAAAAGGAGCAGACTGAAATTTAGTTGCCTGCAAACCCAGCAATGAGCCCCACTGGCCAAGGCTCTGGCCACAGCAGCCAGCACCTTCCCTGGGGCCAGCAAGAGGCCAGAAGGTCCCTGAGGTGCCAGCCCTGCACTGTGCTGGGGACCAGGCAAAGCTCATGGTCTATCAGGGAGATGAGGAGGCTTTAATGGAAAACTTGAGATGTGCAAAGGTTTAGAGGGAGAAAAGGACTCCAGAGGGCTGGTTGGAAGTGATGCTCACAGGGCTGGCCGTCTGCTGGCAGTGGTTGCAGCTGCACAGAGTGTTCCAGGTTTAAGAGATGAAGGAAAAACTGCTGAAAGATGGGGAGCGTAAGAGCAGGGATGATCACTAAGTATGCGAAGTCCTGTCCAAGGCATGTAGGAAGGTGAATTTAGGAGCAGAGGGAACTGAGGTGACACCCTGCAGCCACCCAGCACTGCCTGCTCCCCCATCTTTATCCTGAGCATGCACCCAGAGGAGGTTTTGGTTCTGGCTCAGCCATTTTGCTGCAAGCAGGAAATGAAGAAATGTGTTTTCTTCCTCAAGAGGAAAATAAAACAAAAACAGAGCAAAACCTCCACTCGGGATTACAGGAATGAGAGATGGGCAATGGGAAACACTATTTCCAGTGCTGGGAAATGCAGTTGTCATGTCAACCAGCTGCCGTCGGCAGTCCCGCACAGTGTGATAAATGGGATTGGGCTTGGCAGAGAAGGCAGCTGGCCTCTGTTGGCCAAATCCTTATGGGAAGAGAAGAGAGTCTGAGGATGAGTTCGTCTGCACCCAAACGTGGGTGGCTTTGGACACCATCACCTACCAGCATCCCCAGCTGGTGACACCAGCCCTGGCAGAGCACTGCAGCCAGCAGTGGGATGGATGCTGTGAATGCTGGGTACCACCAGCGCCCCAAACCCACCTGCACAGTTTGCCCTCAGAAAGCATTGAGAGATTTCAAGGGAAAAGCCTTTGTGGTGAGACCTTCTCCATTCATGCACCACAAAGCCAACATCCTGTTCAGCTCAGTCTGAGATAAGATCAAGGAGCAAAAAAAGGAAGCAGACTAGCTGAAATAGGTTACTGTCCTGAAAGGTGTGGCATTGCACCCACCCGCAATTTCCCTTCACCTGATGCAGATGAAGAAAAGCCACTGAGAAACCACACGGGCCCCTTCAACCGCATCCATGCCAGCTATGTGCCTGCTGGAGCCGCTACCTCATTGACCTCTGCCAGTGACCTGTGGGCTGAAAGCCCCAGTGGGCAGCTTTGTTCAAAAATAAAGAGCGGAAACAGGTTGGCTGTGACACCTTTGTAGCCCAGAGAATATATAGATGGGGATTCCCCTGCTACAGCGCCAGCATCTCTGCAGGGTACTGTGCTGACTTCTGTGTCCTGGAACAGTTAGTGTACCAATTCCCTTCCTTTGAAGAAGCAAAAATATTTCTGTTGCAAAAGTGACTTTAAAGTAGCAGCCTTGCAGTGGCCTTACACTCTGTCCTAGGGGAGACCTGACATGCTTGTTTTAGAAAAGCAGTGTTTTCAGCCAGGCCAACTACCACCTTTCCCTTTGGTTTTAAATAGATTTGCTTAATAAAATAGCCCCCTGTATTCCGGGGGCTAGTCAGATCGTTTGATTGCTTCCACATCAGATGTGAAGGACTCTTCGATGCATTGAAAGCAAGTACGCCAAGTGGAGTGGCTTGAGAGCAGAAATAGCAATTTAGTCCCTTTCTAATGGCTGGTGACAGTATCTAATGCTGTGGTAATGGTGTGCTTTTAAAATACAGAGCGCAATTATTATGTCCTTCTGCCCATATGAAATACAGAGGGCAATTGTTGTGCCCTTCGGCCCATATAAAATATAGAGGGCTATTGTTGTGCCCGTCTGCCCACACCTATGTTTGCGAGCCTTGCAACCCAGCCCTTCCCAGGAGGCAGGGGAAGGGCAAAGCCCACAGCAGTTGATTTAACTTGGCTTCGCTGATGTGTATTTTTATCCTCTGCCGTACATCTTGCATGTTGTTTTCGTACTGCTGCAAGAATCAGTGCAAATTAATTATGTTTAAAAGGGACAGGAATATTGCTCTCAGATGTACTAGATCTTGGCCCTCCCTGCAAACTCTGATTTCCACAGATTAAGTTGTTTAGAAAACTGTGGATGTAATTAATAACAGCCAAAGGGCATTTTAAGCAAGAGTATTTAAGCAAAGAACAAAAGGGAAATTCTGTGGGAAATAAGCTTCACTTTTGTTGTTAAAAAGATGATTTAAGCTAAAGTATTCAACTTCATCAGTGATGTCATGGCTAAAATTACCAATAAGTAAAATAAAAAAGCCTGACAAACTCACTCTGCTATTGTCTAGCTGTTTCCGAGGAGTTTTTGCCGTCCCATGGCCACTGCCCCGATAAAGTTGAAAAGAGAAGAGAAACTGCTTTTGGCCAGCAGCTCCCCTCCATCCACCCGTAGCTGCTGCCAGAGGAGCTGGGGCCTGGCTGAGGGGGTGGGTGGGGATGCTGAGGAGCAGCATCTCGGCTCCTGGAGCGCCTCATCCACCCTGGTCCTGCATTTCGGCAGGCAGCTGTGAAACCCATCACCAAAAAGATGGGTTTTCTGTTGCCTGTAAAGGGGTATCGTTGGGCAAGCTGATCCAAGAAGAAAGAAAAGTGCGAGGATGGGTGGAAAAACCAGCAGGAGGAAAGATGAGTGTGGTTTCCTGCTGGCACTAGCGGGTCCTGCTAAAACTGCAGCCTGAGCTCCTGTCAAGAAGCGCTGAACTGGCACAAAATGAACTAAGGGAGAGAAAATGAGAGAAGGAGCAAGAAAATAGAGATGGGATGAATGGGAAAAGCAAAAGAGCAGCAATCCCTGCCACAGGTCCCCCCAGCACCTCTTCCAAAAGGCTTTGTAGGCTCTCTCGTCTACCCACCCTCACACGTGTATTCACAGTGAAAAGTGCTATGTTGTACAAAAACATGACTTAGTTTCCTTCTGTCTCATTGCTAACTCTTGGCATGGTGCCTCCCTCACCAGCAGCTCCTGTGCACACAGGGTGTCCGACACCTGCTAAAACAGAGGCGGCCTTTTCTCTAAGTGCATCCCTCTCCCTGGTTGCAGGGCTGCTGGCACACTGAGAGGGTGAAGCTGCTGATTGCTCGAGAGATGAATATTTCGGCACAAAGCAGAGTTAGTGGGAGGATGGGTTGGAATGGAGGCAGGAGGAAGCAAAGCTGTATGGGCATGAAATGCCAGAAGCACCGAAAGATGGCTAGGATGGGTGAAGAAGGGCTTTTATTAATAAGAAGAGCTAGAAGCAAAGAGGGGCACCTGTCCCTTAACTTCAGAGCCTGGAAGAAGGAGCCCTTCCATTCGCACCTGTAACCCATCTGCACTTGGCTGGGGCCGCTGATGGACGTGCACATCCCTGGTGTCAGATTCCAAACTCAAAAATAACCAGTGCCCTTCGGGCCGGCTGTCACCCCCGGAAGGACTGTCAAACTCACCCAGGGCACAGAGGGAGCAGCCAGCCAACAAGAAACTGTGGGCGAGGGGCAGGAGGCTGTCAAGTACAGAGGAGCAGGGAATTGGTGGCAACTGAGCAGGCGCGAAGTGGGCGGAAAGTTTGCTGGGAGCAAGGGCAGGAAGGATGCTCACATGGGATCCTTCCTCATCACAGCTTCCTAATGACTCCTGGGATCCACCTACACCTGCTCCTCCACAAACATCACTGGAGTTGTGTGGGTCCTGGCCTCCCTGCACCATGTGGTGGGATGTCATGGAGGGCAGTGGGGGGAATCTTGGGCAGATGGTGTCCCCATACCCGTATACAGCCCACTTTCTGTTCCAGCTGGGTTTGCCTTGGCATGAGGGGTGTTGCATTCCCAGACGTGCGGAGGATAGGACAAGTTGGACTGGTTTTGGCCTGTGAAGTGTTACAAGGCGTCGGGCCCATTTTCTTTAACTTTTGCCACATCACATTGCTGCAGTTCTCAAGCACAGCAGAGCCAGCAATACTGGGGATCCCTCCAAGGATGAAAGGCTGGGTTTCTTAAAGGCTCTTCACGAGAAACAGCCTTTGGCAGAAACCTTGGAGGTCCTGCTGGTCCCAAATGACTCAAATATACCACTTTTTGGGGTGGATCACAAAGCTACTGTAGGAGGAAGGGATGCTAATAGACCAGGTGCAGGGGAAGGAAAAGCAGAAAGGGCTTTTGCCAAAGGGTTTATTGTTTTGCTGCCTGCATTTTACCAGCAGATACTTTGCAATGCCCTTAGGTGGGCGTCCAGGCGTGTGAAAGTCCCTCGAGCCACGCGTTGTGCAAAGGGAGCGAGTGATGATGATGATGCCAATGCCAGCCTCTGTGGGGCCTCTGGGGTGAGAGGCAGGAGCTGGCAGGTGAGGGCGACGGCGTGTTGGGGGGGTATGAACAGGGGGCAGGAATGGCAGGAGGTTTTCACATGGATTAACCACCCGCTCACATTACAGGCTACCGGCAGCACCACTCTTCTGGGCCTCTTCCGCCCAGCCCTTCTCTGCCAGGAGGTCCCTGTCACTGCTGATTTTTTGTTGGTGGCATTATAAATCAGTCTCCAGCAAGGCTGCTTTGGTTGCCTTTCACTTGTTTTATTTTTCCCCATGTATTTTCATGTTTCCAGGGAGAAGATTTGGGGTTATTTTTTCATTTCAGGGCTGTATTTTGTTTTGATTTTATTTAAAATTGGTTAAAGAAAGTATGGGTTGCGAAAGGAAAGGGCCTAGTAAAGGCAGAGGTACCACCTCCTGGCAGCAGGAGAGTCCCTGGCCATGTGGCCACTCACACATTCACCTGTGAAAGCTGACAGGAATTAAAGAATAACGTAGCTTAACCCAAATGGCATATCTGGGCTCACCTGTTCCTGCAATTACGTGGTCAGGAAATTAATTTTGATCAACTGCTCCCAAATACCTTCCCGTGCAAAGCAAACCTAGCAGGATTCCTTTCCTCTATCACTGGGGAATCTCAAAGGGAATGAAACTCGTCCCTGAGAGGCCTTGAAGTGCTTTACTAAACCACTGCAGGGACGTTTGCATAGGGGAGAGCTGGGTTCCTCACCCATCCCAGCCAGGAACACCGGGGACTGCTCTGCCTGGACGTGCTTTGGTTTGTGGGGATGTAGCAATGACACCTCCCACCTCTCACCCTGCCGGTGCCAGCTCCATCCACCCCACACTCCTGGGCCAGAGTGCCAGCATCTGCCTTCAATCCCCTTTGATGAACAACCAATCCTACACAAGAATTAATCTTGTAATTGTTTGGAGAAGGGGTCTAGGTTGCAAGGGGGGGTGGAAATCATATCTATCTGACAGGCCAGGGAAATTATAAGAGTAAATTTGTATTTAAAAAATTATTTAAACTACCCGGCATGAATTCTGTGTCAGTGATCTACACGTACTGTTTAGTACGAGATGGGTAGTTGCTGTTTGATTTCAACCCAGAGACCTGCCTGCGAACTGAGCGAGAACAAGAGGTACTTGCTTTGAAAAATCAACCCCAAGTGATCAAAAAAAAGTCAACCCAGCATCACAAATTGGAGCCATCCAGCACTTTTCACTAAACAGCCCAAATTTCACAAGATCATCTCTCGCTCCAGACAAGAGTCCCAATCTCTTTTGTGTGTTCCAGAGGGAGGCACAGATTTATTTTCCTTTTGTTTTCTGATGCATTATGAAGTTTTATTAGTCAACCACTGACCCCATGCTAAAGAGTTTTCAGACATTTCTAGCTGTAGCCCACCTTCGGGGAAGGGCTTGCCTGATGGTGGTGGGAGGAGTCAGCAGAGGTGACGGTCCCCTACCCTTCAGGACAGGGAGCTGCTCAATGCCCATCTGCAGACAAATTGCCCTGCTCTACGATAGATGCCCCAAGTCGCCTGCCCCAGCTTAGTAGCAAGCCTGGGAGGAAGTGATTTAGTAAGTCAGACATGAAGCAGAGAGTGCAAGGAGAGGGCAGATGAAAACTGTTCATCAGCTGCTCGTGGGAGTGCACAGGAGCCAGCCTGGACTTGTTTGCTGGCTGTACATGACGGGGGCTTTCGTTTCCTACCCTGGACCCTGTGCCTTGGGGTAAAGCAGCAGGGGACACTCTGCTGCTGGGCACTCCCGGCCAAAGTCACCCTTTGACGCATCCCGCTTGGCTTGTGAAAGATCCATCAGCAATGCTGCAACTCCCTTGAGTGCTGTGATAGTCCAGATAAGGACGACCACAAGAAAAATGCGTAAGTATTTTTAGCTCCCATCCTATTTTTTTTTTTGGCTGGGTCCACTATGAAAAAGGACAAGGAGAAAGATTACTCATTCTCTGTAAGATTACTAATTCTCTCCTGAGGAGAATTAGTTCAGCCAGTTGACTCCCCCCCACCACAACCTCAGGCCTCTTAAGACTGAAAAGAAGAGAGAAAAATTACACCCCTATTTTACAAAAATAACTCCAGCCATTGAGAAGGAAACTACTTTTCCACTATGTGTATCTTGTCTCCTTTTCTGCCTGGTGCCAATCCTAGAAAAGTGACAAATGGGAAACTAAACCAGGAGCTTCACATTTGCTTTCCACTGGAAAGCGTTTAAACCTTAAAGTTTCCACCTATTACCGTGGCAAAAAGGAGTACAGTGAAGGCAGAAAGAGGAAAGGTGTCTCTTTCTTCCTCTTCTGTTTGCATCTTTTTAAACGATCAACACTAGAGAGCAGAACTATAAAATAATGACTCGATAGAGACTGTCCTCATTCCTGCCAGATCTTTTCTCCGTAGAAGAGCTAGTAAGAAGATCTCTGATGTCTTCTGCATAACCAGCATGCCACACTCACCTTTCCAGGGATTCCTCTACTGACAACAATCATAAATGAGTTCAAACTATGCTTGTATTTCTTGCATTTTTAACCTATATTCCATAGTAGTGATCACTCCAATGATAGACGGAAAATATAAACTCACTATAAGATGCAGCATCACACAAGGGACAATCATTAGGAGACCAGAAGGAAAAAAGCCTTCATAGTCCCTGCAATTTTTGCCTTCTCTTACCAGACTCCTTACAAGACATGGCAGGAATAAATCATTACCAGTTGTAATGGTGCTGGTACAGGGTAGACTTCTGTCCAGAAACAGATGATTGCATCAAACAACTCAGCCTGGCTCATCAAAGCAGCCATCACAGGGGGAATTCCTGGGCTTAGGGCATCTCTGGGCAGAGTTGTTGAGGTTTGGGAGGTCCCCCGCCAGCTGAGAAAGCTCAGAGCACTCCCCCAGCCACAAGTTGCACCATGGCCAAGAGAAGAAAAATGTTAAACCGCCATCTTGGGTTATTAAAAATCTGTCCCAGTGGTAACACTGGACTTTTCTAAGCCCCTTTGCCTGTGGTTAGAAAAAACAAGAGACGCATGGGGTTCACATCTCTATGTGCTTGGTGGACCTGGGTCTACGTTAGAGCAATGCATTGTAAGTGAGCATCAAGCTGTAATTCCTGCTTCATCTTATCAATAGTACCATCAGGTAGACAGTGTGAGCTGTCAGAGATGGACTCTCTGCAAGCTGATGGTATTGTGTCAGCAGTGATTTCTCCAAAAGTCAGCATTGAAACGGCTTACTTTTCAAGCTTAAAAGCAGATCAAATTCACATGGCATTTGCATTGACCCCAAAGCAATGAACAAGGAAATTATTTTTATTAAGGCCTCTACCCTCGGTAAGCGTGGTCAGATGTTATACCCCTTTTACCAATCATGAGACAGACAAAGGGACCACATTTTGCTGTGAAATCAGACACGTGTTCCCTGTTCGGCACAGCATGAGACACCTGGGAAAGGTATATAACATGATCTGAACTGGACTAAGATGGACGAAGGATCTCAGAGCCCATGCTGTTGAGCTTGGTAGCTCCCAGACCTTCTTGAGGGAGCTACTCAGAGTCTCTTCACATGGACCAAACTGCGCTGTATGCCCTGTGCTGTTTTGTATCATACATTAGAGCCAGTTGGATGTTGGGCAATGCATGTACCACTAACCACATGGCCCAGCTTGCACGCAGACACTGGTCATTTAGTGGGACCCATCGTCCCCAGACCACAGCTTCACTTCTGGTTATATAGTGGCCCAAGGGGCTTGGGAGTCCCTCGGCAAAGAGGGCTGTGGTGAGGAAACAGTAAAGAGCAGTTCCTCCAGCCCGTGCCTGAAAGATGCCTGGGAAGGAGAGGGGCCAGGAGGAGGCCCTGGGCAGGAGAAGTTTCTCTGGTGGGCCACAGCCAGCCCTCTGGACACAGCTGGTGCCTCTGCACTTGAGAGTGGCTGGCTGGGCAGGGTCTGGGGAGGCTCTGCCCTGCAGCCCTGGCAAGGGCAGTCAGATGTCTTTCTGCGTGGCATTAGAAAGCCAAGCTTCATGGCTCAGGCATCATATCACACTTCACATTAGCCACTCAAGCAGCTAGGAAGGGACAGTCAAGATTCATTAATGCGGTTTTAACGTTAATTACGTTTGCAGAGCAGTGCTGCAAGAAACCTTTTGACAAGCGTGTCCTTCCTTGGCTGATGTGCCTGGCAGGGTGAGGCTACATCATTTTTCCCTTCCTTTGTCTACCAGAACCACACACCTTTTTCCACCAACAGAAAAGGACAGAGCATTAAGATCTGCCAGGAGGGAATAAAGGAGCTCATTGTGCCATCCAGTTAACAGATGACTTTAACGTTTCCTCCCCATTTCTACCAGTGTATACAATATTAAATAACTGCCCTGTGGCAACTAACCTAAATCCCTCTAGCCTTTGGAAAGCAACTGAAGAGGTGTCTCCCTGGGACAGTTCTTGTTGCAAATGGTCAGTTTTCTTAACACAATGCTTTGAAGTCTTCATTTGTTGCCTCAAACGAAGAAAGTCCATGACTTCAATCACCCTACAAACTGCACAGGGTTTCACAACTGAGAAAGGGTGTTTCCAGAGCTATCACAGGCCAAGTTCTTTTATTCATCTCTGACTTTCTAACGCAACTAGAAATCAAACTCCTCAGGAAAAAGAGAGTATATTTAGGCAGGATGAGAGCTGTGGTGAAGTTGCAGATGGGCAGAGGAAGGATCTCAGGCTCAGATCCTTGATCAGATCCTCGATCAGATCCTCAGATCAGATTGAGCTTAGGCTCAATTCAGCAGAAGGGACTCAACTGTATAAACCAGAAAGCAGAGACTGAAATCACGACTGTTGGTGGCACTGTGAAATTATCCAGTGATATCTTTAAGCCAAATGCTGGTAGAAAACCTGCCCCAAATGCAAACAATCACACGTAGCAGCAACTTCTACTTTTCCCAGCCCAAATAATTTGCTCTGCCTCGCAAAATCATGCCAAATTTGTGAAATAAAGATTACAGTGAAATGACCTATAGCAGGTCTTGGTGGTGGTGGCAGCAATATGAAAATATCATCCCACCACATCCCTGGAGTGTCCCAAATTCAGACATAACCTGTTACCACAATCACTTTACAAGTGCTTCCTTCTTGCAACTTATTTTTTCCATTCTATGTAACTCCATGACCATGAAACACACCACTTGGCTACTTCTTTTTCTTCTCACCCAACTGTCCCTCACTTGATACAACATATATTTACCCAACTAGAGCAACTTTTTCCCAGCAGCATTCAATGCAACAGGTAGCACATTCAATTCATTAATGTTCTGACACGGCACAAAGCAAACATTTTGCCTGTATTAAAACAAAGGCCTTAAGTTCTTCTAGGATTTTAGTTCACTATAATGTTGTAACAACATTGTACTCAGCACTGGTGAGGCCTCACCTCGAGTACTGTATCCAGTTTTGGGCCCCCTACCACAAAAAAGACATTGAGGTGCTGGAGCGGGTCCAGAGAAGGGCAACGAAGCTGGTG
>JAOXNO010000001.1:54231064-54262385 GCA_028565335.1 Limnodromus scolopaceus | reverse complement strand
CCTGGAGGCATTCAAAAGACAGGTAGACATGGTCCTCAGGAATATGGTTTAGTAATTTTTATTTCCTATTTCTTATTCTTTTTTTTTGTCAGAGTTAGGTTGATGGTTGGACTAGATGATCTTTACGGTCCCTTCCAACCTAGACGATTCTATGACACCAAGGCAAAAATGTAAGCTCACAGATTTGCAGTGTGTATCCAAAACTGAGCATCCCCTCCCAGCAAGGGGATGCAGCTTTTCTACGCAGAATGTCATTGGCCCTATCCTCATTTCCAGCTCCTGGTGTGCCCTTCCCCCAGGCTAATGTTCAAAACTTTCAGATTGTAATTTGATTTCTTTCGGATCACGTAGGAGTCCCTCTGCCCGGGTTCCTGCCCAGCCCGCTCCCCGGCAGCGAGAGCGGAGCCGGGGCAGGGAAGCGGGGCTCGGCTGCCACCTGCCGGGGTCCGGCCGCCTTCCTCCGCCGGGCACGCACCGAAAACCACCGAAAATACAGAAAAAAGAAAAAAAACCCAGAAAATACCCCAAATACAAATAATACAGCCACTTCCCTCCAGCTCCCCAGATCGAGCCCCCTCTAACTCAACAAGAACAAAAGAGACTCCTCAAGGAGAAAAGGTGCGTGATGAGGTTGCTGAGCTTAAGGATGCTGAGCTTCACAAACGAATACAGTTTTAGACTCAGCGATGAAAGCTGAAGGTACACTACAGGAGCAGTTAATGTCTTACAAACAGGAGCTACCAGGTCTCCAGAGTCACTTTTCATTTTTAAAAGGTCAGTCAAAGAGTCACCTTCTCAAAGGTGAGGCCAGCATGCCACTCCATCACAAAGAGACTTCCATGAATGTTTCTCTTTCAGCATTAGATAAAGCTTATATGTACGTGCTCCAGAGAAAAGCAATGAGGAGCAATAAGAATTATTACTTCTTTCTCCATTTCTTTGTCCTCTTCCCTGCTGACGAGGAAAGGAGAAAATTTCCCCACTTTATCCTAACACTAAATACAATATTTCAGTTTTCTTGGAACATCCTGTTTTATTCTTGATAAATACCTTAAGACTTTTGAAAGCAGCATATGAAGTCTCCAAGTCATATCTTTCAAAATGTTATGGAAGGAGTAAAAATACAACAGGGAAATAAAAAGCTGTCTTCTCTTGTGAAAAAATTATAAAAACCTCATAACATTGCCTGCTGTAATCTGGGGAATCTCAAAACTATAAAACTGTGGTGTCAAAGTATTTTGTGATTCACAGCCACAAGACAAGCCTAGGAGAAATAATTCAGAAGAAAGGAAGACATTTATTTTGTATGCAACGGGTGACTCCAAGGCTTAGGACTGCATGGACATTGCACAAGGAAAGATGATGAGAAAAATCCATCAAATTAGTTCTCACATCAGCATTCACGAAAGACAGCGCTTCATAAAACCTTCACATCAGCAAGTCACCACAGCTCCTCAAGGACATTAGGAGAACAACTTCCTAAGAACAACAGGACAAGGGGAGATTTTTTTGTTCAAAACAGTAACTCTGGGCCTCTTGACGTGCCATCCCTCAGCTAACAGGACATTTAGCGGAGCCCTATCGCATCTCTAATCCACCCAGAGATGCCGAAATCTTCTGTCCATCAGAGCTTAAGATCACAAAAGCTAAGACAAGAATTGTAAAGCAACAATTTTCAGTAAGGAAGCCACAGTGATGCCTGCCAAAGCCTGGTAGGCATTTGTCTCTAATTCCAAATAAATCCTATTGGGAAAAAAAAAAACAAAACCACAACCTAAATGTGTCCTCCATATCTGGATGTAAGTGTACAGAAGAGATTAGCTGTTACTAAGAATAAGACCAATGCGTGCTGTGACGACAGTTGGATAACAAGCGCTAACAATCACAATTCTCTGTGTGAGCTGAGCACTGGGTGAAGTCAGAAAAATGCATTTTTCCTATGGGCTGATCCCACCAGGCCGAGACTGGCAGAGTTTGATCCCAGGCCCTTTCTGCATAGATGCCCCCCCGAGTCCAGCACACGTGTGTCCAGTTGGTGTTTGGCATTAGAGGTAAAGCTACAAATACAACAGTGGGAAGAGGGTTTTCCTGTTGTTAAAATCTGCTCCTCTGAGGAGCTGTTCCTAATGTGACTAGTAGCCATGTGCCTTTTAAGTTGTTTCTGACTTGGTTACAACCTAGCATATTGGTATGATTGGGGAACATCCTAATCATCATAATGCAATTTGGGTAGCCAAAATCCAGGCAAAAAACCCGATGATATGGACACACCTATCACTTCCTTCAGCGGCTTTGAAAAATCACAGCAAACAACACTGCAAATTAGAAGCTGCAAGGAAAAAAAAAAACCACCTATTGACACCATTACAGCTCCAAAAGAATATTTTTCAGCCAGTGATTTTAAAAATTAAGGCTCTCACCGCTAGTATGGCCGAGGGGATGATGTGAACTGCATTGTTCATTACTGCTGCGATAGCACCCCCATGAGCCAGGCCCTACTGTGCAAGTGCTACATTAGGATCTGTTAACGTGCTGGAGGTGGCCATCTAGGAACCTCTCACAGACAGTTTTATGTCCTTGCTATCACTCGTACATCTCCATCGCTGCTAGCTATGGGGGCAGACTCTTGTCTCGCTGAGCTTTCTGATCTGAGCCACCACCAAATCACAGCTCTTCCCTCTCCTCAGCCACCGCAAGCACAGAGCACGCAGAAATCAACCTGTCTTGGCACAAGCTTCTGCCCCTTGCCTTAAAGCAGCTGCTCTGCCCTCCCAGCTGTTTTGACAGATTCACTACATTGGTTCAAACAGCAGAGAAAACTGTCATTAGCTAAACAGAAAGGTGGATATATCTCTTTTAAATTACTGCTTCCCAGAAGGTTCTGGAGTCTGTTTCTTTCAAACACAAGCCAAAGCAAGGACAGAGACATGAAACTAATTCCGTACCAGGCAACTTCTTGCATGGTGTAGCTCCAGTTTAAAACGAGCTCTTTTGCTATTGTTTATTGAATCCTAAAACTAACCTTACTATTTTACCTACTGCTATCAAAACCTGTAAGCTATAAACATTATTAAGTAAATTACATCCTGATGTTACACGATGGTGAAGTTATACAGTGGGTCTGCACTAGCAGCCCCATCAAGACCATGAGGTCATGTGTAGGTTTATCCGTGCAAGAAATGGACCCTCTCCATACCATAAAAACTTGCTTTGATGAGGTTTCTGTAGGCTACACTGTCAGACCATGCCCTGAAAGAGAGAGGTTTCTGCTGCAGAAACTGCAAGCAGCAGAGAGAGGTCTGTTATGCAAAGAGCATCTTCTCCCCTCCATGTGAAACAGTCTTTGCAGACACAGATTGAATCTTTTCTTTTTTTAAAAAGACATAAACCCAAGCACAGGTGCTAAGTACTGCTGGCCTCGTAAAGAGCTCCATCCACCATTCCCATGGCTCTGTACTCTCTTGCCCCACAGGCATCAGTTGAGAAACGTTTTTCACAAGTGATGGAAAAATAATTCCACCAGTGCGGGTTTTTCCATGGAGATTTTAAATTAAAATTTTAAGAGTAATTTTGGTCACTGCTCAGCAGTCCTCAGACTGGATATTAATTTTCACCTCCATTTCATTTTTAAAAAGAAAGGGCAAAAATTTTTTTATTTTTTTTTTTTACTTCACACTGCAAAAACAGAAAGAGTCTCCCAGAAATTCAACATGGCCCACAGGCCACCCTTTAGCAGCCTCTGCTCTTAGGACTGTAGGTACAAATGCTGTCCATCATGAGGACTTGGAAAGGTTGGGATTACCCACCACTTTTCTGTGTGCACCTGACAGTCACCAAAAACGCAACTCCCACAAAAATTCCTGTGTCGCTCCCATCTACAAAGACTCGTGCAGTTTGATGGAAAGGTACCAGATGCTTTCTGGGTGCCCTGAACCTGCTGCAGGCATCTGGGCAGGGAGAGAAGGTAGTCTAAGACCCCAATTTTAAAGACTGCAACTGGAGTGCAGCACTTTGGTGTACATCAGGGCACTCTGTCAGCTTCATCACTAGACAAGGTTTACTCAGGAGCTTAATATAGATTCCCCAAAATAAAACAAAGTTACAAAGACGGCCAAACAACATTGTTTGGGTTATTATGGTGTTACATCCCAGGAAGGACTCTCCTTAGCACTTCCAGTACCTCAGCTCACTCAGGAGGGTAGCTGATGACTTCCACTTCTTTCCTGAACATCTGCAGATGTAGAGTTCCCAGTCCTACCGTTAAACATAGTTTAATGTATCATTCCAGACAATCCGCTCTCTCCCTAGCCCAAGGGCTGAATTCTTCTTTCCTCTCATCCTCTTGGTACCCCTTTCCTTCTTTGAAATTAGGCAGTGGGAAAGCTCTCTAAGGGAAGCAGCATGTTGTTCCCCCTCCCAAAGCTTAGGAACCTCAGGTGTGCCCGTTTCTTGCTTTATATGACTTTGATCTGCCTACAGCCTCCTTAAAATAATCACATCATGAGAAATTCTGATAGTACTAAAAGGACCCTTAGATTGCGTAGCATTCCACTTACTAAGAAGTTTGCACGGAGCTTGTATTGGGTACGCAAACACAGACGGTGATTTGGGGATGGGATTTCCCTGAAGGTACGGTCCTTACTTTGTACTCGGTCCGTTTTTGAGGAATCCGCTCTCCTGCATGCCGGGATACTCACAAGAAACACAAGATCCTAAATTCTCTGACTTTCCCTTGCCTTCTCCCCTGCCTTCCCACCCAAGCTGCAGACCTGAATCCCGAATCATATGATCCAAAGGTCAGGACCAGATGAATGCACACAGAGAGCCCATGAGTGTACAGCACAAAATCACCCATTTCCGACCTTCATCCATTTCCCACGTGTCTCATTAGAGCAGCACTGACAGCAGTCACCGAACTACATCAAGACTCACCACGCACCAAATAGCCCTAGACCTTGGCAGACGTAATCCCATCCAGGCCAGTCATATATTTATTTTCCACAGAAGCTACACAGGAATGTCCCATGCCTGTCAGCATTTCAAAGGCATTTGCACAATGCCATTAATACCATACTTTAACTTCTGGTCAGCCCTGAAGTTGTTGGGCAATTGGACTAGATGATCATTGTAGGTTCATTCCAGCTGAACTATACTATACTATGCTATGCTATTCTTCTTGGTACCTCCTCCTTTCCCTAGCAGTACATGCTGAGGAAATCTGTGATGACATTTCTTCTCAGCTCTGCACTAGCAGACAGGATTGAACAGGTAACCATGCCCCAACTGAGGCATTGGCTCAGTCATTTTGTGGGAAGGAGGCACGTACTTTCTGATGGGGGTGAGAGCTGTGGATCATCGTGTGATAATTTGACCATCTGAACAAATTTGCAAAAAGCATATGTGAAGAGCTGTTTTTGAAAGCCTTCTGTGTTCATCCAGCTTAGCTGAGTTTCCACAGGGTGGCGAAACCCCACATCTCTGACACTAGCGAGGCTGCAAGATCAAGCCCCGTTGTCAAAGATGAGAACAAATGAAAAGTTGACAATGATGAAGGAGACGACAATGAGGAAAATGACGATGACAAAGGAGAGAAAAAGAAGAAAAAGATGAAGACAACAACGACAATGAAACAAAGAAGAATAATAGGAAGAAACAAAAAAAAGATGACAATGATTATAATGAAAAAGATGACAAGAAAGATGAGGACAGCAAAGAAGATGAAGGTGACAACAACAAAAGAAGGTGGCGGCGGCAACAATGATGACGACGGAGAATTAGTAGTAGTACTAGCAGTGCATGGTACTGTGGGGTATTTTCAAAAGTATGCCACATAGTGATGACAAGCATACTTTTCACTTTCCCAAACTTGCTCTGCTGTGCTTCTTGGCCAGCGATGCATGAAAAGCGCTCTCATGTCTGCCCTGCGTTTGTATCGCACGCAGGGAGAGCGGACAAGCAGCAGCTCCTGATGGTGCAGCAAACCTGAAGCCCTTCCAAGCACAGGCTGTTTTGCACAAGCAAGAAATCCTTGGGGAAATGGAGCCGAGGGAAGAGCAGAGCTCACTCCCACTCCAAACTTGCAATGGGCAAGAGCCAGAGAGAGCCAGGGTCCAAGTGGTGCCTGGGAAGTGCAAGAGCAGCAGGCAAGAACAGAGATGAAAGGGCCCAGAGGAGCCCTGACAAGGGGCTGTGCTCAATGCTACAGAGGCCAAGAAACAACTCCGGAGGTCCACCTTCACCCTTTAGAAAGCTCCCTGGGTGCAGGGCATGAGAGACACCTTCGTGGAGCATGAGCAGCAGGCACCTAGCCAAAATGGCCTAAAGGAGCCCTGGGGCAAGGGGCCGTACTCAGTGCTGCAGAGGAAGGCAAAAAACCCCCAGGCTCGGGGGCCACTTGCTGGCCCACCTTGGGGGAAAAAAAGCCTTCCTCCCCACAGCTGCAGGGCACGAGAGGCCATCTCCGTGGTCCATGAGCAGCAGGCAGTAACCTAGCCAAAGCGGACCAGGAGTCCTGGCAAGTGGTCATCCTCGATGCTGCAGAGGAAGGCAAAAAAGGCCTGGGGACCAATGCCAATCTGGCAAGGGGGAAAATTCCTTCCTGACCCCCAGCACTAGCAATAGGCTATTCCCTGAGCATGTGAGCAAGACCTGCCTCCTCGTCCCACAGCCTGGTCATGACTCCAAGGAGGTGCCCAAGCCCTATTCTCCCTCAACCTGGAACCATCTCAGGGGCTTCTGAGAGTGGCCACATGCCCCGGGGGCCTGACCCAACCTTGGGGGCAAGAATCCTCCTCACACCTAGTGGGACATGAGTGGGTGCTCTAAAGCACTGGGACTCCTTGCAATATCTCTGAATCCCATTTCTTGTGGCTGCTGCCACTGGCTCTGCAGAGGATGAAGATGGTGAGCTCTGCAGTGCTCCTCAAGAAGGCATTTCTTACCACTACTTAGTCTTACCACTACTATCCAACTGAAAAGGCCTGATAGCCTCAGTTACCTCCAAGTGCTGGTAGTTCTTCTCATCTCCTGAGCATCTTCCCAAAGGCTAAAGCAGAATTTCCATTCAGATGGTCTTTGAAAGTGGCCCCACCAGGAGCTAGCCTTGCAGCAGAGAACCTCCAGCAGTCTCAGCCACTGACCTTCTTCCATCACCCCCTCCAAATAATTCCACCAGAGTCTCAAGAACTTCCTCTCAGATGTCTTCAGGCTGCTCCCAAGCCAGCTCTGACAGCAGTACATGGGAGGATGCCCCCTTTTATCCTGCCCTGGGACACTGTGACTGCTGCATTGCCAGGCAGTGGCATTGTGACACAGGGTGATGCCCCCCGCCCTCCCCAGCCCTGCCTGCTGCCCGTTGCCCAGCATCCTTCGGGGAAGGCCTTTGGGGTGCTAGCCCTGAGGCAGTCCTTGTGCCCACAAGGCCCACGGGGCTGTCCATGAGGCCACATGGCGAGGAGGACCAGGGACACAAAGCCTTTTCCAGGGGGATAGCAGACAGTTTCAGCAGCTGCAGCCTAGAGGAAAGCCAAAGGAACCAGAGCCATAGGCTGGGATGGACGGTGCCAACAGACCACCGTGGAAATAACACAGAATGAAAAAAACCAGCGAGTGGGGGTTACAGTGGTGTGGTGGAAAGGTTGGTCATTTTCAGACCTAGAACATTTGGACCCATGCCCAAAGCACAGCCAAACGACAACTCTTCCAAACAGCAAAAAAAATCCCATTGCTGCTGTCGCCATCACATCCCCCTCTCCCACTTGAAACCAAGCTGCACAGCTCCTTGTTACACATACCGACCGGCCATCCTTGTGTGGGATACAAAATGCGCTTCAGCCACAGGGTAAAACTTCCACAGCTTGTTTGTGACTTTAATCTTTTGGAAAGGAGAGTTTAGTTGGAAGGGACCTATAATGATCATTTAGTTCAACTTCCCAATCAATTTAGGGCTGACCAAAAGTTAAATCATGCTATTAAAGGCATTGTCCAAATGACAACTTAAACACCAACGGGCTTTGGGCATTGACCACCACTCCAGGAAGCCTGTTCCAGGGTTTGACCACCCTCTTGGTAAAGAAATGCTTCCTCACGTCAGGTCTGAACCTCCCTTGATGGATGCAGCTTTGAGCTGTTCCCACGTATCCTGGCACTGGGTACCAGGGAGATCAGCACTTCCCTCTCCACTTACCCTCCTCAGGAAGCTGTAGAGAGCAATGACATCGTCCCTCAGTTTCCTCTTCTCCAAACTACACAAACCCCATGTCCTCAGATGCTTCTCAAGAGGACATGCCTTCCAACCCTTTCACCAGCTTCGGTGCTCTCTGGATGCATTCAAGGACCTTTACATGCCTTTTAAATGGTGGGTCCCAGAACTGCACACAATACAGAAGATGAAGCTGCACTAATGGTGAACACAGTGGGATAATCGCCTCTACTGCCCAGCTAGTGATGCTGTGTTTGATGCACCCCAGGATGTGGTTTGTCCTCTTGGCCACCAGGGCACACTGCTGACTCCTGCTGAGCCTCCTGTTGACCAGCACCCACAGACCCCTTTCACCAGGGCTGCTCTCCAGCCGCTGCATTTTCCCAACAGACCCCTGTGCAGGAACATCCCTGTCTGGAAGGTTCACCTGTCTCTATCTGAAGGGACTCTGTTTGCCTGCCTTCACTACAAAAGGCCAGCGAGGAGGAGGGTGAGCGCTCCCCTTTTCCTTCCTCAGCAGATAAGCAGCAAGATGCGTAATGGAAGGATTAATCTGCGCTAGAAGCTTTGCAGTGCAGCGCTCTTTATTCCTCTTGGACCGACTGGAGATAAATCTCATTCTTCCTCCCACACAGGGTATGTGCCAGCTTTCAGGTTTTAAGAACCTTCTTCAGTGCAGCCAAAGGCAAACTGTACCACGGAGCAAGTCTCTTCCACGAAGTACAACCAGCTCTGCAAAAGAGACTGCTATTTAGCAGCATTCAGCAATTCCACAACGTTACGACAAAGAGTATATGTTATACCCCCTGTCAGCTCTCAAGCTCTAACCTGGGGCTTAGCGAATAACATTAAAAGAAGCTAAAATGTGTTAAATGCCTCCCTAATACTATTTATATAGGCACATAATCCGTGTAAAGATAAGAGGCATCTAGAATACAAATGGGAGCAGAATTCATCCCAAACATCACAGATACCCAAGAAGCCACTTGCTTTGTAACCTCTAAGGTGCCTTAGAGGTCTCCTAGCTCCAGACAAAGCATGGGGCAGGCCAGAGAAAGAACAGGATGGGATTAAATTTAAATCTCCTAAATTGAGCCAAGGACAGAATTATCCACTGTGAAACCTGGCTAAGATAGACGATCCTCTCTGCTGCCATCCTTTGTAATCATCTTCCCTCTAAAATAGTATTTTAAAAAAAGAGAGAAAGAGAGGGAAGAGGTCAGTTTTTCAATTCAAGATGAAAATATTTTCTTCCAGGTTCTCTAGAAATTAATTGACACAATTTTTTGGCTAGAACATGCAGTTACATACTGGCCACACAATGGAAATGCAGCACACAGCAAACCGTGAGGCTTTCATTGCAAATACTTGTGCATAGAGGTTCTTGTGCCCCACACACTTCAGACTCTGTCTCCGTGCCCACCTCCAGCTCCAAATGCCCAAACCACGTCCGTTAGGAGGCAGGCACTTTTGCCTGAAAGAACGCTTGTATGTTTTGTGCTGTTTGTCACAGAAATATGTAACTAGTTCTCCTACAACTATTTTTCCAGTGAAATGACATTATACAGAGCCAGAGTAGCTGAATTGTCTCTTTATAACAACACCTGAAGCTATACATTTACTTGTGAGGGGGACACCTGAAAACACATTTTAAAATATACTAAAATAATTGTATTACGATTTTCCTTCTGGACAGTATTTATTTATCATGGGTGACTAACAACATTGTCTTTCATAGTTTGCTTTGATAAATTATGCTTTTTTTAAATCTCAAAGATACTCACATATGCCTTCAAAGCCTGAAATAATTTTAGCAATTCTAACAGAAATGTCATCATCTGTTCAAATTATGCCTGAGAAAACTTAGGCAGAGGTACCACCTGTAACATTTGCCTGCTGATTGAACAAACAACTGAACAATTCCTCAATCATCTTGAGTTTGGCTCGGTCACGTGAGATTAGACTGAATTCACTGAAAGGCTACTTAATGTCTAAATCATCACTGCAGAACGCAGGAGCAAAAAGCTTGAAATACCATTGGTCTATCACTAAAAGGAGACTGAAGGTGCTCCCAGCTTCAATAGTTTTTGTTTTCATCCCTTTCTGAAACTGTTTCATTATAACAACTGGTCAGCAGAGCAGAGAGTTTAATACAAAATGTCTATTCCAGGTTTAACGGTGAGGAGCACTGCCAAGGCCAACATTCTTCTCTACACAGCTGTTCTGTACTCAGCTTTATTGCAAAAATTAAATACTTCTTTATCCCTTTGAAACCACACTGGCTGGTAAGTATTTTTTGGCTAGAGAGCAAACAAGCACTTACTTTCTTTTTAAAGGTATAGCAACCAGAAAAATCTTCCTGTATTTGCAGGAATTGCTCCTTCGTGCCACAGACCAGAAAAATCTGAGAGACACTGAACAAAAGCTTCTAGCAGCCACGCAGATTTCAGCCAAAGTGGCATCAGAAATGCTTTGCATTTGCATAAAGCCAACAACCTCAGCTTCCCAGAGTGATTCCAACAGCAGGAATTTTAAAGTGAGGCAGCTCAATAAAAGCTGTACTGCTGATTCCCGATTTCCTATTAAATACACCAAAAAAACCCAGCAGACTATCTTTCCACAGGATAAATCATTTCAGTCAGAAGAATATTTTCACTGAAATCCTTAGAATTGTCATTGTTTCTTTTTCAATGGTGAGGCCTACAGCCTTTCATTAAATTTCATGTGATCTATCAAAGCATAATTACAGCTCATTATGCTTTTTCATTCTTACTTGTCATATGCAAATACCATTTGGACTAAAAAGCATCCAGTATTGAATGAAGAGCATTTTCCTTGTATACAGATACTCTCAATACTCCTGGAAGCAGCAGTCGGTGTAAAGGTTTTTTAGTCTCATTCAAAAGACAGCATTATCTGCAGAATTGCATTCCAATTTCATACTTAGAATTGACTCCTTTGAGACCCAAAAAAGGGTGCCATCTAGCAATTCAGTAACATATTTCCTGCAGCACTTCATTCTTCTCTCAGACATTCTGGGTGTTAAAATACCAGGGAATTTCTCAATACTTCAAATAGAAAATTACTCTTCAGAACAATCCTACTGAAAATTGAATGATGGACAGAGCAGGATTTTGTTTGGATTTTATGGCCTAGGACTATTAAACAAAACTATGCAAAAAGAACATATATACTTACATTGACTGGGACAAGAGTTATGACCTTGATGCTTTATGGTCAGGAAAGCGTCTGGGAAAATCAGTGGGAAAATAATTAAAGCACATTTCTGACGGCACAATGCTTCTGAAGCACAGGGTTTTGCTCCTTGTCTGCATGAGAACATGTTCTCAGAAGGAATGGGGTTACAGAACTTCATGTATTTCTGTGTAACAAGACCTTTTTTTTGAAGCAGCTTAAGGTCCTCAGCTTGGAAAAGCAAGAGGTTATGTTCCTCCTATGTAGCTGGTATCTGCATTCCAAGCTTTCAAGATTCAAAATAGGTAGATTCAAGAAGGCAGCATGCCTGCAATATATGTTCTAGCAGTTCAGAAATCTCACCACCAGATATTTGAGGCAATATCCTATCATTCTGTACCACAATCATACTTGAAGTTAAAAGAAAATTATGTCAACAAAATCTTGTTCTTTATGAATTATTTTAATGAACCAAATATGAAGTGACATAAACACAGGTCAAGGAAAATAACATGAAACCAGCCCCACCAGCTGCTGACAGAAGGTAAAGATAGAATAGTTGAGGATGATTTAAGGGAAAACAAGAAAGCATTGTGAGAGATACTCATTCTTGCCCAGAACGTCAAACAAATCATATAGTAGTTAAAATTTCATGTCAAGTGCTTAAATAAGGTCTCTGCTTTGTTTCTTAACACAGCAAGTCCAGAGAGGAATAGGGAATGGGCTATCCCTGAATTCATGGCAACAGGTCCTACAGAGTGTATTCCAAATTTCTCCAAATAATGGAGACAGAGGTGGCTAAAAAGAAAGAGTAATAGAGAAAGTGAGGACCCTTTGTTACCTAGCCTAGTCTCAGAAGTGGAACGTGTTTTCTAGACCCCATCATCTTTGGCATAGGTTTCTTGTTCAATGTTTGCGCGAGTGCTTTAGCCCCATGACTGTGAAGGTTGCAGCAGTCAGTTTCTCATACACTAGAAACATAAGAGCAGCAGTAAGGACTGTCTGCAGGAGTTTTGCTTCAAGGCCTTTGTAGAGTCCCATTATTCCAAAACGCCTAAGAAAAAAAAACAAAACACACAACAAGAAAACAAATGTGAATAGCCATCTATAAGTAAATTGGCAATCCACAAAGAAGAATTACTATCACAAGTTAATGACAACTGTAAGAATCTTAAATTCATTCCTGATCTCTTGAATGCCAGCTATATTTAGCAATATATTAAAGAGAAAATTCTGCAGGAAGTGAAGTCTTTTGTGCAGGAAACCTGCTTCTTTTCAAGATGAGGTGAATGAAATGGTATCCACAGATACCATTGATAACACTCCCTGTACAGATACATAGGAGAATTTGGTTTTGTGTACTTACTCTGCAATGTATTACAAAAAACAGGTTGACTGAAATGGCAAGTTTAAAAAGGGCAAAAAGAAACAAAAGTCAGATCCAGCAACATTTTCAACATATCAGTAATACTCAAGTCTTCTATATCATGTTCGGAAAAAAAAATAGAAAGCTCACCTCACTCTCTGTTGAAGAAGGTAAAGAACATTTCTAAGACTGCCTAGTGTTCGATTCTCTGGGTTCAACCTGTGGCGTCCAAACTGAAAAAAAAGGAAGAGCATTCTGTTGTACTATTTCTCCATGGTGCTAAGCAGGGAATCCAACACATGCATAAAATGTGGAGAGCCTTTCTTAAACTCTCTTAACAACTTCCAGGTTATACTAGCCATCAGGGAAGAACGGAGACCAAAGTGCACACTAATGAGCTTTACACAGCAAACATTAAAATGTTACGTGCTACAATAATGTGTTTTTGTTTTAAGATGGGTTCTAAGAAAGCATTACACAAGGCCATACTTGCTCTCTTTCAGTTGCTCTGGAGGAAGGAGTTTTCAAGATCTCAAAAGCATAACTTGCAAAGTCTTAGTAGGGAGATGACATTCAAAGCAAGTTCTTCCTGGCTGGCTCAGCTTTCATTTAACAATGATTCAAAGCCTCATACCATCTGCAAACCATCGTTATGGTGAGGATTGCATAGCTGAACCCAAAATTTATCTGCCCAGCAATGGTCTTTGAGCAAAACATTTACACATGAGCTGTTGTAAAAGAATCTAAAATTGTTCGATCCACCTACCTGGCCTAAATAATACTTCTGTGTTTGCTTATCCCCAAACTGTTTTTCAGCAGGCATGACAGCTGCTGCTGCAATTTTATGTCTCAGAGTTAAACTAGCAATTTCAGCTACTCCTTTTCTACCATTTATTGATACTCTCATATGATACAGGTTGATACTACTGTCAGCAAGCTTTAACTATGAATTATTGCTATGCAAAGGTTGCCACACTTGCTTTTATAAAATAGTCAAACAGCTTTTGAAGCCTGTATTATGCTTCTGTGCTAAGAAAGGTGAATTTGCACAACTGCCTGTGGATGAGTTTCTCCCAGAACTTCCTCGGGCAACTGCTACTTCTTCAGTGCAGGAAATTATGATTGACAGTAGACAGAGTATGCAAGTAGATTTGGGCAGTTCAGAAATTATAAGAAAATGGCAAGATGACACAGATCTTTTTGCTACATGTCTTAAGAACTCAGATGGAAATAGGAGCAACAGAATGCTATTTGAAATCTCTATTAGGCAGCTACGTGCTCACAATCCACGATCTTCTCATCGGAAACGAAATCATTTGGTACTGATAAATCAGCATTAAGGATTATTGTCAAAGTCTCAGACACATCCCAAAAATATTCCTAACTAGGTTCCAAGCTAGAGTGCCAGACACTGCCAAGATTATTCATAAGCTTCCAAACTAAACCAGGATTAGGTGCTTCCTTCTCCTCTCTTCTCCACCATCAGACTATTTTTGTACTGCAAATAAAGGTTCATCAAGGGGGTGAAAAGTTCATGTCTCCTTAGGACATCAATACTTCACTGATTACTGCAGATTTCCCAAAGGGAGTAGCATTCTCTACAATAGAGAAAAGAGGCTTGAGTTTTAAGGAGAACTTTTTCACCCAGAATCACTAGAACATTAACAGTCTTGCTATCTCTCCAGAGGCAAATTTAATTTATCCACTGTTTACTGACATATAGGCTAAAGAACAGTTTCACTGCATGAGTAACAGCAGTGCCATGTATTTTTAATGACTGAAAAAGAGATAGACATACCAAATGGCAAGGCTGGAAGCTGCTTACCACTATCAATGACACAGGATAACACTTCATTATACGGAATGCAAGAGCAAGAAGAGCGCTTTGCCAGAAAGTTGAAAGTAGAGGTGTAGAGACTTCATTACAAAGAACCCTAATAACTTTCAAACAATAATAAGTTTCTAAAGGTTTAAGGCTGAACAGAGTTGTGTACTTCTAATCTGATAACAGCACTTAATTATGATGTGTAAGTTTTCATGAATTATATTGAGCTTGTATTAGCTTGTGTGTAAATCTGCTAACATTGCTTCAAAAAACCCTACAACTATACAAAGTAGGCTTCAGGCAGAATGCTATTTCTGAAAATACTAACACCTTTACTCATAACTTTTTTTCTTTGAACAGCACTCGGTATGAGTGATAAAAACCTTAATATAATAATGCTAGCTTTAGATTAGAAGACAGATTGCAAAGTAGTGCAAGTTTGAACTGGACAGCACAGGTATCACAGATGTACCTGAAGTCACAAATGCATGTTCGTTCTGTTCTCACCAGAAGTATTCAGGGTTTCTGGCTGTTACTTTCATACAGCAAAGGGAAAGAAGTTACCCCTAGTAACTGCAGAACTAGATAAAGGTCCTTGTATTCCCCATCGTCACCAGGGAGAGGATGGAGTAGCATGGAAAAGTAGCACAAAGGTCATTATTTCACAGTGGGCCACCACCAGGACATGACGGCTAGCTGTGCTCTAGCAGAAAGGCAACTCACCACCACTCAGGCAAGCCAGCAGTGAACTAGCTGGCTTCAGCTGAGGTGAGCAGTAAGCAGCAGCAGCTGGTTAGCACATCAAGCTGGCAGCACAACTTAACAGACCCACCCTTTTTTTAAAGAATGACACTGTCATCAAGAGACAGAAGAATTTTGTTCAAAAAGCCAAAAGGAAACAGACAAAACACGAAGTAATAGTCACAAGATTGTAACCATTTCTGCAGCAACCAGGCAAAGGAGTGAGGATTGAAGCAGGTATATTGACGTAAAAGAAACTGTGCTGCTGTGCAATGCTAAAGCTAAAATAGAGCAGTCCAACTTTCCTTCCAGTTCTCCTTCACACCATTAGAAAACACATCACAAATTAAAAACAGACTGACCAAACAAAGCTGAATTTGCTTAAATGTTTCTCCTGTATCTGTCACTTCAGTAATAAGTCTGTGTTAGTATTTTAAATCCTGAGATGTGTCCAGGATGTTAAAACAGGACAAACCATCGAATGAAGGCACTAGCTCAGCTGATCATCAGATCAGTTAGAAACACTTCAGAAAAAATGACTGCAGACACAAGTACAGTGCGGCTGACACATCTATGATGTGGATTCCATTTTGTGCACCATCAGGGTGGCAAAGCAGAAAGCCGTGCAGAGACAAAAGTTCTACCAGCATCTTTTCAGAGTGCCAGCAACCACACAGTAAATACATTCAAGTCCTGTTAGTTTGAAATACAGCATCCAAACTAGCTTTTTAAAGGCTATCAAAAATCAAAATGCATTTTGCCCACCCTAATTAGAGAGAAGAAAAACTAAAATAATTACAAAATTTGCATGAAAATAGCTTTTTCCAGATAACAAAAAAACCCTATTGGACAAGTCTGAAAAGTGATACCCTTTGCATAGAAGGCTCATCATGTTCAATAACTTAACTAATTCTCCAAATTTATACAAGCTTTAAAACATGTATGATGGCTTTACCATACGCACAACTTAGGGCTTCTCCTTACTTGGAAAAAATAGCATTACACTGCATGTGGAAACATTTATTAATATTTAACTGTTACAAAAATAATCAAGAACAACTTACAAAAATGGATGAAAAAGCATAGAAATTAAATTATAATATGCTTACTTATGTACAGGCAGGTCTCCCTCCCTCAACCTCTTGTTTCAATATTGCAACAATATTGGTACATATTGAAGGTAGCAACCTTATCCAATGTACATGCAAATTGGAAGTGAGAATAAATGCAAGTATTTCCATTACCACTACAATTAGTGCACAAGGCCAGGCAAGTGGTTAAAGATATTATTTATGAGGGAGCTCAGCTTCCCCTGATGAATCACATTCTGGGTACTGACAAGGTCAAACCATCATTCAAATAAAACAAAACCTATGAATAGAACTCTTTTTTAAAATTTTTTTTTTTTGATTATCCTAGGTCATCTGGAAACAAACTGGGCTTAGAGCGTTTAATTTTAATTTCCCACTTGACACATTTTCTATTTATATTCGAATAAGTAAATTTTGCAGTGCCTAAAAGCATTATGGTGCATCAGCCTCTGTGAGACACGGTACCAATGCATTATGTTGAAACGTGCACCAGGAATACCAAGTTTTATCAGAATCTGTCAGTGAAGGATCAAAGAAAAGAGGCAGCCTTGTCAATGACCTGCACTGTGCAAAGGAGCTCCCAAAACGACAGGTTCATTAATGCAAAGGAAAACAAGCCATATGGACAGGGCTTGCATTATACAGAACAAGTCAGAGGCAGTCAACCTGAAATGAAATCATTACTTACCCGCAGAATCGACTGTACTGTCTGCAGAGGATAAGTGAGGGTGGTGGCTACTGCTTTGGCTATTGCACCAATGACAAAAGCATCCAAGGATGTGAGCTGTTCAACAGATAAAGAACACATTTGACATTGTACCAAAACAGCCAGTTAGCCTTATGCATTAGGGGATTCCATACTTAGATAATCTCCTTGCAGGTACTAGTATCTTTAGCATAAAGATTTCACAAAGTCTCTGGGTCTTCTCATTTTGAAGAGTTAGTTATAGGTCAACCAACTTACTTTCCCACAACTAAAGTTTATTTGTAGCTTTCACCTGCTCACAAGCTTTTGCATTTCTAACTTACAGACTATAACTAGGTTGCTAAAAAAGTATCACAGATAAAGCCATACAACTAGACCAATTTAAAACACCAATAGTAGACAAAAGATAAGAGAAGTAGTATTTAAACATATCGTCAATCAGAAGCATTTCAGCTTTTGCAACATTCAAGCTAGTAAGTCACAAGGCACTTGTGAAAAGGTGAAGTGGAAGAATCCTTGAACACTACCGTATATCCTACAACATAATGACTATGCTATCAGGCAGAATCTTAGTCTTGATGATACAAGCTAAAAATCTCACCCTCTATTAGTTTAGAATACCTGCTGGAAGCTCATCCTTACCTCCAAAGCCCACAGTGTTCCACAATGCACCAAATGCACTGTAATCGGGTTAGGCTGTAACCATGTATCTCAGTCTAACACTGTGAATTAATCACTAAAAATAAGCAGGTGCCCATATCAAAGCATGCTCCAAATTTGCAAAGTATGTTTATTCCAATCAGAAATATGCACATATATGGATATCTTTAAAAAGCCAATCTGATATACTTAAGACAGTCAAAAAAGGATCAAATAAGAAGAAAAATTTTATCCAAAATAAAAGCATCTATGGAAAGACCATTGCTAGGGGAAAAAAAAACAAACTAAAAATACTTTCTTCCTCCATTACCCATGGACAAAACATGCCCAAATTTAAGGTAGAAGTAATTTAAGAGAAACACAAGAAATATAGCAATTAGACAACAGGCAAATAACAACGCAGGGGAAAGCTCAGCTCATCACTCAAAAGATGTATTATCCATAATGTGACTGGATAGATCCATGAGGCACTAGTAGAGTGCTATAGCTGCCATATTGACTAAAGATGGCAAAAACCTCAAGCCTCATTTATGATGCAAAGTCTCATGTAAAAATAATTTCACTATGCCTTGAGGAAAAACAAGATGCCTTTGTAACATACTGATATCACCTAACATTTTAATACAGCCAAATGCATTCTAAAGTCTCACAAATTAACAGCTAAGCACTGCAGCTTAAACGTATTATATGTTATGACACTACCCTAAAACGTAACACAAATGCTTTTTGGTTTGCTAGCACATAGAAGGACCATGAGTTCAGGTGAGCTGCTGTATCTGATGTAGAGAAAAAAAGAAGAAGAAAGAAAGAGAAAGGGACTATAAAGGCAGGACAAAAAAGTGGTTCTACCTCTATCTGGAGAATTGGGGAGGTATGATTGCAATGCTGTATTCAATTCTAGTTTCTATCCTTGGAAAGAGGATATCGTAAAAATTGAGGGCTTCAGGAAAAAAAAGTCTTATTGAGATGACAGGGTCCAAAACAAATCTGTGATACTTCAAAGGCTCAATATGCTTGATTTATTGGAGAAAGGGTTAAGAGGTGACTTCAAAACAGTCTGTACATACATACTTATAAAACAGATACATTAGAATTGAAATCTCTAAGATTTGTTCAACCTGTGAACAAATCTAAATAAATCAGAACCAAACCTACAGTTCTGGATTTGCTCAAGTAACACATGTCAAAGAAAACATCCATCACCCGGCCTCAAAACATACTCACTTGCATTTGCTTTTTCAAGAGCTTCCGTTTAGAGCCTTCATAAAACATGAACTGTATGGCAGGATTGAAGACCAGCAGCAAAGAAGGGAAAGTACCATTCCATAAAGCTAAGACTCCTTCATCTCGTATTATCTGATGAAAGGCATCTGAGAAGAAAGGTGAAAAAAAAGTCATTAAAATTTTGAGTACAAAATTCTGACTGTAGAAGATGAGAAGTTACACTTAAAGGCCAATATTCAAAATGTATTAAAATCTGCTTTAATCTTTTATGTTACTTTTTTTAGCCTTCCATTCTAATCTGGAAGTTAACAGAAAAACAGTGACAAAAGAGGTCCTTCAGTTCACATCACCATTAATGTAAACAAAGCTCTCTCCACAGACACCCTGCTCTTTATAGTGCAAGCTCAGCATCAACATCAAGGTCTTCTAAGCCTTGTTCAAAATGACAACAGTATTTATTTAGTTATTTTTAAAAGGAAGACCACCTGAACTTGTGGGTGATTAAGAGATTAAGGTTAGTGGAGCTGAATTTGCAGATTGTCTGTCCAAACTCAGACTCCCAGCTACCACCTCACTGGGCTCACTACTACTACTCCAGGTTTTGTACGATAAGAAACTTGCCTTTGCAAAAGGTATTTTAGTTACAGATGTGCATACTGCAAACTCTTAATTACCATCAGAAATGGCCAAGTCCAGTTTCCTGTAAAATTAATGACTGCAAAGCGATAGAGAAGCATAGAGATTCCAGGGTGAAGTCCACCACATAAATAGAAGTCTTTGAACTTCAGAGTCCTTTAAGTTCATTTAATGAACTTCTCTTTGGTTGAAGACAACAACAGGTGCTTACCTATTATGCCTTTATAATTGGTTGGTACAATGTCTTCATTTCTAAATTTTGCTCCCTGCAGCTTCAGACGTGTGTTCACTACCCAAAGAGGAGTGGTCAACAGGACATTCACCACACCTAAAGCAAAACACAACACAAAGAAAATCAGCCCAAATCAGAAGATTTCAATGTTTTCTTATCTACTTTTACCTCAATTCACACACTACTGAAACTACTGGTAGGAAGAGAGGGGAAAACTAAGACAGTGTAACAGCAAAAATAAACTGGCAATTTGTAACAAGCTACTTCAGGTATCCTCCCTACAGCTCCACCATGAAGTAGCAGTCAGCAGATTACATGCAGTAAGGTGGCATTTCTGCTACTCCTTTCCAAAACTAAAATAAAAAAAAAACAAACATCAAAACACATCAAATACAGACACTTTGAAGGAATCTGAAGTGAACTCATTACTTTGCTGCATGCTACACCACTCTGAAGCACAACATACTCTTTCATGCCCTACTTCACTCCATGGTGACTTGCTGCCTGCCTACTTTCAGAAAGAAACACAGAGTGCTAAGGTTAGAAGGATTATTTTATGAGGAGAGATCAAAACAGATACCTGTTCAGTAGTGACTGAAGAAGTTACTTTAAAGAAACTATTTAAAAACAAGCTTCTCATCTTTCTTATTAGTATTTCTGCATCACAGAATTTAGCAACTTTTTCTACAGTGGTTGCTTTGGTAGGAGTCTGAGTGACAGACTGAATTATTCTGTTATAGTGATATACTGGGTCCATCTCAATATCAAGAACAGTAAATCTGAAAAAGGTGAAACTTTAGTACCTATGTGGCACCTGTTTGTTCTTTTTCTTTTCCTTTAGGAGGGTTCAAAAAAGCAGAATATAAACATATTTCGGTATATTTCATAAGACCTACAATCAGCTCAAAAGAAGTTCTGAGCAAAATCAAGCACTAGAAAAGGCAAGCCACATTAACCTCTCTTAAGCAAAGTCAATGCAATGACATTACGGAGCAAAACGTTGGAACACACTATACTTGTAATTTTTTGCCCAGACTCAGCTACAGAAGTCATAAAATTTCATTTTCCAGATCGGAAAGGTAATTTTTAATATATTTTTCCAATCTGTATTTGCCACCAGTAGGAGGAACGAGAAATGAACAGGGAAAATTAGTAAATATCTCAAGTGGAATTTTTCAATTTACATCAGATTTATTCCATTATAAGGATATAAACTATGGTCATAGAACTTGTCATTTAGTTGACAAGCTATTACCCTAACTCCTGTAGCCTTTGTTCTAAAATGTAATTAGAAGAAAGTTTCCCCCAGTGATAAAGCCAACTTAAGAATTTCTTTCAATACTTTCCCCCAACTATTCAGCCATTCATTATGCCTACACACCAAAAATACAAGAAACCAGCAAAAAGTAAACAAATACCACCATCACCCCCATATAATCACAGGCTTTTTTTTGACAGATTTTTTAACAGCAGCTTGTTTCAGTGTGGTTGCACGAGCAATTATTCCTGCAGAATAGTACAGGCAAACACAGGCACACAGTGGTAATTTTTCACACTGGATTTGCTAGAAAAGCCACTAGTGTCGTCATCCCTTCAAAGAAGCCACTGTAGCATCCACATGAGAGGAAGGGATGAAAAAGAACATAAAGTTCCCACTGTACTTGCATATATCCAGGGACTTACTGTCACTTTTAGATGATGACCCCAAAATAAGTCTGAAAATTGGCACCCAAATCCTTACATTAAAAGCTCTTATTATCCTAATCAAAAAATATTTCAGAATTGACATATATCTTTCCCTCTGATAAAACCTATCATCTCTCCCTGCCACTTGTGTTCACCATCTAAAAGATGATGCTCTAATACAACGGTAAACAACACACCAGGCAAAAAAAAATACTAGATTGCAACAGCACTGTGTTGTGTGCCAGAATTCAGAAGACAAACAGCTTATGCACATTGTGAGGTGGGGAGGACACAGAAGAACAGAGTTGTACAACAAAGCAGGTCTGCATACAGTGGGAGGCATAAGCACTCTGTGTGACCTTCAGTGGACTTCATAAAGAAAAACATTAGATAAATATCTCAATTTCATAAAAAAAAGTTAGTATATTCTAAATCCTACCTGCAACAACCCCAAGAACCAAGTCTTTTCCAGTGGTTGAATGCTGACCCTTGACCCAGAGAGCTTTAAGACTATTAAATGTATAAAAATAAACAAAATTGGAGCAGCAAAGGCTGGAGATAACAGGAAACCATCCTCGATATGGTGCCAACCTAATGGAGAGGAAAAAGTCACGGTAAGGATCAGCAAAGGACTTACGTGACCCGTTTGATTTTACATGGTTTACATTGGTTTACATTGTATCCCAGAGATACAATACTGTATACTACACACAACACTAACTAGCTATGTCATTATCATTAATGATAACAAACCATACTAAACTCCTGACTGTACCATAAAAAAATTAAGCACTTATATTTATAAGTTACAACAATCTGGAATAATTCCATTGAAAAGGAGCTGCAGAGGTACAATATATTTACAGTTAAAAGCTTTGGGCTTACTCACTCCAGAAGTATTATCACTGTATTTGCTCTCTGCCAACAGTCAGCAATGAACTACAAACATCCAGGGGATGAATATATGTTTGAAATATGCATGTTAACATACAGACTGATACAGTCAGTTTAAACCATATATTAAAATGTACCAAGGCACGAGGAGAATTCTCACCTCTGTTGAGAAATGGAGTTGTAAATCTAATACAAAAGATAATTCAGTAAAGAGATGCTCACATCTCCAAGGAAACAAAGCAATTCTTAATGTAGCCAGAAAAAAAATTAAAACAACTACTCCTTCAAAACATACAAAACTATAGTATGGAAGAAAAAAAATATGCCTCTCGATTCTTACATAATATTTATAGATGGAGGACTAGTTACTGAAATTAATATACTCCACCAAGGAGAGCTTTCTAAAGCATGCGACCTGGGAGATATGCAGGTGGGAGGAATTTCTAATAAATGCCTTGCAGTAAAGTCTACAGCAAATCAGTCATGTCAGTGAGAAAAAGACATTACCCATTTAAATCTAACTAGATTAATCACAGGTTAAAAAACTGAATATCCCCTTATGATTCACAGCTATCTTATTTTTCAGGTGCTGTGAATGACTGTCATTGTGTATCATCTAAATCTAGCTTGATTTAAGAATGATTTCATAACAGCTGACTAACAAAACTCCCTTCTCCAACAGGCCTGTTAAGCCTGTAAAACAGGGACATCTCAATAGTTGCCCTACATCCGCAGCATGTTCTACAGTACATCCAAAAAGAGATAATGATATGCACCTTCACTTAAGCTGCACAGAACAGATATCATGTTGAGAGCATGAAAAAAATCTCCTCAGCAGTAATCATGGAGGCTCTTTTGTATTCATTAAAATATTGGGAATACACAGAACATAAGGACGCCCAAGAAAGATACCATAAAAGATGCAAGGCTGGTAAATGCAGCACCTGACTGTTCTTATGATATAAACGCTAGTTTTTCCATCTTGGACGTATCAAGTGCTTCTCCCTCCCATGTAGCTGGCAATGCACCACATTAGGACTGTTTCTGAAGTCACAGGCTTAGCTAACCATACAGGTACAGTTACAAATTAACTGACCATGCAGTTAGTCATGAGTAGAATTAAAAAAATCTTTGCATCACCTCTCTCCTGTGCAGGAAAAGAAAGGGAGAAACAACCTCTGGGGACCATGTCCTCTAACTGACAGTGTTAGTTTGGTTTTGCTTGAATTTATTAAGTACAACTTCTGATGATTTTCAAACTAAATATCTTGCAGTACAAAACATGAAACAAAGACAAAAAACATGAGTTTACTTTAATTATTTAAGTTGTCAGTGCTAGTATCCCTAATTCACAAACAAATACTTCTATACACAAGTAAAACCTAAGGTAACTTTATTTACTTTATCTAGATGAGGAAAGCAGTCTCACAAAGGTGTACTATGAGACAAGACTCAAACTGAATGTGTTGTTTTTTGGGGCTTTCTGTTATTCCAGATACATCTCTAGAACTAGTATCATTGCTTAGTCAGGCCTTCCCAATAACTTTGGAAGACGCAATGTCCCTCTCTTGCCAGAATTACTGATTTTTCTGTTTCACAGGAAAAGTAGGATGACCACTTTTGCAGCCTCTCTACTTCAGTTAACTTTTGTCACAAGGGTGGCAAGTAAACTTCAATTTAAAAAGAAAAAAAGGAAAAAAGGAAAAAAGAACTTAAGTTATGTAAGAATGTGAACAAAAGAAATCACCAGCTGACCAAAAAGTACTCATGCATACAACTGCCAACTGCTTAAGTTCAAAGGTGGCAAAACATTATTGGCCAAGATAAACTTTTGACAACTTTAATGTCCTGGAAGCTTTGGTCTACCTAAGAGTCACCGGGATTCACATAGGAAAATGCTTTTGACAAGGACACACATACAACTGTTCTTCCCAACAAGCTCAGCTCAGGCTAAGTGGCAAATACTAATGCACAGCACTGCTGAAAGTTAACTGCTTATAGATAGATCTTGAATCTCACCAGCCTAAAGTCACTTGTTTACTTCCACATGCTTGGGAGGAGAAAAAACTTCCAGCTGGGAAACTTGTCTCAATTATCCTGTTGAAAGTGGCTCAGCTGCCCAGAGAGTTTCATCTGGGTTATGAGACATGGACACACCCAAGAATCCAGGCAGATGAAGCTGGTTTATCAGGTACATGAAGATACATTTGCCTACAAACCTGCATTTCTGAGGAGGTACAGGTACGTCCCTAATGGAGGCACAGTTACATCACTGAGCAGATCAATTGCATAAGGTGCTCAAGAAAGTTAATCCAAATTAGCTGAAGCCAAACACATAAGATAATGCAAGTCATATAACACTTAAAGGGAGACATTTTAAATCAGAGTAAAAATCTGTCCACACAGATACAGGCTAACTATTCCACACAAATTCAAATTAGTTTTAGAGCTTGTCTACATGAAGACAAGCAGGAAATCAGTATTTACTCACAGGCCTTCTTCTTTGATTATTTCCAATAAGACTGCTGGTGTTGTCTTAGACTTCCGCTTCTCATCAACTGGAAAACAGAGGGATCAAACTTTTAGATTATTCCAATTTAACGCTCATTTTGAAGTCCTTATCCTTCCTATTCTGAACATTCTCCGGAAGAGCATGTTTCTTCTTCCTCATAAAGGACAGACATTCCCTATTTTTGTAGCAAATCCAGAAAGCATCTCCTTATTTTCATTAGCTAGGTAAGGCTACTTCCTTTTTTTTTTTTTTAATTCTTCCCCAGACTAGCAGGTTCTGTTGTGCACCAGAATATCTGTAGTTACTGATTTACTGATTCCTAACCTGACAGTTGTGACATGAACTGAAGGTAGGTTCTCCTTAGGAAAGAGACTAGAATCGGACCTGCCTAACTGCTCTCAAAATCATTCCTTGGACTCCAGACTAGCATCATTAGCAGAGCAATCTCTTACAATTAATCTGCAAACACCTAAGCCTTAGCAAAATACTGTCCCTTCCTGCACTGTAAACTGCTTAATAGCGATATGGTGCTCATTTCTCAACCACATGTTTCTGACAACCTGGCTAATGCTCTCTCTCTAGCTCTTAATAGCGCTTTAGTCACAGTGCTAAAATGCTTGGTGATTCTGTGACTTTTGATTAGAAGATAGAGCGTTGGAACAATAAAGTTTATACCCAGATGCATTTTTGTAAATATTGGATGTTCCTACTCCCAGTTCTAACCCTGACTTGTCTCTTTAAACCATTGCTAGAAATGATTCTAGATTAGTTGTACATGATACTGCCCCTGTGTTTTGAAGCGTTCTCAGCAGCCAAAAGCAACAGCACACAAATGTAATCCTGTGTAATCTCACATCTTTATTTTTCTTTTTGGTCTTAAACAACCATTTAAAAGCCATGTCTGGCCGCACATCACACAGCCTTTTCAGTTAATTAAAATGTTGCCCAATACTTTCAGAAGGGAGAATTACCTTCAGCTGGAAAAACGGTATTAGTGATTAAATGGTGTTAATGTTACACAGGTAGGATTCCTGTTCATGCAAGACAGGTTCCCCTACAACCACCCTTACAAGTGCCCAAGCCAAGATGAACAGAAACACCATCGTACAAAGAAACTAGAGTTCGACACTTACCCTGAAGTCTAAGCCTAGCTGTATCCAAAGGAAAAAATACAGTCATTGCAGTCATACTGCCCTGAAAAACAAAATAAACTGGCTATATAGTATCAGTTGCTTGTACAGATGCCTGCCAGACTCTTTGTACCCCTTCACTTCTCACCCAGAAACCACTGTATGAGTAAACTTAAAAAGGGGATAAACCCCATACATAACAATGTCTATTTGAAGTGTTTTTCGGTCCCATGCTTGCAAATGAGATTTTTTTTCTCTTGTATTATATCAAGCCAAAATTAAAACTATTAGAAATGTTTTGCCCACAGAGAAAGTTTCCAAAGTCCAAGAGCTGATAAAGTGAGAGTCAGGAGACAAACATATTGCACCTTCTCTACCTCCCATTAACCTCAGTACCCAATTTCTAGTTTAAAAAGAAAAAAAAAAAGACTATGACACAAGCAACTGTTGTGTTACAATAACTTGGTTTCAACCTAAGAAAAAAATAACAGAAGAACTTTTGTTCATTAAAAACTGATAGTACATGTTTTTCAGGTCTTAAATCTAGCATTGTACTAAATTCCAATTTAGGCAATAAAGATCTGCCTACCAAGACACCCCCCTCTGGCATGAGTTACACACGATGAATTAAATTATGACCTAGATGTTCCTGTGAACCCAACACTACCTCTTCACTTCCTGTGCAATCCAACCATTAAAGCTTCTAAATGGAAAAGCCACCAGCCACTCTCCTTTACAACAGGATTAAATACCGTATTTGCAAATGCCCTCATCTTCCATACAGGCTGTTCCCTCTCTCTCCAGCATCATTCAGCTTCATCATTCTTTAGTATTTCAGCATTAATATTGCACAGCTTTTTAAAAAATGATACCCAACTCCAAAAGAGCCTGGCTTGGTGTAAACCTGTTAATACTCTATGGTAATATTAAATGCATTAAGTGGCTGCTGAAGCTGTGGCACTCTTCTGTTAGTAGCCATGCAAACCGTTTAAATGGTGGGAAGGTCTGGGATTCAGCAAGTCACACAAGCATTGTGCTTGAAGCATATAGCACAGTCTGACTTGAACTTCTCTAGAACTATGTTATGCCATACATTTAAGTGAGCTTTGCCTCTGGGAACACTCCAGCTCCTAAGCAGGCTGCTTGGACCTCTCTCTACAATCAGTTTGAACCTCTCTACAACCAGCAACAGAGGATTATTTTTCAGGTGGTGTTTCCTCACTAAGACAAGGGTTGAAGTCTTCACAAGACTTAAGTTTCTCCAGTTTTCGTAACACCAGGTAGCAGATGAAAGGAAACATTTGGCCATAATTACCCGGTTATTTTAACCCATTTAGTTTGGGCTCTAGCCAAAAGGGTTGGTTCTGCTCTCCCACCTACTTGTCTGGTGTCTGCTCATTCTCGGTACCTACTGTGAACACAGATGGAATGGACAGTAAGCAGGATTAATGAACCCATCTGACTAAAAAATTACCAAAAAAAAAAATTCAGTTAGAAGGCTAGTACCAGCAGAAAAAGAAGTCCCAGAAAGAGCCAAAATATACCTCCCAATGACAGCTGCATTACAGCAACTCTGAAGCCAACCTCAAAACACACCTATGCACAAAGCAACTACAAGACTGAACAGACACTGAAGTGAGAGTTTTATCCTGAATCCGAATCTCAACGCAATCCAATATACAGCAACACAAACACTTGCACTCAAAACACTTGCAAAAAATGGAAACGGGAAAATAGTAGGGCACACGGGACACAAGGTACAGAACAGAGTATTTCAGTTGGAAGGGACCTACAACTATCATCTAGTCTAAAACAAGTTAAAGCATATTAAGAGCATTGTCCAAATGGCTCCTAAACACTGACAGGGATGGGGCATTGACCACCTCCCTAGGAAGCCTCTTCCAGTGTTTGACCACCCTCTTGGTAAAGAAATGCTTACAAATGTGAATTCTGAACCTTCCCTGATGAAGCTTCAAACCATTCCCACACAATGAGCCTTACAGGTTTCTTAGAACTGGGTTAAAACACATATGAAGCTAGAGCTTAACAGAATGTCATAAGATAACTCAGCTGATCCAACCGATTACTGCCAATAAGAGGTAATTTGTACCCTCTCCCCTCCTTTTTCTAAATTGAGGGTAATTAACTCAGAAAAACAGAGTTACTTTTCTCCTCAGTTCACAAATGGAGCAACTCAACTACAAGTCAAGAAGGCTGCCAGAAGCATCATATGAAGAAGATAGGATCTCATGGCTAGAAGTAAGCGAAAGGAGGATGAGCAGGACCAGCCCTTTCCCCAGCAACAAAAACCCTTGAGATGGGCTCAGATTCCTTACTGAATCACACTTGAGACCAGCAGGGAAGGTAACTCATAGTACTGATTGCAGGTACATACTATAAAGCATATGACCTCGTACTTTTGAAAGGGTGAGGCCTCACTGTCTGCCTTCCCACCACCTGCCTGTTGGTGCTGAATGTCAGCAGTTTGCCAAGTCAAGTCATGCTATCGCTGAACGATCACTAGGACAGGTACAAACTGGCTTAAGTAATCCCAGCTCTTGGTCAACTGTATTTGCATCCCTGCCTCCTCCGTTCTGGCAGCATAATTTTTTGGGCACCCACACAGTGACGCAGACAAGGAAACTAATCTGGCTGAAAAATAACTTTTTCCACTGGGCTACTTCTTCAGTCAAGATCAGTCCCCTGATCACGCAGCACCACATTAGCTACTTCACAGTTGTTAAGAGGTAGCAGCAAATGGACAGAACAAATGGCCTGAGGTCACTGTCACCAACAAGAGACATGCAGGACCACAGCCTAAAGTTTGGATTTCTAAAAAATAATAATTACAAATTTAAAATATAAAAAAATAAATTATTTTGTCAGCCAACATTCACAGTCAAACAAAGCAGCCCGACTACTGCCATAACACTGCTATAAAGTCCTCATTCCTACAGCTTTTGTAACAGGAAGGTTACTTTATAGCTATATGCAGAGTTAAAGAATACTTACGTAATTCAATGTTCACAGGAAATCAAGCACTGACTTTTTTGCTGCTCACAAAACTATTCATTTTTCTTGGGTTTGACTAGGTAGCCCAGAAGATATATGAACTTTTACCATATCAGAACAGAAACGAACATTATCATGTTGTGATCCGACATGTTCTTCTGACTCATTACCTCAGCAGAGTTCTGCAGGCTGTGCTTTTTTTTAAAAAAAATAAAATTCTTGCATCACAGCCATACATCAGCATTCTTTAAAATAATTTAAACAAATGGTGAGACAGCATCAGAACAGTTAGTATCCATGTCAAAGATCTTGCCAAAATTTGTATTACAGCAACAAACAGAAATCTCTAAGTCGATGACTACATCTTTACCATAACAAAAACATATCAAGGTTTCCAGCATAAGGTAGAAAGAAAAAAACCCCACCACCTCAATTTAGGAAAAAGTTCTTGCTCCAGAGCTTTAAATTGTATATGAATATTAAGTGACAGCAAGTGGAAGTCATAAGGGTACAGAAGTCGAACAGCTCCAAAAAGTTCTGTCTTCCTTCACAGCAACATCACTGCTGTGATAGGAGCAGTATCTTCAAACACAACAAGGAATTTCTATTAACTTAATTAACACCACCAAGGGTTTTGAGATACCATTTCATTACATGTTTTAAGTTTATGGATGAATTTATAAATTCAGTTTATACCACAAACTTTTTTCAGGAGTACAGTTCAATTATAATCTGTATATGAGAGTGAGAAGCTATCAGTGAGTGCTAGAAAGTATTAGCTACTTCTGTACAAGCCAGCAAAAGGAGAGTGAGCACTATTTCAATAATGAGATCATTTGAGAGAGTTCCATTTCTTGAAACTGGAAACAAAATCCCCATTGCCTTTGATGCTTAAATAAAACAGTTTAAAGAGCAGACAATAATGCCAATGTTTATTTATGATAAAGACAAAAACCACCCTTTGGAGTATTTTTTTTTCCTTTTAGAATCAGCCTTTATTGCTCAATAGCGTTTAGTGACTTTCATTCTATAGAAGACATTGTGAGTTCTTCTAAGGACAGGAAGCTTTGCCAGAACAGTGGATCAGCAATTGCTAAAATACATATTTAGGTGTTCTTGCCAGTCTGGAATAACCCAAGAGTAGAACTGCATCAGCTTGCGTGAAATCTGTCAGTACACCCAGTACAACATGCTATTTTGCACTAGTTTTTAAATCTGTTGAAAGTACAGCGTTGATTTACTATTTACAGAACTAGCATTCATTATTCAAGGGCTGGACATAGCAGGAAATCTACAGAAACTAAACACTACTTTTTAATTGACAAGTGTCATATGAAAAATTTATTTCAATAACCTATACAAACCTCCTCTAGCCGTACTGTGTCACCTCACCCTTCACAACTTCTAAGTATGTATGAGACAATTGCAGAATCATAGAATGGTTTGGGTTGGAAGAGACATTAAAGATCATCGAGTTCCAACCCCCCTGCCATGGGCAGGGACACCTCCCACTAGCCCAGGTTGCTCAAAGCTCCATCCAACCTGGCCTTGGACACCTCCAGGGATGGGGCATCCACAGCTTCCCTGGGCAACCTGTTCCAGTGTCTCACCACCCTCACTACAAAGAATTTCTTCCCGATATCTAATCTAAACCTACCCTCTACCAGTTTGAATGTGGATGCTTAGTACAACTCTTACATTACATAGCTGAAGTGTTGTCCCTTTAACTTCTGGGAGGCTTAAGTTTTCATTGTTAATTTGACGCCCAGCTTCAGATAGTTACAGGCTCACTTTCTCAGGCAGCACACCTGCAGCTCCAACGGCCCAGAAGGAAGCTCCAGCTGCCCAAGACGACAGCAAGCCTCGAGGTTTATCAAATCTCACATCCAAAACGAGTCACAGGCAAAACGAGGGCTTTGCACAGCGTGCTCGCAGGGGATGGGTGACTCCCTGAGACTCGCTATCAGGGAGTCCCAAACCCTCCTCTTGTCACCATGAAGGCCTTGAGCATAGCTCAGCACCCCGACACAGCTTACCCCGGCCCACACCCCACCGAGCCTCCCCCTCAGGCGCCGCCCGCCCCCCAGCGGCCCCTCAAACAAAGGCTTAAGGCAGCCCACGACCCCCTCAGCAGCCCCCACCAGGCTGGCATGGCCGCTCCGTCTGCAGCTGCCGCCTCCCCACCCGCCCCGTCACCCCCCAGGCCCCCCC
>JAOXNO010000001.1:54154576-54229663 GCA_028565335.1 Limnodromus scolopaceus | reverse complement strand
AGGCACCATCCCTGGAGGTATTCAAGAGACGAGTTGACATGGTGCTCAGGGATATGGATTAGTGTTGGGTTGGTGGTTTTTTTGTGTGTGTGTGTTGTGGGTTTTTTGGTTTTGGTTTGGTTTTTTTTTTTCATTGGTTGGACTAGATGATCTTAAAAGGTCCCTTCCAACCTAGGTGATTCTGTGATCTTTGAAGTAATGCTTTTTCAAGCTGACTGTTCCTTATTTCTTACTCCCTGTGGACCGATCAAGCTGGTTGCTTTTCCCAACTATGTCATTTGCTCTTTTTCCTGGCTGTAAGCCCTTTCTTACTCCTCCTCTGCCCTGCAGTCGCAGGGTGGTACCCATAGAGCATCTCCAGAACTATCGCTGCCTTTGCTGCCTGGGGATGGAATGAGAAATGCTACAAAGACAGGGCTAGACGCAGGTAGCCAGCCAAAGGACAGGGTAGCCACGGTTTGCAGCTGTTAAGGCACATAGTGTCAAGACTATTAAATACACAGTTTGGAAAATACCAAGGATCCTATAGCCTCCTCTTCATCTTTTATGTAGAAGAGGTTCTGCAGGGTAGGAAGGAGCCGAGGAAATGAAGTGAGGTTGGACATACCACAGTTTGTAAAATCACTTGGGATGGTACCTGTTTCTATTCCTGTCCTGTGTTTTTTTCCCCCATTCTCATGTCATTTACTGGTTTCCAGATAGCTTCAAGGTTTTGCTTGTGTTAACTATCCTTCCCCTCTTCTTAGCTTCACCTATACGTAAAAAAATGTATAATTAAAGATAAGAATGAAAATTCTCCTTCATTTTGTATTATGTTACTCCTGCACTTTTTTTTCCCCCTATTGTTACTCCATCTTTCATTCTCCCTTTCTGAACAGAAAAAGAATAACTTCATAACTTGTTATTCATGTTTGCAGTTCTTAGTTCTTCGACCACAGCTCTCCAGCTGCCTGTTGCTTGAGCTGGAAGAGATCCTAGTGCTTACACCTGCGGCAGGAATCCCCATCCCATCCCATCCGTTATCTAAACAAGGATGGGACAGTTAGCACATTACACAATTCCCAAAAGTTTCATTACCACGCAGCTGAATAAGCCATTTCCTTTTGGGAAGATACTGCTTCATCAGGTGGTCCTGCAACAGACCTCTTGTCTTTATTTACCCTTCTGTGAGGAAAATCTCATGTTCCTCCGCGAGGGAGGGGGCCTGTAAAGAACGCGCCGACTGCTCTGCCTAAGGCAAGTGTTTCAGTTTGAGAAAAACATTCTTCCAGAGCAGTGCTCCAACATTAGATGCCGACGCCAGCAACCGAAGAAGCCACAACTGTCAATTCCTTCATGCAAGGCTGATACCACTGGTAGCCCCATATATTTTCTTTTTTTTCCCCCAATAATTTTCTATTTTTTTTTTTTTTTAGAAGATTCCCTGTGACAGATGCACCCACCATGAACAGCATGTTTGTTCACATATCACTGACAAGTTGGCCTGACCTTCTGAAATCAGCCCTGCTCTGCAGACCTTGAGAATCATGCTAGGTCATACCTTCTCATGAACAAAGGAGTTTAAGCCATGTCTTATCAGGTGCTAACAGCACCAGCCTCTGCTGGGACTAGGCAAAACTGTAACTGCTGCAGCTGCACAACGGCACATACACCAAAAGGGGGCTTGACTATGAGTCAATCACTTCACGCTATAAATATCTGTAGCCCCCACGAGCCCGTTGAGCTCTCCTTTATGGCAGTGGGCTGCTCAGCAGTGATCGGCCCCTTGAGCAGGGATGTCTCTCAAGGATACTCCTTGAGGCTGAGAGACTCGTTACCCAGCATCTAGTATCTATAATGAGGTAAGTGACATTTTTATGTTAGGCCTGAAAGTGTATTGTACACTAGCAGCATTTTTTAATATATCCAGCTATAGCTTAATTATTAGAAGTGTAGTAAGTAGTAGAGTGTTTGACCACCATCTAAATTATTTAAATCATAATTTAAATAATTGTAGAATTACTGTTTAATTACCATTCAATTATTGCTTAATAACCATTCAATTACAATTTAATTTTCATTCACTCATTGATTAATTATAATTTGATCATCCTTTAATCATTAATAAAACCCCACAATGATGACTTCTTTTAATAATTCACCTGTGACACCCCTCTACAGGCAAAAGACCCAAACCTTAATTTAGGTGTATGCACTTCATTGGCTATGCCCTATCACAAAAGCAGCCAGGAGCAGCTTTAGTCTTACGAAACCAGGGAACAATGATGCCAAGTGACTTTGCACAATCAGGTACATGTGCTTCTGGAAGAAAAGCCTTCAAGCAGGACACAAACTCACTGCTGTTCTTCGTGGTTCTGTCCCTCTTGTGCAGAGGGAAGCTTTCACTAAGAGCCAAATCATTCTATACTATTACTATTCTATTTAGCAACATTTTTAATACAACACTATACCCTGTATATATTGCAAAACAGAATATTAACAGGTAATGCAACAATTGCAATATTCCAAAACCAACTTACCTCATTGTTGGAACATACAGATCTAGTGAAGAGAAACAATGGAAATGCTACAGATAAGTTAAACAAGACGTTATCAGTGTGTTCTGTACCAAAAAAAGAAAAAAAAAAAAAGGGAACCTATGTACAAGAAGTTTCATGAAGACATTGCCTTAGGTCTTCACAGAAATGCCACAAATCTACCAGGTCTCCAGGCAAACACGTAGCACGTGCCAGCAGAGTTTATTGAAGGGCAGAAGGCCCAAGTTAACTCCTGTTCCTCAAATTTGTCAATTCTTCTAGAAAGCCTAGAAGTGAACCAAGTTAAGCAACTACAACTACAAACGCGTTCTCTGTACATTAACTGCATCTTAGTAATTTCTTGTTTGCATAATTTTAATTCTGTAGATTCCTGTACAAGGAGGTAGGAGATCTTGAAAAACTTTAACCTTGCCAGATTTTCTTTGGCCGGCCCACAGCTTTGTTTCTGATTCATAACAAAGAATGAGGACGCTTAATGTTAATGACTCCGGAGGTCAAATTTACTGCCTCTGCACTGTGTCTTACCTCAGCAAATAAAGGATGAACTCTGAACTTAAACCAATTTTACCCTACTACTCTCCTTGTTCCAACATTAATTTACAAAAAAAAAAAAAAAAAAAAAAATTAGAAATGCATGTCTCCTTTTTTTGCTTAGAAATTCAATTCATTAGAGAGTGAAAACACGTTAAGACAGATTTAACTACTAATTTCAAAAGGACTTGCTGAATCTATTGCAAAACTTGCCTTTCAGAAAAGGCTGATAAACTGGATCATACTCCCAACGCATCATGGATTAAAGCAACTAGAGATTAACAAATGAGACGGCATGTGCTGACAATTTGAATTCATTAAATGGGACAATGTTTGATCACACAAACCTGGCAAGATCAGTTGGGCTTAAGTATAAGATTATGGAAAGACCTGCCTATTCCAGAAATAAGCCTTGCAATCACAAACGGATTAAAAAGCCCATTTCTTAAGTATGTGTGTGTTTTGCCTGAACAGATTGTGACTGAGCCTCTGACACGCTGCTGAGTTTTCCCTATGTGCTTCACCTGGGCTCAGGGACACCAGAAAAGTCAAAATGCTTTTCAGTTTAAATTACTTGCATTTGCCACTACTAAGCTTAATCTCTTATCGTGCTATTTGTTCAACAGCCTTACTACTTCAGACCAAGTGTTCCTTAGCCACCTTTAGTTTTTCATAGACTAAATAATTATCAAACACAAGTTCTGGTGCCTTGGTGTTTGGTTTGGTTTTGGTTTTGCAGGCAATTCATAAATGTTTAACATCAGTTCTAGTTGCCACATTTTTGTGGTCTTCTAGGTTTTTTTTCTGAAAAGGCTATTAACTCATTCCAATTTTGATTTTTATTTCTTTTGGTTTGAAAAGTTTTCACACAAGAAACTAAAGAGAAAGTATGACAGATTACAAAATGGCTTCTGAAAATCAATTTTTCTCAAGCATTTTTCTTTATTGTGGGGTAACACAAAAAAGCTAGAGCAAATCTTCTTTTAGAACAGTTGTGTTCATTTTTCCTTATAAACTGTTTGTGATAAACAATTTTTTTAGATTTTTTTTCTTTTAATTTGAAATAAGAAAGCTCAGGTGGCACTTGGTGCTTTCCTCTTCCGGATGAGATCTAGACGCGACTAGCTGAGCCTCAGTGTAAATTTTTTCTACTGAGAAGCAGCAGATCAGCCACTTTGTTCTTAATATAATATGTTGATATTTTTCCATCTAATGCTGATGACTTCTTAATAACTTACACCTTCAGTCCATTTTAAAAGGTAATTGTATTAAATACTGCACTGGTTGTTAGGTGACTGGTCTCATTTTCTGCTATGATACATTTCTTTCTGAAATGCAAGATCCAAACTAACTAATTTCTTGAAACTCTTACCCTCCAAAGTGAGAACATTAGTTTTAGGAAACTAAAGGTTTCAATAATGGAATTTCCTTTTCTATTAACAGATTTAGACCTCACCTCCTTGTTATTTATTTTACAGTTCACAAATAAGTACCTTTTCTTTTGGAATACCTTTGTTCTATACACATTATGCATACCATCTGACTGCTTTAGCTGTTGTACTTCAGGAAGAAAGTCTAAGATAAACTTCTACCCCCAATCCTCTAATCTTTCACATTTAATTTATTTACACTTCGTAGCAACTTGTATTCCTTGTAGCCACTGAAATGTTTGTACATTAAAAAAATCGTGGGTTTAGTAAATGTGTGCAACAACAGAAGTGCCTGTTTGTTACCCACTTAGTTTACAACATGAGTCATATCACATTCTGGAAATACATTTATTTATTGATAAGATCTCAAGCTTGTCTGAGACCATCCATCTAGAATATACATTTCAAAAGCATATTTGTACATCAAAGACAGGTACAATAATAACACTTTGTTAGCAAAATTACAAGTTAACATCTTGATTTGGTTAGTCATCAAGATTCAGATTTACAAGAAAGTCCTCAGTATTTACATTCAGTAGGACCTCCAGTCAGTGGGGGTGAAGGAAGGTTTCTCTTACACAAAGTTCCTCTTTGTGAGGACCATGCCAGGAGAATGTGACTTACCTAAGCTCCGATTCACAAGGTGATCAACTATTTGTAGCCCAAAGTCATCTGAATCTTTTTGTTGCTCCATAGCACAGATCCAGTAACCACCACCTGACCTGCTTCATCTCTGTCACATTAAAACTGTTCCTACTTCCCCTATATTTGCATTTGCTTGTGTACCTACTGACCTCCTATGACTTGTCCTGTAGCACTCAATGTAGCAGTCCAGTTGGAAGCTGCCATTTTTACTCCATTTCAGCTCTTTGGTAATCCAGAATTCCTTTTCTGCAATGCTGCCCTCACTCCATCATGTATGAAGTAAGGTTGAGACCCACCTCTACAAAGTTCTGATCCTGCTCGAGGATGCCAGTCTACTTCTGTTCCAATGCTAGCCACTATTAGACTACCCTACAGCCAAAGAAAGGAAACAACCCTCTAGCCACTACCCATATTCCAACAGCCTGCTTGCCCTACAACCCTGAAAGCATTGCAGCATCCCTCAGCCTAGATGCCCCATGGGATTTCAGAAGGGCTCCAAACACTTCCAGGCAGGAGTATGCCACCATCCACAGGAAGGCACATGCCAAAGCTGACCTGGCTCCAGCTCACCCTGGCTAGGTCTACAGCCTCCCATGCCTTTGGGTGAAGGATTCTGCTCAGACAGCAGTTGCTACAAGCTCCCATAACAATATTGTTTGTTCTTACGTCTCACAGAAGAGTGATGTACAAACATATATGAGAATGTGGCTTGTACGAGATTTGTGCAAAGGCCCTGAAAGTAACAAACACGAAGAACAAAGTGGCATTTAAAGACAGGTATTTTAAACTACATATACTACTGCTGGGCACTTGCAACAAGCTGTTTCTATGACACGCTTTTACCTTTACAGGACTTTTTAATACTCATTTATTGACCCCTTCTGCCTCTGGCCTATCACTGCTCTGCCCAGTCTCATCCCACCTGCCTTCATCCAACTTTGAGACAGTCGGGCTCCTACCCATCTGATCACTGCCTTCCAACAAAGACAAACCAAGCCACTCTGACAAACGGCTTTTATACATAGCTGAACACGGAAGTGTTTTCAAAAAACACTTTTTTTGTGTTTTTCACACAAAAAAATTCTGCTAAAGGCACCAAGCCTTGCATTCTCTGCAATAGGGCTCACTGTGAAGTAGTACAGTCTGGAAGCAGCATCTGACCTGACATTTATTTTCCCTTGGGGCGGCAACTGAACCACAGAGGACAGATAAATCACTCAGACACAATAACAAAGCTGTGACCCTCTACTACCACCCAGCTGCAGGTGTATCATCACGCTCTCTGGCGGACCAGGTCTTCTAATCCCAGGCAGTGGATTGGCCAAATAGTGCAGTACACGACCTGCTTTACAAGGCAGAAATGCACACCTGAAGCTGGGTCAGCACCTCAGATGCCACGCTCAACCATTCATACACACCAGCAGCTTTTAAGAGTCAAATTGTCAGCTAAGTGGATTACTGACACTGTACCCTCCTCTGTGCTGCAAGAGAAGCAACTAACCTGAAGTTAGAACCTGAAGTTGCTGGAGCAAGCACTGAAACTAAGAACTTCCTCATATACCAGCTTACATCCCACATTTGGAACTTATCATCTTTGCTCATCTCCTGGGCAGTTAACTTTCTGCACTTGCATTTCTGTTCAAACCAGTTCAGCTGCTTAGATGTCCACATGCCAACCTGGGGAACTGAGACAAGGTCCAGGCATCTCCCTGATTAACGATAACATTAAAAACAAGAAAACCCGCACACCAAGGGAGTCATGGGATGTGCATTCCCAAAGGATCACAAGAATTCAACTAGATTGCTAGTGCTAACACCAAAACTAGGGGAATTTTTTCTTGAGTCATTCAGCTCTGAATAAGGGCAGCTGATGTGTAAGCAAACAGGACGCAGATATGACCATTTCTACTAGCTAGCAGTAACTTCCTACTTTTGACTAGTCATGGATAGACAGACACAGCTAAGACGGAGTAACAGGAAACCATAGGGAATAAATTGAAAATATTTTAAGTCATGAAGAAGTTGAGCTTCAGCCTTTACTGAGGGGTGACCTACTTCCAATATCTCCTTCATAGGAAGAAGAGATGAAGAATATGACCCAAAGCCAGGCATGCTGCAACACTCAATCATAACATGAGATCATTTGGTCATGAAGACAAGCCCTTAAGCATTTAGTCCAAATTTAAATCACAAGTTATATATACAGTTTAATTGAAACACTTCCACATTCAATTTAAGCAAAATAGGTTTTTCAGAAAGTTACACAAACCCAAAAAGCTTTATTTTTCAAAACCATACTTTATTTTTAAAGGCTTAGAGAAGTATTCAGAACTATATTTCTTCAGCAAAAAAGATTCACATTTTGTTCTGCAGGGTCATTAGCATGAGAAAAAGCATTTGGGGATTTATTTTTTGCAACTGTTGTTGAGTTCCTACACCAATCCAGACCTATTAAACAATGGTAACATCAGTTATGGCTTAAGATACAGAATTACAAAAGAGTAACACAAATGTTGAGACTCAAATGATGAACAGGCAACTATGGTCATTTTCCACAGAAAAGATAATGTTTTAGCTAAGACAAACAGAAGCAACAACTGTCTTTATTGGTAGACAAATCAACTGAACATCATCAGCACAGACACTGCTTCAAGGATACCCATGTTGTTAATCCAGAAGTGTTAGAAGAATGTTCTGTCCGCTCCAATTCCTTCACTTTTTCCTCCGTATCCCAAGCCTCAAAAACACAGAAGTATGAAACCACGACAACAGCTTTTTGTTTTGTTTTGGGGGGGTTTGTTTGAGTTTTTTGTTTGTTTGTTTTTTAAAGAAAATGATACAAGAAAAGATGGAAGACTACAGTATTCGGTGAAGAAAGAGTTATCACCTCTAAAGAGACAGCAGGACTTTGGCCAAGAAATTTTAATCAGTAAGCATGTAAGGACTCAGACTCGGAACACAGAGCTGCAATTTTGTTGGGTACTCTCCCCTTCACTGATTTATAACTCTGCATTTACATGTTCTGGATGGCTTGCATTCAGTAGGACAGAGGTAGTGATGGGAACAAGATTCCTTCCCTAAAGTTTCCAAATAGATGAAACCTGGTAAGCATGGCCCCAAGGAAGGGCGAGTGCAACCAGCGGAGGACCTGCCAACTGGGAAAGGACAAGAGCACAAGCACAGACAATAAGCTGCTCTCCCATACCCAGACTGATAAATAAAATGTTACGTAAAGGTGCTGGACAAAAATTGAGCAAGTAACAAAACCTGTGGCCTCTGCAATATGTACTTCATGCCAGGTTGCGCAAAGGATAGGACTGTACCTTTGCTGCACAGCTGTGGTGATCAAAGTATTATGTTACTTATAGTACTGCCAGAAGTTCCAGTGTGTAACTAGCTAGCATAGCTATACTGATAATTTTAAGAGGTGTAAAAAGTCAGTATCCCATTTAAAAAAAACAAAAAACATAAGGACTTGTATTTGCAGACAATTCCCTTATCCAGTTAATTTTTCCCGTGCTATTTGTGACTAGGCCAACTTTTCTGTCCTAAGGGGATTAAGACAGACTTCAATTGTTGAAGTTCCTTCCTCTTTGCTCACTGAGATTTAAAAAAAAAAAAAAAAAAAAGTAAATCCAAAATAACACAACAGCAGGTTTTTATCTTCCACTCCTGGAATATCACGATTTCTTACAGGAGCGTTCATTCAAAGGAAACTGTCTGTAATACTTAGTATAAGAGGTTGCAACTCTTGGACAAGGAGGGATGGTTGAACTAGGTCATCTGAATATAATTTGGGTGCTATAAACCAATCACTGAATAAAGTCAACACTTGGGGCTAGAGAGCAGTTCTCCTTTGAACACCCCATTTCTCTTCTTAAGAAGATCAGAGGTACAATGGTTTATTTTATTGCAACACTGGCTAGCCAAATCCAATCCTTCCCATTCAGATATGATTTTCAAGAACCAGGGATCTTATGGTTTACTGCCAAATTTGGCAGACAATTTACTGATGAGATTCATGACCTTGGGATTGTTCTGGTACTTGGACATATTTGCTGGGTTCTGGGCAACATCTTGGAACGCAACCATAACTTCTGGATCCTGCAGAATAAAAGAAAAATAATTAGGGTGTTAGGTCTACAACCACATAGTGGTTATGTGGTTCCAACATGAATCTAGTCTTGCTCAGCTTTTCACATGACAAGAGTAGATTTGAGTTTTGGGCAAGAGGTCTCTAAAGAGAACTCTATGACACAGTGCATGGTATTAACACTGCATCAGTAAACACCAGAGTCATTACTGAACTTGTTACAGTAATAGCGCAATGTGTGAGAAAGGGGTTAAGATTTCCTTTTCCCCAAAAGGGGAGCCAAACACAGCCACACCTATTAGATTATTTCTATCCAGGCATCTTCAAATGCATTTTGAAGGATGTAGGAGCTCTATGTGCACAGCATGCACAATAGGATAACCCTCCTCTGAGCGATAGCTGCTACTCATCCCTTTCACCTGTTCCTTCTAGCAGCAGAAACTTTAATCTGCTGGATTGTGAGCAAATGATGTGGCAATGTTCAGCTTTGAAAAATACATCTAGTTCTCAGTCGTTCCCCATCTCCTCTGAGAAACTATAAATGAAATTGAACCTTGTTATCTCAGCATCACACTGTTGCAGCTAATAAATACATTCACATATACACTAAAGTAAGTGGTCAAAAGAATACCAGCTTCATCTTCCCTGTTTAGTATGAGAAGCATTAATACTCTTTTTTCGGTATTTCTTGTACGCCTTTGGCCTCCATTAAACTTGAATTGGTTTAACTCATTTTATATGTGCATGTTCTGAACAGTGCCTTTCAATAAATCTGTATAGCCCGATTTTACACCTCAGCCTGGAAAAAGGTTTCCATTGTAAGCAACTTCTGCAAAGATTCAAGTTGTCTTTAATCAAATAACCTGCTTGCACTTTAGCTATGTCCAATACAAATCATCTGCATCAGCTGTAATTTCATTTGCTGTTCTTTCTAGCACATTTAAAAAGTTTCACTGAAACATACAATCTTCCCTAGATTTCTAGCCCACTGCTACGGAAGATGTATTCTTTGGAAACCATCAAAACCCAACTGCTGTCCTCAGAGCTCTCTGTGCTACAGTAACACCACTCTGTATCTATTCTATTATCAGACAGAGAGAGGCTGTTTAACAAGTCTGACCCAAAATTGCATTTGGTAGATGTGGACTCCACTGAAATCACCCATGTGGTTCAGTCACATTTTATATATGTTGGGAACGAAGAGTGAAGTCTTATCTTTTGTCAAAAGAATTTACAAGTGTTTTGTCCCCCTTGCAAAAGGGAATCTGCAAAGTCCATGAAAAACAGGATGCTGACATTCAGAAAACAGACACTAGATATATTTTCTCCACTTTACAGGATTCCTATGCAAAGAAAAAAAGACAACTTTCACAACCTCAAATTCCTGGAATTTCCGATTTCAAAACAGAGCACATGACAACAAAGATCATGTCATGTTGTTAAATCTTTGTTCTGGATTCACACACAGAAAATACAGAGCTGAGTAAGCTTAGTCACTGGTTTGTGTCAAAGCACACCTAAATGAATGTTAAGTTTCCAATTTTACACTACATGTTTTACGGTCCTATAAATTCACAGCATGTAAAATTTTCTGTACTTGTGCAACTCCCTGGAAGCCCTAAATGTTAGACTATGTTTATAAACATGTTTAACACATCCAAGGTTTCATATTGATGAGCAATATTATCTGAACAAAGTTTAAGACTTAAGATATCAACATTTCCGTAGGGAAATATTTAATACATAACGTGGAATAGAACTATTGTGTAAACATTAGTGAAACTTTCCGTTTTCTAACACTGTAGTCGTTAGTTGCAGAAGAATGAAAAATACTTTTTCCTTAAAAGTTACCACTATTCTTTTTTCCAACTTAACATAGGACCACATGTCAAATACGGAATTCCTAGGTTCATCTTACACATCACTCCTTTTGAGAGGAGCTTCTACTTGACCCACGATAGCTCTCCAAAAGAGAAATGTCATGGTGTGTTCACATAAAGCAGTTGCACACGCAAGATTGGAAGTACTACAGAACCCTCCAGCCAAAATAGTAAAATAAGAGTAACACACACAAATTTCAGCCAATTCTTCTGGAGACTAAAAAGCTTTGGGGGCAAATAAGCTAAAATACATTACAAGTTGTTGCAAAAGGTCACAAATACTACTGTTAAGAAGCTATAAAAGAAAGGCAACAGAAGTTTTGCCACTTTAAGCCTTTTATGCATAAAAGACTAGTATCAGCCACAACTGGAAAAAAAATAAAGAAGGAAATATCCTGAAGACAATTAAATCAGACTTTTTTGCAACACCTCAGATAACTTAGGTAATAGCTGCCAGCTGTGATGATCCAACAACATATTCCATAGCTGCACTGAGCAGAAGCCAAGCAGTAGCAACTCCAGTCTGAAGACAAGAGTAGAAACTCTTTTTAAGACTAGAGTTTACACTGCCAATTCACAGAAGACCAGAACATAAGTCAGTTGGACATGTTAAGAAAAGAAAGCAGTATAAACATAGGTGAAATGTTGAATAGATCGTATCTAGATATAGTTTGTACAAAGAGGTCAGCAAAAGACTCAAGGCTTTGCTGACAGGTTCTACATGTTCAAGCCTGCCTGCATTATCAGAAAACACTGTCAACGCATTCTTGCAACAGTCCTACAATATGTTGGGGCATATATAAACAGCATGCAACGGAGTCTTCTTAAAGGGATGTGGCAAGCGCTTAATATTTAGCTGCGCCTCAAAGCTCTGTTTTCAGCAACTTTAATTTCAAACTCCCGTATTACAGCATAAATTATCCAGGTAATGAATACAACTACAAATCACGAGGGATTTTTTTGGATGGCTTGGTTTCAAGTCTACATTGCTGACTGTGGCAGCCTAAGTAAAGGTGTTTCCAAACACCAGAAACCATTAAGGAAATCCATAAACTTTTGTATGGCAAGTGATGCCTTTTTTGTGATTTCAGGGCATACCAAATAAGGACCCTCTGGGATGCTTTTATTTAGATTGGGATCATAGCTGTTCAATGAGCTGAGACCAACACCACACGATCCACAGCAATCCATAAAAAGTAACAAGACACTAGATTATATTAGTATGCAAATATAACTATACAGGCTCAAGATTTTTCCTAGCCCACGTGCCCCTAAAACTGATGTTGTCAGATATACATTCTATTTAATCTGATGGAATACTTTTCTTGTGTAAAAGTAGTCATGATATTGAGCAATTAATCAATCCCACTGTAGAAGTAAGCTTTCTGAACATTAATTTGGGAAGTGCCAGATATAGAACTATTCTGATACTACTTTGCTTCTGGTAAAAACCAAACACTCAATCCCCTGAAGAGAAAAGCAATTCTCATCTCAGTATTATTGTAATATATTGTGTTGCAACAATACTAACAATCTTTTTTTTTTTGTGGCAAGATAATTATGCATAAACAATCTGTGTGTATTCAAAAAAGGATCAAGTGAATTATACTGTGTGGAAAAAGACCATTTAGGAGACTCAGAAGAGATGAAGAAGTCTGTACAGCACTTAGTTTTGTCTAGCAAGGGTGGGAAATAGAGGGAGGGGAGAAAGGGGGGCAGCTTTAATTAAGCTCCCATCAGTTTGAAAAATAGCTAATACTGATTCCACACAGTCTGGTGCCACACACAGGAGAGAATTTCACAACAGAAGTAAGCAAGCACCCCATTGCTATCCAGGTCACATCGTTCTTCCATCTCTTAGCTCATAGGCACTGTTCTTCCCGTTCAGAACGTTGATTTTAACAGATACTCACCTGCATGGCTGCAAGGACTTCTGGATCACTGAGTATCTCATTGAGACCTGGCATACCTGCCATTCCTGGCATACCTCCAGGCATAGCCCCAGGAAATCCACCTGCAAACCCAATACAAGAAGAATGTATGATGAAAAACATTTAATTCATCTACACGTGAGGCTCACAGAGAGACTACGACGTAATTCCTTTGCCGCACCTCTAAAGCCACGTCTTCGATAAGGCTACAGCTGCTCCACTGAACGGAAAGCAGGATCTTCACTTTCTCTTTCCATGAAGACCTACATCTTCTTTACAGATTCATGGATTCAGAGTTGGAAGGGATCTCTGGAGATCCTCTAGCCCAACTCACCAGCTAAAGCAGGATTGCCCAGAGCACATCACTCAGGACTGCATCAAGGCGGGTCTTGAAAATCTCCAGAGAAGGGGACCCCACAACCTCTCTCAGCAGCCTGTTCCAGGGCTCTGTCACCTTCACTGTAAAGAAGTTTTTCCTCATATTTGAGTGGAACTTCCTATGTTCCAGCTTCTGCCCATTGCCCCTCATCCTATCGCTGGAAACCACTACGAATTCACAGAATCGACAGAGTTGGAAGGGACCTCTAGAGATCATCTAGTCCAACTCCCCTGCTAAAGCAGGAATCCACATTTTTAACTCATTTGAATGGGAGGCCTATAATGGGCGTCAGGTTGTAGCACCTTGTACACAGCTGCAATTATTCTTCTGGTTAACTTAAATTGAGTAGTTATCAAGCCCAGGAACATAAAGAGTTTGAATGCCTGGGGTGAACGATTCAGGAAAAACACAGATCAGTAGTAGTATTTCCCAGGCACATTCCACATTTGGGAGGAACTTTAGGTTTGAAAAAGTTGTACCACCAAAGAAAAAAAAAATATATCCCTGAAGCAAAATGCTTGAGGTCTGTTTTTGAATCCTTAATCAGCAGCTACTTCAGCTGTGCTGAGCAGGGTAGATATGGTCTCTCTGCTTCCCCTGACAAGCTGATCTGGTTGGAGCATGCACGCAGCCTACCTCAGCTATATCTCAATCTTTGAGAGCATTAGTACTCGCTCTTGTTTCTCCTCCATTTATTGTACCCAAAAATGAATTGGAAAGCCAAATTTTTGTGCAACTGTTAAAGGACAGCTTTTCTGTAAGGTAAAATGCACCACCTCCTTTGAAAAACTACTCTGTTCAACAATAGCTTACAACCAGCACAGATTTCCCTAACAGTTAACCCAATTCTTCAGCTTTAAAATTATTGTTCTTAAGCAGAATGGGTCCAAGGCACCCTGGGTAATTTAGAAAACACTTTTATACTAGTTTTTCAGGACACGTTATTAAGCGACTAATGTACCTTTGTTTCCTTCTCAGATCTAAATCTTTTCATTGTTATCCATCATTATTGTTTGCTGTCTTCCCTCTACCTGCTACCCAGCACCAATTCTCTTTAGGAGAAAGAATCCCACCCCTCTTCCCACTAGCAAAGTTATTTGTAGACCAGTTCTACACTTCATAAAATATTTTTTGCTCTGTTTTAAGAACAAATACTATAAAAACTGTGGTTCTAATACTCCACATGGAAACCTATAAACCTCCAACAGTCATCTCTACCTCAAGTATTGGTGCTTTAAAATAAAATACCTGGGAAGCCACCTGGGAAGCCACCAAACTGAGCTCCTCCCGCCTGTCGTCTTGCTTCTTCCTCCTGCAGATGAAAGCACATCATTCCACACAACGCAATGGAACTACAGCATGTTTTCTACCAATCAACTAGTTTTTGGAGGAAAAAGAAACAGGTGAGACCATTTCATGCAGGTAGGCTATCACAATAAACAAACAAAGCATTCTACTATGTACAAAACCACAGACAAGAAACAGCAATGTCTGCTCTTGCTTTAGTATGTTTCTGCAGATAAGTTACACAGAGTATGTCTTTACTCAGTATGAGCTGTGTAATTTAAGCCAATATGCTTAAGAGAACACAAGTTATCTGACATTCCTGTAAACAGAGAACTTGTATACTTGGAATAAATGCAGGGCAGTTTCCTATAGGAAAAGTAATATTTTAACAGCTGACACTAAGTTTAAGTCATGGCATGTCCCAACATCTTGCTAATTAATTGTTTGACGTGCTAAAAGACAGCAGTGGCTCACTAATACTACGGTTTACAGTAAGGCATATGATGACAACTACAATGATTCACAGGACTCAAACATTCAACAGTTTGGGCTCAGGGATGTTCTTGTTTTCCAGTATGAACACAAATAATAAAGCTTCAAGCTACATTTTGTTCCAAAAAAATCAAATACAGAAACTTAATGATTATTTTAACTATGTGCTCTTCCAGTGGTTGCCCCTCTCTCTATTCTTTTGGAACAGTTGACATGGAGCAAGAGAAAAAAACAAGAAAAAAAGCATTCAGCCTATACAACAATTTACCTCTAGTTAGCTTTGAATTCATAACCTCAGTCAAGTTGTTTTTATCTGCTGCAACACCCTACATCTTTATAATGGATGCAAGAGCCTCTGTACATACTTCTCATACCCGTTTCTCTGCTTTACCAAGTTTTTGTTGCATATCTCTAGAACTATCTGTACTCAATTTGCTTTTCCATGTTTTCACTACTTCTGCATCCAAAGCATGTATGGTTTGGTGCATCCTGATACTCAAAAGAGCTGAATCTGAGTATTGGCTGTATTTACACATTAACTTCTAATTCAGATTTAGCGAGAACAAATGTATACAAACACAACAAGCAAACCAGGAAGCCTGTGACAAGGCTCAAGAGCAGTCCATGTACAATACAATATGATTGGACTTGATGATCTTAAAGGTCTTTTCCAACCTAAACAATCCTATGGTTTGTTTTTAGCTCCTCAACTTACATTTTTAGAACTAACTCCCACACCCAACATTATTAAAATATATGAGCAAAGCATGAAGAAAAAAGCAAGCAGATTGTCAGAAAGTGAGGAAGAGAAGCAAAGTATTATTTTAATTAAAACCTCCCACTTCGGGAGACGTGTACTTGAAGTGAAAACTATTCTGGCACAGTACGGTCATACTGCAAGTGACGTCTTGAAATACAGGATTAGTAGAGATTCCAGACCCTGTTCTTGTCACAAGCAATAAAGTAGATGCACTGCCACCCTACCTTCTCCAGATTTCGTTATTGGCCAAGTAATCAAGACAGAAATCAACTCTCTAAAATTTAATTCCAAGACTTCAAATGAATTGCAGAGAAGGATTATTTTCATTTTTAAGTGAAATAACTACGATGCTCTCCAAATTATTAAGAATTATTAAAGCCTAAGTATTCACCCTTTGTGCTCTCTCGTGCTCTTCCCGTGCCTTCTTCACTCTTTCCATTCTTTCCTTGATTTCCTTTTCTTCACGCTTCCGCTCGTATTTTCGGCGATGTTCGGCAATTTTCTGAGCCTGTTACAATAGAAGGCCAAGATTTCATATACATTTCTAGCATACCACACAACAAGTTTCAATACAAAATACATGTAAGCATAACCATCTACTTCTACCCATTTATAAAAATAAGATTTGACTTCACATCCTTAAAGCCCTTTTGTTTTAGGAGTCATTTGCTACTTCCTCTCTATGGCAATCAGTTACTCATGTCTACTAAGCCCTAACTGGATTCACCAGAACATGCACTCTAGGATTTTTTTTTTTTTTTTTTTTTTGCTGTAGAGCTCTGGGACTTGCACCACAGAACTTAAAACATGCTATCATTCCACATCCCTTCGTGCTTTTATGCCGAAATATTAATTTCTCCAGGGCTAAAACCAGCAACTGCCCAGGAAAAGGGAATCTTTACTGGCACAGCAACAGGAAGCATAATTCCCCCTGCGTACAGGCACACTTTAGGTAGTGCTATTGCTGTTCCAGATGCCTTTGCATCATATACAGCTAGACATAAGCAGATCAAAGAATACCTGAACCAAACCAAGAAAGGGCTGGTGGGGAGAAAGTCTTGAGAAAAAGCCAATAATAGGAAGGAAACTATCACATCTACAGCCCCAGCAGAGGAGAGCTGTTAGCAATAAACCCCACAACGCTCCCCATTCAAGGCTCATTTACCAATAAACATTAACTGTAGCACTGCTTTCCTGAAACCAGAATGTATCCTTATACAGCACTGCAAAAAATGGTTCCTGATTGTACAAATTGTGTATGCTGGTCACCACGTAACACTTCTCTAAAAAATATAACAAAATCAAGGTTCAAGAACAGAGATACTACTACTGAAATGAACACTATTCTATTCTTTCATACCACACTTTAAATAAATAAATGATTTTAAGGAGTGTAGTGTCGATACAACTTATTTTAGCTAGGAGATATTCATTTCGTGCCACATCATTCTTGAAATACATTTATGAGAGAAAGCACAATGCAGGCACCAGGACTGACTGGTATTGAACGCAGTAGGAGTTGGCAGAACCTTATGTTATGGCCATTAAGTAATTCATCAAGAGAAGGATAAGTTTTGGTTTTTTAATGAAATGCAACAGCTTCCAAAGTTTAGACTTTCATTGTTTCTAAGCATTTCCCAAAACAAACTAAGCATTTTTATAATTTAACTCAGACTTTTGGCTGAAAAGTGCTACAAACTAAAACGTGCTAGGAAAGGTGGAAGTGAATAAATTAGGTGAATATATCTTCTTCACTTATTAAAGATCAAAAAAAATCACCCATGATCATTACTTTTTTTCCTTCAGCTACATACATTAATTCCCCACAGTTGGCAACTACACACCAATGTACAAGAGAGATACTCTGCTGTTTCTGTGCATGGGCAGATTAACTGCAAAATAAAAGGTTCCCTCCGAGCCAAGCATTAAGTACATGTCTTATAGAAAAGATTCAGACTTAAGACCTAATTAGATTAACCACAGATCAATAGTCTCCAACACAGAAGACTAATAGATTCTAAGATGGTTTAAATTGCTGTTTTGCTGGAGACAGTGTCTTTTACAAAGGTGTGGTACAAAAACTGAAAGCTGAACTTATTAGACACAGGAACGTTGATGCCTGTGGTGGGTTAACCTTGGCTGGTTGCCAGATGCTCACTAAGCCACTCTTTCATTTGATCTCCTCAACCAACAGCAAGAGAAAGTAAGATGGAGGAGCTCCTGACTTGAGATAAAGACAGGGAGCTCACTCATCCACTACCATCATGGGCAAACCAGACTCAACATGGAGAAGATTAATGTAATTTATTGTCCACTAAAAATAAAGGAGAATAATAAGAAACAAACATGAAACTAAAACCACCTTCACTCCCTTTATTCCCAAAGCTCAACTTCACTCCTTTGTTCCCCACTCTTCTACCTCCTTCCCAAACCGAAACGGTGCAGGGTGATGAGGGCTGTGGTCAGTCAGTAACACTGCTCCTCTGCCACTCCTTCCTCCTCCCGCTTTTTTCCTGCTTCAGCGTGGGGTCCCTCCCACAGGATACAGTCCTTCACAACCTACTCAAATACAGGTCCTTCCTACAGGCTGCAGTTTTCTAAGAACTGCTCCAGCATAGGTCCTCCTTACAGGGTACAGTCCTTAAGCAAGAAGACTGTTCCAGCATGTGTCCTCCTCCGGCTACAGCTCCTGACAGAAAACCAGCTTCTGTGTGGGCTTCTCTTCATGGGCCACAGTTTCTGCCAGGAGCCTGCTCCAGTGTGGACTCTCCAAAGGCTGCAGCTTCCTTCGGAGCATATCCACTTGCCCTGGCACGGGGTCCTTCACGGGCTGCAGGTTGGTTATCTCCTCAATTGTGAGCCTCCATGGACTCAAGGGGGACAGCCTGTTCCATGGGCTGCAGAGGAATCTCTGTTCCTGTGCTTGGCATACCTTCTCCCCTTCCTTCTTCACTGATCTTAGTGTCTTAGTGTCCCCAGGGTTGCTTCTCTCACTTTTTTTTTTTTTACTCCCCTCTCTCACAGCTGTTGCACTGTGGTTTTTAACCCTTTCTTAAATATGGTATCACAGAAGAACCACTGGTGTCACTGACTGGCTCAGCTTTGGCCAGCAGGTCTGGGTTGGAGCCAGCAGGAACTGGTTCTGCCTGATATATGGACAGCCCCATGTCCCTTCTTCCAAGAGCCAGCCCTGTAGTCTTCACCTCCTCCCAGCCTTGCCACTTAAACCCAATACAGTGCAACAGCTGCAATCTGTGGTCTGTCAACCACTTTAAAGGAATGTGCAAAACAGATGAAAAAGAAAGCCTGCTATCAACAGTCCTACATTTTTTGCACAAAAAGTTCTTCCTTAGAAGAATGCTGGGGTCAACCACTTGAGAAAAGCTGAAAACTAGTCTTACAGAGATTATGCTGCCCTCATGGGGTAGACTAATGAAAGTACAAATCACAGCAAAGTGCTGCCTTTGTAAACATGTTTAGGATGAAGCTTTGATCAATTCAGAAGCATTTTGAAAAAACTCCATTATCACAGCACTCTCTTGCTCTTCTGAATGTTTCAGTCTAGATTCTAAAATACCTGGTGAACTTCAATTAATTCAGATTCTTTTGAAGATTTAAAAAAAGGAATATTATTCCATAGTTCAGTTATATGCCCAGCCCCAGAGACTCAATTTTCTACACACAGCCATAAACAGCTGTAATTGAAGACAGAAGTATTTATGAATTCAGTCTGAAGTGTAAGATGACACCTGAACACATTCCCCCAAGGCAATGCATATTGGAAGAATTTGAAGGCAGCAATGTCACTCAAATAGAGGAGGAACCTCCATCACATGCCTCTCCACTTACTCTTGGTTGCACCTCCTTCAGCATGGCGCTAGCGTCTTCATCATAATCCAGTTTACAAGCTAATGCAAGATCATGAGCAGCCTCCTCCCAGTGACCCAGAAGTCTGAAATTCAGAAGACACCAACACTCAGAAAGAAAAAAAGCAAACTGAACTCTTACAGTTCTTCAAAATATTTACAACCATGCAGCATTCAGTATTTTTACCTGCAGCTATATGTACTTACAGAAGTTTAAAGTTTAATAGTCATGGTGCTTTCTGTAACCTGCACACTACAATACCATTACATGATACTTGCTTGCTTCATACCCTTACAATAACTTTTGCTTTAAGTAACAATTAGGGAAAGAACCCTCAGTCACCTATTGTCGTTGCTTGCTATGGAGAAGAAGGGTACAACAGGGAGAAGTCACCTTACCCAAACACATGAAGCACAATAATAAAAATACTCTGCACCACTTGGCACATGGTCAGTGTAAAATTACACATTGAGTGTTCTGTACAAGTCTACACCACTGCTACCTCAAGCTTAAGTGGACCTTCTTTACCCAGCACTCAAATATCACACGTAACTGGATGCGCCATGTCTTAGTTGAAAAGGTCATTACAAGCTACTGTGCATAATTCCTAACTATTCATTTACACAAATTCTTGAAAATCAAAACTTTAAGCAAATGGTGGTATGCCTAAATGGTCAAAGCACTTCTGATTACAGAGGCGTTAATCCAAACTATGCACCAGTCTTCTCTCTCTTAGGCTCCATGGCATTTTGTTAAAATCTACAATTTTAATAAACTATCCTTTTTTAAAACTGGTTAAAATGCCTTTTTCTTGGGTCAGTTCTATTAGCTTTACTCCTTCCATTATTTATTTATATTTTTAAGCAGATCATAAGAAGCATCACTGTATTATTTTTTTTTGGCCGATTTATTGTCATTTTCAAAAAAAAAAGAAAAAGGTTTAACTATAGCTGGAGGAGGATGCACACTGGCATAATGCAATTTTAAAGAATTACACCATTTGTTTAGTAACACTCTCCAATCGCAACAAATAATAACTAGACAGTTTAATTTACTATATAAAAGAGCTCTAGGATCTAGAAATACGGCCAGCAGAGAAATGTTTAAGAGATATAGGTTTGTAAATAAGAAGTGAACTAGGTGAAAAGACCTCCAAATAAATAAATCCTGTCTTAGAACTCATGATCTTTAGCAAACGATTAGAAAATGCTATTCAGAACAGCAGTAAGGTGTTACAAGATATGTTTAAAAAAAAAAAAGAAGGCAGCATCAGAAGGACTACTCATGAATTGCCATCAATAAATCACCAGCATCCTTTCTTTCCTGTGAGCCACACACTCAGCACCATGGTTTGTTGGCTCATGGCTACTGCTCTCAGGTACAAGACAGAACAGTTCAGAGACACAGAGGAAGATGCATAAACAAAACTGTTCTCCACACCTAAGTAAAGAAAATATGAATTACAGGTGCATTTCATTACCTGTGCGCTTTCCCCCTCCATTTGTACGTCTGTGCCGAGTCAGGATTAATCTTGATGGCTCTGTCACAATCTCTAATGGCAGCATTTGGCTTCTGTAGTTTCACAAAAACACTGTGGGAACAAGAAGGTTTATTATACATATTGAAATACCAAGTTACTAACTTAAGCTGGAAATATTTTTGGATGACTAACAGGCGATCTAGTGAGATAATACACTTGAAGAGCTGAGTTAAAAAAGATTTCGTACTGATAATGAAGTCACTGAAATTTAGTTCCCAACCCCCCACCATTGCAGGTGAATCATAAGCACGGAAAGCAATTCATTGTTCAGACTCAAACCTTGCCAGCAATAATAACTTTTCTGCAAAAGAAAAGAATATATAAATGCAAAGGAGAGTTCAATTCCATGTGTTTGGCGTCTATAGCCAATGGCAACTAGCAATTTGAACAAAACAACAATAATATGATGCATGCCATATTACATAGTCTTTAAAACAGTTAAGATAAAGAAAGCACAAGTTATCATACAGATCAAGAGCTAGAATCATCAAGAACTGTAAAAGAAAATAGGAAATGATTCCATTAAAATTAAAAGACCAAAACACAAACCCAGAAAGCAGCCCCAATACCTCACCAGTTATGTAAAATAACTGCAAATTTTACAATACACGAGTATATCAGATTAACTAGTAGGGCAGTACTTTAGAAGGTATAGACATTTCAAATTAAAAACCTCTGAAGCAAATACTAAAAAAATTAGACATTCCTGAATTGACAGAAGTATTTGATATTCAAGATACTCTAAGTCAGAACTTTTGTCCTTTTACAAGTACATGAAAACAATTTATCAGTGACTGGAGTGCCTGTAAGTAACTTGAAGCCACTTAAAGATAACTTAAATTAATCGTTAAGGCTTGTTATAAAGTAAACAAAGTCATGTTCTCTTCTAGAATCAGAGGGACAATGCGTCAGGCAACTGTCTCAAAGCTACACCTCACCAATGACAGACATTCCAATGCAGCTGGCTGCACAAAACTCCTACTTTCCCAAATGCACAACCCCCCCCAGAACTAAAACTGAAGTCCACCAGAGGTGGATTATTCACAGCACTTGATCAGCACTGCTGTTACACTGCAGGTTTTACAATATCCTAATACACCTTTTGCTTATTTCTACAACAGACCAAATCGAGGTTAGAACTTCTTCTAACACTCTGGTTTTCATTGTTAATCCCAGTCCTGAGAAGATATGGCAATATAAGAGGCTTAAAAAAAGTATTACTATAATGGCAACAGTGCATTAAGGTACACAAGTGGTGTTCCATGCAAAAACTTTCATATGGGGAGGAAAAACCAGTAAGGCATGTACCAGTTAAGACGTACTAGGATGGAGCAGTTAAAGGACACTAACTAATCACGTCAAAGTAATAAAGAATTGAACATCTCTTTGAATTATACCTCACTATGGAAAAGATCCACTAAGCTGTCAAATCATCCACGGTTAGTGATTTTTATTTTTTTTGTGTAAAAGGAAAAAAAATAGTATCTGTGGGAACCTCTGCAACCTGTATTTGCCCAGCCTTCCTCAAGAATTAGGAGGATGAATATGTTTGTACAAAGTTACAGCAATCACACATCAAATCTGACAATTTCCCCAATGCATTATCTGCAGTCAGGTAGATGCAATTAGTAGTAAGGTGGGTATTGAAAGATTGAGGAATAGGTGTGGCCTGTTCAAACGTAGGACTGTTGAATCTGAGACTGTAGTCTACTTCACAATGAATGAATTAATTTAGCAGGTACAACAGGGAGAGAATTCACATAATCCACAATTAACTTTGCATCTAAACAGGGCATGATTTTCATTGTCTTAATCCCAGAATAACCTTCAGTTTTACAAGTGTTTGCTATCCGGCATTATTCTAACTCAACATACCAAAAGGCATTATTCATTCTGTTACTTACTCTATTATCAATATTCTGTATATAGCTGCTTCAGCAAATCTGATTAATCACATTTCAGAGAAAAGGCATGGACTGTACTTTTTTCTTTCCCTCACGTCATTTAAATTTACCTAGATCCTTATGTTGCCATTTTATTTAGGTTCCTTAATGAAAATAACAGAACAGGCAGAAATATAAATCACTAATTTATGACGACTCACCTTGCCCTCTTGGCATACAAAATGGCCAAACAAGGATTCAGCTTGATAGCGTCTGTGAACAAGTCGACAGCCTTCTGAAGATCACCTAAATATGAACATCAGTAAAGTTTCAATCATTACACAATGAAATCACATTCAAATTGCCAGACCTGCCTAACAGGGTGTTACGTCTTTAGGCACTTCTTAAACGGAACATTATCAACAAAGGAAAATCAATTTCTCCCTCTTGCAATGTTACTGAAGTACAAATTCCAAAATTAATGCTGGAAGGAAGGAGAGATTTTTCCCTGTTAAATTTCTACATTTAACTTTGTATGCAATCAAATAGGAAGTCACATCTTTATTACACGGCTTTTCACTGCATTAAGACAAACCACTAGAGACACTAATCATAGTATGTAGGGAAGTACTATAATGAGCAATCTGTAATTAAGATGCTGCAGTACCTCATTTCACCCACCCCGTGCAAAACTACAGCTACACTGGAAAGACAGCACTTAAAGAAACTTTTGTCTTCTAGGTAGTTTTGGATATCTAACAGAAAGCAGGTTTTCTCTTCCTTGAAAGCATTCAAATTGTCCAAGGTATTTACCTCCCTTTTTTAAAAGGGGAACCAAACCTAAAGTCCTTCAATATGTACTAAAAAACAATTTATGACCTTCACTTAGAGCATTTATTGCTTCAATCTTCTTCTCATTAGCTTGATCCATCATTTCTTCAGTTACCTAAGAAAATAAAGAAAAGTCACATACAAAACCCCAAAACTGTTGAGTCCAGGCCAGAATTACCATGCTAAGACAGCACAGAAGGAGGAAGGTCCAGTTTTCTGATTCTAGAATCTTGTTTTTAATTTGCATTGAAATCACAGTTTAAAAAAAAATAAAAACCAAGCAACTTTGCTTTCAGACGTTAGCCACCATTATTTTACTCTTTGAGCATTTGCTAGCTAAGTTGAATAATAGCATATTTCCACATATCTAGTTTTCATGGGAGTTTTGATAAATTTTTTTTGTGTTTTCTGACCTGATTTTCCTCAGTGAACTTTTTGATGGACTCTAATCTTGGATAAGAAAAGACTGCAGTTTTAAGCCCGTAAGTTTTCTTCTTTAGAGAAAAAGAGCCAAAGCAACTGCTGGCTACCTGGCTAACATGGTACTCATCTCCCCTCAGCTGCTATCCTTGACCACACTCGAAACCTCTCCCTATCTTTCCTACTGCCACAGACAATGAAAATATTGCACTTACCTCCACATTTTCGTCTCCCATTTCCTGAGGGTCGTCATTGTCTGGTTCAATCACTCCCTCATTGTCAATTTCTGGGGAAAAAACCAAAATGCAAGATTAAGCTCCATCTACAAACAAGAGAGAGGATTTCCAGAATCATGTTCAAATTGGTGAAATGTAATAGAAGTCATCTATTTTCCACACCTAAGTCGCTCTCTTCACTTTCTGGTTCAGGTGGTTTAACTGGCTCCTCTGGCTGTTCCTCTGCTTTGCCCTGAAACAGAAATGTGTTTGTAAGCACACAATATTTCTGGCTGATATTCTATTCCCACTCTAATAAATAACAATGCATCAGAAAATCCAACATTAATCTTCAAAGCATAAGACTGCCCTACGGCTAAACTGTTTTATTTTTAAGACACAAATCTCCTTTTTCCTCCTCTCAGATTAAGTCTATCAGGCATGCAAATAATTCAGAGCCCAAACTTTGACACATGAACTTCTATTATTGCTAAAGCCCATCCTTCAAATTGTGCAATTCAATAATCAAAACCAAATAATCCAGATAATACCCAATTCAGAACAAGTTTTGCAATTAATACTAACCAATCCTTCCAATCTTCCTGCCTTCCCTCACACATTCTCTGGATCAAAAATTCTCTCAATTTAATGCTATTCAGCCAGGGTCCCTTAGCAGTAACCAATAAGCTGGTGTCCATGATCAAAATATTGTTTGCAATTGCCAAGGTCCGAGATCTTTGCCACTTACACGCACTTAGAATGGTTTTTCAAATGTTTTCTTATCACCTTCCAACTACGGTAGTAATTTCCTCTGAGTCCTGTAATTTAGCATGTCCTGCTTTATCACAGACTTAAGCTGCTTGTGTGCATACTCAGTGTCACAGACCATACTTGCTACATACACACAATCCCTCCATACAGTTCTAATTAGCCAGTAATTCCAGCATCCACCGTCTTGTTAAACAGAACAAATAAAAAAAAAATCTACTTTTTCTAAAAGAATTTCAGGCTCGGGAAAATCCCTCTACAAATATCTATAAACCAAATTTATTATGTCCCTTAAAACAAATGAACAAAATACAAGGAAAAACTCTTCAACAATACTGCCTTAAAGAGTTGCTAGTTCAACTGTTCACTTCATTACCTACCATGCTCACCAGTATTTCTTCTCATGCAAAGATTACAATTTAATCCACTAATGACTACAGAAGAGGTGTATAAACAATGAGAACATTAAAAAAAAAAATAAAAAAAAGAAATCGAGACTTTGGCATTTGCATTACCCAGAACATCGGGCATTCAGGATTAGGGAAATGGAGCATGATAACGCTTGAAATAAATTAGGAAACCATCTGTAACGAGTCATCTACAACATGCAATGGGCTTCAGACTGAACTCTCCCACTCACTCACCCTAGCATACTGACCTACCCTATTTAAGTGAAAATTGACAGCGATTTTTTCCCTCCTCCTGCTCAGTATTTTTTGCAGAGAGTCCAAATGTTAGTTTTTATGATAAATTCTTCATATCTCACCTTACTTGTCTCCTCTGTGGAGGCACTGGCTGGAGCAGGCGGTATTGTGCCTCCCATACTTTTCAGGAAAATAGAGAAGAGAAAAAACAACACAGTAAGATTATCAAAAGAGTGACACGTGTTTTATTGATTCAAATCCTGCTGATAATCTCAGCTTTCTGTTGTGACACAAAACACGATGATCCAATTCACTGTAAAACCAGCAAATAAAAAGCACACATGCACCATGCTTTTCTCAGTGTAACACAATGCCCACTGTGTCTGTTGGCTCTTTCACCTAGAACCCCACTGTTATTTGTATTTACGCACATCATCTACCCACCCTTTCTCATAAGGAAAAGCTGCCTCTTTGGCTGAACTTTTCTCCTTAAAATGTAACTTATGTTTTAAGTCAAAACTAAGTTGTACTATTACAGATACTACTAAAATTAGAATTATTTTTGGAACAGAGATCTAACAAGTTAGGAAAACCCTAATGGCCTAAAATGCTTATGCAATTAAAAAAACTGCTGCCTAGACAACAATTTCATTTCTCTTATGTATTTCAATATTCATGTCTTTCCTTAGCTACAAGTTAAGAAGCCTTCTCTGTATAGACAGCATTCTTTCAGTATAGAATAAACTTCCATATTACATCGACTTTGGGTAGCAGCCAGAAATAAGCACAGGCTGAATTCTCCAGCTGTTTCATATAACATCTAATCACGCCTAATGGCAAGCTGCCACAAGGACTACCGTTCCCATCCATCCTCTGCCTGGCATTCCCATCTCCTTATAGTTTTCAATTGCCCTGGCTATACACGCTCTGAAGGCATAAAACCATTTCTATCAACTCAGCAGGCTTGACCAACTCCCCGAGGCCCCACACAACTGTTAAGATGTGATGCGAGGAAGAGGAGAAGGAACTGGGCCAACAGGAACGGGCAGGAGGAACTGGAAGGGTGCAGGACTATCTGCTTTCAGGAATTAGTGCAACATAAAACTATATCCTAAGGATAAAATCCTACAGCTTAAGTCAGGCTGCTTCAGTCCTGTTCTCCCTTCTTTTCTCCCTCCTGTCACCGGCACCGCCTCACGCTCAAGCCCCAAAGTGGCTGAAAACAAACCTGGATGGGGCAGGACGGGACGGGGACAGGGATGAATTGGGAAGAGAGGGTGGAACAGGGAGGAGGAGGTGGCAGGAGTGACGGATTCTGGCACAAGGCCCTGCAGAAAAAGGCAAGCAAACAGCACGACACTACCTCCAGTCTACAAGGATAAACTGTCAAAATACCACAAGCTCCAAAAATTGGCATCTTCTGAAGCCATTGCAAAAATCTAAATGTGTCCCTGGAGTGTTGACATTACTTAATCTAAGTTATGCTGCAAGAATTAAACAACTGCAGTCCGATAAATTGCTACAGGGCTAGGCAAAACACACAGCACTTGTAGTAACTGTTCCTCCTAAATTTTTACCTTGTAGACTGACAATAGGGCACATAATTCTTTACCAGTCTGCTAAAAAGAAATCAGAGTTTTCTCTGGGACTACAGGGACTGTCTAGGGAAGTCCTGGAACTTCTTGTCTTCTGCACAAAGGAAACCACAAATTCTGTAGCATTTTAGTACTGCTAATAGCTAATGTCCAGGGTAACACAATACACACAAGTTAAGATCCATCTAATGCTTGCTGACAACACTTTTTTCTTTTTTTCCTTTTTCTTTTTATAAAGAGTAAGACTCTTACAAAGCCTGACTTACTGGAAGAAGACTGAGAACCCTCTAACTCAAAAAGATCAGTAATATTTCCAGCTTCCAATCATGTATTTAAGAACAGCTCAAGTTAAAAAAAAAAACCAACAAGAAAACAAAAAAACCCACACAGGAATCAAATTCTTGAGCAATTCCAAATTATCAGCCTCAAAATCAGATGGCTTTAAGTCTGACACCTTGAATTATCTCAAGCCTGAAACAACCTCTGCTCTTTTCACATCCCCCCTAAAACTTTCCAGGCTCAGAACAGTCTATGATATATGTTTAACTAATACATATGCAGGCTTTATAATAGGCTACTTTATGGACTGCCAAGGCTAAACAGTTTCACTCCCAGTCCTTGAAAATGTTTTTACTATCCAGTTATCCTCTATCAAATCTAGAGTTACAGTCCCAGAACAATTCAAAAGCAAGTTACTCTAAAATCCCTTAAAACAGTATTTGATTACAATGATAAAAAGCACAGCAAGGATACATGCAAAGTCTGCAACGTATTTAACCTAACAGTATACAGATACATGAGACAGTCTTAAAGGCAAAGGCAGAAACTGAGCTGTATAAATAGCATACATGCAACAACAAAAAAGATTTTAAATTAAACCTTTGTGCTAAAACAGAGTTGTGCAATTCCAGTAACTACTCTTGGGAGCTGTCAGGACTCCACTGCAGCAATGACTGCATCACTCATCACAGTAATGAGAAATGCTGTTTGTTGAAAGAACGACAACTGTTATTTCTGCATCCACTTTCATCACTGACAGCAAAATTATCTTTAGAGAGAAACTGGATTACCAAGAATTCAAAAGGGTCAAATTCTATTTGAGCAAAACAACAAAAGAGGCAAAAAGCCCTGTTTATCAATTTGGGTTTCTGTGCTTTACTTTTAAGGACTGCTATTGTTTCTTTGCTCAATTGCAGGTTTTTGAAACATGTTGCCTTTTAATGACTCATTTCATAACAATTTGTGTCAAAATATTTGTATTTTTATGCAATTATGAAAAAGCAGCCATGACTAAAAAGGAATGTCAAACACTTTCCAAACATAAGCATACACTGGGGTATGATTTCTATACAGAGAGCATCTATGTAGAAATTAAATACAGGTTAAATAAAGGTTAGAAAGCACATGAAAACAGGAAAGACTTAACGCTTCTGATGCGACATTAACAGCAAGTCAGAAATAAAGCATCTCATTCTGGCTTGATGAGTAGGTAGCATCATTTAAGTTAGAATCATTAGCTTTAAGAAAACAACAAATCAATGATCAGAATTCTCATTGAAAAATTTATTGATGGATTTCAGTATCATTTAGTCATTATTCTCTAATCACTCACAACATTACCTTGGGGACTAAACCTATGTCTCTAACATTAATATAGGTTAGCCTGACCGAAATATCAGACTCAATGAGATTATTTCCACCTGAAGCCAGGCCCTGCTAAGTTTCAAGCAGCTTCCAAAGAATGAGTAGACCCTATAAACACACAAAATAGTCCTACTGCAAACAGCACTATTAAGGAACAGAAGAGGGGAACCCTCCAGGCTTCCAAGTTTGACATGAAAAGTAATTTGTCTACTACTCCAAATATCCAATAGCTTACCAAATATTTAGCTCAAATATGTGAAGAAAACCAGAAAACTTAAGAGAGCTACAAAAGGTTCTCCTTTGAAATATTTTTTTAACTTCTGAGATAAAGACATCCAGTGAAGATCTTAGATGGAAAAAAACCATTCCACAATTCCAAAACCTAATTTTTATAGTTATAATACAAACCCCCTTCTATTAACCAAATGTAAACTCTAAAAATTAACCTGGAAGTAAGAGACCCTATTAACATGGAGAAAGTCAGAAATCAGGTGATCACCTTTCCATTCCCTAATGCTTTCTCTGGCCAAAAGAAGTCAGAGTTGTTCCTCTCCCTCCCAAAATACTCTGTTTACACCTTCAGAATTACGCAACAGAATAATGGATGTAACCCAGGGCGAGGCATTGAAGTCTTTTGCACATCAGCAAAAGGAACTGAAGACCTGCAGTAGGATAGAACAGATATGCATCTCCTTCCTAGGCATATGCGCAGCTACTGTCAGTACTGCAAAACCAAGCTTAGTTAAACAGGATTGGTTTTACAACCACACTGATACTCAAACACATAAAGAAGTTTAGACGTTGCTATTAAAAAAAAAAAAAAAAAGCCATTTTCATTATATGGCATACTGTGACGTGCCTAGATTTACTTATGTATACATGCACACAAAACCCCACTAGATTTTCAACTAATTAGTTTTTCATCTAATTAGCTGTAATCTCCTAATTAATACAGCAGAAAGTACCGTTAAAATATTTTCAGATTAAAATTTAAAGCAAATTTTCTAAAATAAATCCCAGTTTGTCACTAGATATAAAATTTTTAACTTCCCCTTTCACAAAACGTGTATCTGCAAGGACTTACTTCTCACTTCTGAGCCCTCGAGCGTGGGCTGTAGCTATGAAAGCCAAGCAGAGGCACCCCAGCAGCATACAGTGAACATAGGGGTTCTCTGCCAGCAGCAAAGGACCTCAGCCTTTCCAAGCTGGTGTTTCTGGGCACTCAGGGTGCTGAAGTGCCTCACAAGGGAGCAACATTTCAGCTCCTCCATAACTAAAACTTCAAGGGGCAAAACAAAACAACTTTTTTTTTTTTTGGGGGGGGGGGGCGGTCAGGAACCCTTCGGCGCGTTGAACTGTCAGGCTACTTTACGCTTTTGGGTTACCGGGATGGAAATCCACGCCACTCACCTCCCCACAAACTCGGCTCCGTTTCCAGGCGGGCTAGCCAACTCTGCTGCATCATGCGAGCATTAGCTGGGGGGAAAGCAATTGCTCTGGGGCTTTCCAGCCTGGAAAGTCGAGCCCCTGGGATGGCCGGGGGAGGGGGCGGGGACCGACGGGACACTGGCTTTTGCGACGGGAATAGCCAGAGTTTTAAATAAAACAAACACCACAAAACAAAAACACCACAACAAAACAATAACAAATCCCTTTTAACGCTCCAGCCGTAACCGCACCGCGCCCTGCAGCGGGAAAAGAGGGAGAGGGAGGAGGAGGGGGGTGTGTGGAAGGCGGCCGCGCTCCGGAGCCGCTCCCCGCCGAACACTCGTCGAACAGGACCGAACCGGACCCGACCGCCCCCCACCTCCTTCCCGGCCACGCGGCGGGACCGCGCGCCGACACGTGCCACTGCCACTGCCACTGCCACTGCCCCTCCCCCCGTCCCCCTCACCGCCCCCCTCCCCTCACGGCCACCTCAAGGGGCGGCAGCGCAGCGCGGCCAAGCGACCGACCTCTCCACCCACTCGCGGAGAAAGGCCAGCTCCTCGGTGTGCAGCAGGCCCGGGTTCTGCTTGCAGAGCCTGACGAAGGCCCGCAGCTCGCTCAGCTTGCGGGCGTCCATGGCGGAGGAGCAGCGGCGGGAGAAGGCGGGGGGGAGGAGAAGGAGGCGATAGCGGCAGCGAGCAAATCCCACTCGCTTCCCTGCCCAACCACCGCGCGGCGCCGTGGAAGCTTCCAGCCGGCCCCGCCCCCCTCACGGGCCCCGCCCACGTTCCGCCAGGCCCCGCCCAGCCCGCGGCCTGGCCCCGCCCCGCTGCCGCGCAGCGGCGGGAACCTTCTAGAAGCGGAGGGGGCCGCCGAGCGGGAGGGTTCTGCTATGTGCGGCATCGTTGCATCCCTTCCCTTCTACGCTCCCTGATGTTGTCCCCCGCCTCTTCCCGGTTCCGCCGTGACCCAGCTTCCTCCTCGCATCCCCTGCTACCGTCGAGACAGGCGCCTGCGGCGGCCGCCTATGCTAGTGGCACCGGCGCTCGTTGATGGTGTCATCGCGCTGCGCGGTGGCGAGGGAAGGCCCCGCCGGGCCGGGCCCCACGCAAGCCTCTTCCCTGGAAGATGTCGCGTCTTCCGGCCCAGGGGCTTGTGGCGGCGGTGAGGGGCCGGCGCGGCTTCCCAGGTCAGAGACTGCTACACGCACACACACGCTGTGCTACTGCACCTCCGGGCCTGCGTGCCCCGGAGCACGCTGGGTGCTACCGCCGCTCAGAGCCCTTCCGTCTCCCCTCAGCACTAGGGTCCCCCCCGTGGCCGGTTTGCTGTGGGTGCGAGGGGCGCGGGAAAGCGGCCGGCCGCGGTCACGGTTGCACTCGGGGGAAGAACGGCTTGTTATGTGAAAAAGAAAGCAATGATTCCAAGAAAGTGGAAGGCTTCTTGCCGTCTTCGAAATATTGCTTTATTTAGTGCCTGTTGTGTTCCCTTGTCTGGTTGCAAGGTATCCGATTTGTTTTCTCTGTAGGTGGAGAAAAGCAATGAAAAACTTCTCTTTTTAAACTGCACGAAAGGCTGTGATTGTATTTCGCTGCCTGAGTCTCCAGACTGTTACTCCAGTCAGTCATCAACATAGTGAATGCTTTATGTTATGACTATCGCTTGTCACACATAAGTGATCTTCAATTAGTGGCTAATCATACTGGCTCCCACAGAAAATCCATGATCTGTATCTTCTGCTGTAAATTTCTGAGCCTCAGCCCCTTGAAAAGCAGGCAGCTGCACTGCTTGTGTTACACTTGCTTGTGCTAGTGAAGAGTTAATTGTCATTTGTCCTAAGAATCCAGTGCCATGCTAGGGCAGCGTGAATTGTGGTAAGTGACATAAAAGAGAACCAGTTTTGGAAACATCAGCTGGTAGATGTTAGGAAACTTGATTACCGTCTCCTTCCATTCCTCTGATTTTGTATCTAGGCACAAACAATTGTGACACAAAAAAGTGTGACTAAGAATTACAAGGTTGGTAAAGTTTGTGACAATTATATTTAATTTTTGCTTTTATCTTATCGTGCACACCCCCAGATCCCTAATGCACATTTGTAATTCTCTTTAAAACTTGTCTGCTTTGGCTGTGTGTCGATTTGGAAGAGGGATACATAACTGTACACTGAGGAATGGTTTTCAATTTGGCTAATTCTAATGTCAAGTAAGTTAATTACATAAACAGAAACTCTTAATAATCTTTCATACAGAAAAAAAAAATTGCATCACTGTATAAACCTGTGGAACTGGAAAGGCCTTGAAAACTGTTTAATTGTTCCATATGAGTGGTATTTTTGAAGACACAGTCAAGAAAAGATGATATACAGGCATTGTGCATCAAGCCCTGCAGTGTCTGAGGAAAGCAAGGGAGGGAGAACAAGTGTAGGAATTGGGCATGTGCAAACCAACATAGCTCTCTGGGTTTTCTTGCCGGATTGTCAAGTTTAGTATATGTTAATTTCTTTCAATCTGTTTTACGAATATTTGATCATTAGTTAAGTTCTGTACACATTGTTTCATAAACTATTATAGTACACAACAAATTGAATAGTTACGGTGGGATATTTATGTCGTATAAGGTGAATGAATGTTACCAAGAGTCAGATGACTGGAGTATAATTCTGCAGTTTGCTAACTGGAAAGGTCTTTTACCTTGATGTCGTGCATTTTTTTTCCCCTCTAGTTTGCAAGTCATGTGCTCTCCGAAGATTTTCCATCCAGCCTGCCCAGCAGAAGAAGATTCCAAACCGGTATTTGGGCCAGCCCAGCCCCTTCACACACCCACACCTTCTCAAACCAGGTTAGGTTCAGGCCCTGTATAAGCCAATCATTGGTATTCATTCTTGTCTCTATTTTGCTGAGATGCCTAGGACGGAGTATTGATTTGCTGTATCATACAGGTGGCTGTGATTTCAGCTGTTTATGATTACCTTCATTAGGCAGTAATTATATTTAGTAGTTCATTTCCTTGTCTGAGATTATACTGGTTCCAAAAATAGGCTTTATGTGTTAGCTTTTTCCCTTTTTCTTGTTGAATGCTCTGTGTCACTGACTTCAGAACCACAGTGGCATTTTGTGAGTTCGTTGTCCTGCAAATACATATGATTTATGTTAAGGGCGAGACCTTTGTGCAACCTGAATTGCCAGAATGCTTCACATCCAATGTCTTACGAGACACAAAATAAAGGTGTCATTCAGAAAAGGAGATTGGGGAGATTTATTGATAGAGAGACACCACTTTTCTAAAGAGCATGCTACCTGAAGAGTATTCAAGCTGCAAGGAAAAGAAGAAAAAGAGCCTTGTGGCTATAAAGTCAGACAGTAGTGATGAAGGAGAAGCTGAGGTTGTGCAGTTCTATGAGATTAATGAAAAATGAGTATGTAGGTATGAGGTGACTGTGATTAAATCTATAGAAAAAAAAAAAGGAAATAAAAATACATTCAAGAATAAGTCCAGGAAAACATCAGAGAGAACAGATGAACCGTGCACTTACATATTAAATTGTAGAATAATTCGGGTCAGAAGGAACCTCGCGAAGTTAGCGGGTCCACCCTTTGCTCAAAGCTGGGCTAACTTCAATATTAGATTAGGTTGTTCAGGGCACTGATTAACAGCTCACAGTAAATGAGGCTGTCACTTTAAAAGTATTCACAGCTGAAACACTGGAGATTAATTCTGGGTGCCTATAGTAATTTTCCATTTAATAAAGGAGATGTTTTCCTTAAAATAATACAACATTATTTTATTACAATTACTGTTTTTAAAAGCAAATAGTTTTAAGGCAAAGAGAATTTCCAGGCCTTCCATCAGAAGACGAATGGGATTCTCATGTTCCACCCTACTGCAGCTTCTAAACTTCACTGGACTCCGTGTGATAGATGACTTGAATGCAGTGGAACATAGGAAATTAGCAGTATAATATTGTAGAAATGTGGGGTCAGATTGCATTAAACCTATTTCTGTGTTCTCTGTCATTTCTAGATCTATGAGTAAACCAAATTCGGTGGATTTAGTTTTTTCTTTAAAAAAAAAAAAAACCAACTTTTACACCAAATAGGTGTTGGGGATGTGTGGTGTGGAAAAGGAGTAAAATTTAATGCAAATACAACATATTTGATTTTCTTAAACTCTCTTTTCAAGGAAAAACATTCTGGATAGAACTTCCCCACCCCATCCACGCAGGAATCCACTTTCAGTACAAGTCAAATTTCAGTTTTTATTCTAGAATTATCACTGCTTAATATATTAAAGAGGAAGAAGAGACACTAAAAGTAGAAAGTTAACAGTATGAAAATGTAATCTGTGTTAAAATAGGGTATTAGCCAAAGTACTGATTAAGGCTGATATATTAAGTATAGTTAACAAGTCTCACATTTTTAAAAATACATACTTAAGCTGTTGTTGGTTGTTCTTTCAACTTCAGTCTGGTTTTGGTGAGTATCTTGATTGCTGACTTCATATCCGTTGTGACTGGAGCAGTTTAAAATGTGCTTTCATCTCAGAGATCATTTGTTTAGTTAGAGTCATTGGGAATGTAGTATTTGACTTTGGAAAAATCCTAATTGTTAATTATAGAGAAAATCTACATCTGCCTTGGAGAAGATTCCTTCTCTTAATTGGAGTCTGCCGCCAGCCTGCAGTTTGTGGTTTCTTTCTGTCTGGAATCTTGTGACTGGTTACACTCTGCAACGTCTGTGTTTCTACCTGATCTCCCACTGTCTAAACTTTATGGTTTAGAACTAGTTACGTTATAAGTTGACTTAGTGTGTATTTGAATAGACATTCTAGCTTTATCTGAGTAAATTAATGCTCAACCTCAGGAGGTAATCCTCTGTTCAATGTCCAGATGCTGTAAAACCCATCAGTTTTCAGCAGTCAAAGTCCAGTTTGCCTTGCCCCTTCCCCTTTTTTTACACATTGTTCTGAAAACATCCATCTGTTTTGGATGTTTGTCTATATCTACCAGGTTTTGTAATTTCTGCTTTTGCACAGAAATAAGTAATAGAAAATCTAATTTGTTAAAAAATTTCTGTCTTTGCATAATGGAGGAGCAGATTGACTGAGGATGTGCTGTTGGGGTGGAAGCTGAAGAGCGTGAGAGAGCAATGGAAAGGCTGATGAGGGACCACAACGAAGCCATGCATGTGAAAGGCATGAGGGAGTAGGCGGGAATCAGGCATGCAACTAGGAAAATACCACGAGTGCCTTGAATTTCTTGACCTGGTTTGTTTTGTGTTTGTAGGAGAGGTAACCCCAGGACTGTCACAAGTAGAATATGCTCTTCGCCGACACAAACTGATGGCATTGATCCAGAAGGAAGCTCATGGCTGGGATGGATTGGACCACACAGTGATTCTGCTGTCCAACCCCACGTATTACATGAGCAATGACATCCCCTACGTTTTCCACCAGGACACTAACTTCCTGTACCTCTGTGGGTTCCAGGAACCTGACAGCATCCTGGTGCTGCAGAGCATTCCTGGCAAAGCGCTGCCCTCCCACAAATCCATACTTTTTGTTCCCCGGAGAGACCCAAGCCGAGAGTTGTGGGACGGGCCCAGATCGGGCACGGATGGGGCAATTGCTCTCACTGGAGTAGATGAAGCTTACACCATCGAGGAGTTCAGGCACTTGGTGGCTAAGCTGAAAGGTAACAAATAATGGAGGGGGAATGAGATGAGCCATGGTTTGCAGGGTCTGAATGGTATAGGTTTGGAAGGTGGTCTGTGACACGAATTCAGGACTGTCATAAACTTGAGGAGGTGCAGGGGGTATGACAGTATGACAAAGACAATTGGAAGTTCTTGTTAACTTCTTGAGGGTCACTAATGGAAATATAGCTTTGAGGTTTTTCTCCCCTCTGAATTTCTTGTGCGCCCATGTGAACGCCAGTGTGCACATCTGTGAAATGTAAGGAACAGGATAAACAAGAGAGCATCGCAAACTGCGTTACTGTTTTAGTCATATTTTTGCTGACAGAGCCAGAGCCGGACAAAGCATAGGAAACTTGAAGGTATTTTATTCATAATAGGCTTGGAAAATGATCCACGCAGGGAGGTGGTTAATCTACTCAGCTCTTTTAGCGATGTATTAACTTGCTCTTGAAATACAAACATTGCTGTCTTTTAGATGTGTTCTTTTGCATCTAACATCACTCTCTAGGCTCAATATTTATAATCCAGGATGAATGTAAATGCATTATAAAATGAAGTTGAAGGCTTATGACAATATGAAAAAGACAACTGCTTGGGGGAATTACATAAATAAATAGAGTGAATGCTGGAGTCTTAAATACCATCTCAGATTCTAGTTCTTTTGTTTCCAAAAAATGATATATGAAAATAGAACAGTCACAGGAAGGGCAATGAGGTTGATCAGAAGTGTATGAGATACATGCTGGACAAACCTGCTCAGTTTGAAAGAGATAACAGAGGGTAGGGCGTGAGAGATGTGTATGGTTATGGCTAGTGCAGAGAGGATAAGTAAGAATGATTAGTTGCTATTTTTCACAATTTACAAATAAAAGAAACACTAAGTAAAATGATCAGATGGCAGGTTTTGATACCTTGTAAGTTTTGAGTTGTAGATCATTCTTGGAAGGTTTGGAATGTCAAAAGTATAAATGGATTCAGAAGTTTCCATGGGGGAAAGGTCTGTGAAAAGCAGTTAGTCACTGTTATGAAGATGCAGTCTTGAAATGAAGAAACCAGAAGTAGGGAGGATGTACTAGGGGAAATACTCTTTCATAAATGCCCTGTTTATTAGGGACTTTTTGGAAGCACCTGCTAATGGCTACTTTCACCAAAGAAGGAGGGCCTAGGTAGACCTTAGCTGGGACTCAGCATGACTTTCCTACTCATTCCCGTTTAAAACATTCCTGTGGGGAGAATGTGCGTGCTAACTGATGCTAAATAAATTTCCACATTGGTTAGTATGTTTGTCCTCAGTAAGTTCATCTTCTCTGAATGGCTGAAATAAGCAGCTGTTCCCCAAAGATACTCTGAGGCGTAGTTAATAATTACCCTGATTCCATGCTATGGATAAAAGGCAGATTGCTTTACAGCATCATGGGGAACAGGCTACAGGACAGAGTGATAGAGAACATGCACCACTGCGGTGCAATGGCTGCTTAGCTTATACAAGTGCAACTTTGATATGCAAACTCTGAATGTATATGTGCAAGGTACATTCAGTGATGATCATAAAACTTAATATTTGCATGGAAGTGGGGATTTGTCAAATCTACATGCTATGCATTGGTAATTGTACAGATTTTGAAGAGATCATAAGTATCCTGTGACAATGAAAGTGTGTATATGGTCTGCAAATGCAGATTTAGAGGAAATTAATTTTTCAAATACAGCAACAGGTCTACTTTAGGAGTGAGTTTGTTCAGTATGGTGAGGAAGTTTCTACATTTATCGTTGTCTGTGTCAGCTTTTGTTTTGTATTCCAGGTGAGTCAAATATTGTTTGGTATGACTTGACAAAGCCAGTGCACACAGAGCTGCACTCTGACTACATGCAGCCTTTGGCTGAGATAAAAGCTCGGAACAAAAACCACATCCAGGGCATCCGACATCTAGTGCAAAACCTTCGGCTGATCAAATCTCCTGCAGAGATTGAAAGGATGAAGATAGCTGGACGAGTGACAGCAGAGGTATGGGGTTGTGTGCTCTCCAAATGAACCAGTACATTCCTTTAAAGAGGAAAGAGGAGGGGGTTGTTGGTGGAGTGAGATGGGCTGGAAGGATATAGCTTTGGTCTAATCTGTTACTGAGCTGCTGTCTGTCAACCAACGTCTGGGCTCAGCTGCCTCCACAAGACAAGTAGAAACAGGAAGACAGCTTGGACTACCAGCTTCTCCCAATTAGTGTAACTCCAGCGAAGAAAAGTTAACAGCAGTTAGATTTGTTTAAAAGCAATATTCATTCAGGAACAGAGGTAGCCTCTTTACTCTTTTCCCAACTTCCCTACACCTTTTTCTTTCCCATTTACCCTATTGTTTTGAGGAAACAATATTTTTGTGAGCACATTGCCTGTGTATGTCTCCCAATTCCCCCTTATCCATCAAATACCTTCTGAACTCAATGGCCAGTTTTAAATAAATCTGACAGGTAACCTCAAATGCAATTGTGTTTTTGTAAATATTAAAATAGATAGCCAAATAGAATAGAGGGGCACAGCTTGTCATTCTCTGAAGGAAAAGCTGCATAGGGCACTCCTGTTACATGTGAGGGAATCCATAGGTGAGACAACCTGTACAATGCCAACCCATGGGATCAGCTTCAATCATCTAATCCTTTTTCAAAAACTAGAGTCAGTCAGCCCCTAAATACAATTTCACGGGAAACAGAGCTTAATTGGTTCTAGTCTTGACAGCAGTGTGCATTTTCAGCTGCCTGTGGTTCCCATGTTCCGGGCCAGCTGATTTTAGGCCTTCCTCAAAAGAGAGCAGGTAAAAAAAAAAAAAGAACTTCTTTCAAGTTCAGGCTCCTTTGCTAACTGAAAGGCCCTTCTTTTTCATAGGCTTTCGTAGAGACAATGTTTGCCAGCAAATCCCCAGTGGATGAAGCCTTTCTGTATGCAAAGGTGAGTACTTCATGGTTGGAGGTGATATAGGGGGCTGGATGTTGGTTATCTTTCCAAGAAACTAGAAATGTAAAATCTCTCTATAATGTGCCTCCCACTGTAGCACATTTCTTCTTCACCCAGCTCTTGTGGTCCCTAGGACCACATAATATAGTTATTATCTTATTCTATAGTACATTTCTCTTGTACATAATTTAAGTAGTTATAACACCTATTTGTAAAGCCTCTTACTGCATCTGATTACCACAACTATCTTGAAGCAGTAGATGCCTGTTAATTACAAAATGCAGACTAATCAGCCTGCACGTTTGGTGTGGAATTTTGTAAGGCATTGCAGTGAGATGCCTGTCCGAGAAACAGCAGGATTTGACCTGCTGTTTTGACATAGATGGGCCTGTGCTGACATGGCACCGAATAGCAGTACTGACTTGGAAAGAAAATTATTTTAAGTGTATTTTACAGATCAATTTTTCACTCCGGATCAGGATTGTAAAACCTACTTGTAGGCATGTCCTGGACTGTTCTGTCCCACGTGGTTTTGGTAATTACAGAAAAGACATGTTATAATATATTGAGGATATAGAAGGTCTTTATAGGTGTAAGTGTATTAATTTCTATGCTTTCATCAGCTTCATCACTCAAGAAAAGTAAAGATCTTGAAGCTTACAGTGCCTTTTTTTTGGTGTTTTTTTTTTCCCCTCAGACATTGGGGGAGTGCATGCTTTCAAACCTTCTTAATTCAAAAGAGTCATGAAAATAGATACTGCTGTAAATACACTAGTGCTTTGTCATTGTAAAAGACAACAGCAAAACACAACTGTTGTCATGCTCACATTTAGGATCTTTGAAAATTCACAGAGTTGTACGGCAACTAAGAGAATTACTTTATATAAGAACAAATCCTCACCTGAATTGAAGTCCTCAGCACAAGAAGGGTGTGGACCTGTTGGAGCAGGTCCAGAGGAGGGCCACAAAGATGGTCAGAGTGCTGGAGCACCTCTCCTGTGAAGATAGGCTGAGGGAGTTGGGGTTGTTGAGCCTGGAGATGAGAAGGCTCCAGGGAGACCTTATAGCGGCCTTCCAGTGCCTGAAGGGGATCTACAAGAAAGACAGAGAGGAACTTTTTGCAAGGGCATGTAGTGATGAGGGGTAATGGCTTCAAACTGAAAGAGGTTAGATTTAGATTAGATATCAGGAAGAAAATTTTCACTCTGAGGGTGGTGAGGCACTGGAACAGGTTGCCCAGAGAAGTTGTGGATGCCCCATCCCCGGAAGTGTTCAAGGCCAGGCTGGGTGGGACTTTGAGCAATCTGGTCTGGTGAGAAGTGTCCCTGCCCATGGTGGGGGGTTGGAACTCAATGATCTTTAGGGTCCCTTCCAACCTAAACCATTCAATGATTTGTGACAACATAATGAATGTTTGATACAGTATTGAACAGCTTGCACCAGAAAAAACTTCCTTGAGACCAGATGCAGGCTTAAAACGCTCTATTGAAAAGTGGATAATTCTGTATTTTTTCTCCTCCAGTTCTTGGAAAACGCTCCATGCTGCTTTCATTTAGGGAACTCACATTCCAGTTTCACTTTGTGTTGTACAAATTAAGAAAACAGTTGTAGAACGTGAATCATAATAGCCCCAGGGCAGTTAGTCACCTGGATAGCCCACTAACAGTCTCCTCCTATGTGAATTGGTATTCCAGTTTGAATTCGAGTGCCGGGCTCGTGGTGCTGACATCTTGGCCTACCCCCCTGTTGTTGCTGGTGGCAACAGATCCAACACTTTGCACTATGTGAAGAACAATCAGCTCATCAAGGTAAATTACATGCTGTCCAGTAACTTAAAATGCAGTGCTGTGACACACTGTCCCCATATGCATCCCCTAGCTGCTCTTTGTTTTGACTGAGCAGATCAAAATACTCAAATACTTATTTTCAAGTGAGCAGGGGAAAGGAATCCTACCCTGGTTAGTTTTACTGTCGGTGAAAGATTAATTTCAGTCCATGTAGTCTCTTTCTCTACTCTTTGCACTTTCTACAGTATTTTCTGAACGCTGGAAGGACTTGCAAACAAGCTTGCAAATAACTTCATTGAGCGAGCAGGTCTGCTTCTACCCCACGTGCAGCAGTGTGCGGGGCTGGCTGGGTTGCTGACCTCATAAAGGAGAGGGAGCACTGCAGCAGGCAGAGTGAAGGCACTGTGGGTGTCTTCTGCTGTCACTTGCTTTGCAACATAAGGTGCAGTAGTGCATTCCTGCTCTGGCGAAGATGAAAAGCATTTCAGACTCCACGTGGGCCAGCAAAGCAGGAAAGGGGAACAAGGATCAGTGTTAGATGTAGAGACGTGGATTAGATGGCTGTATGTAAACTAACTTGTCTTGTCTTATTCTGAAGATTCAAACTATTGAATTGAACCCTCTCTAGCTTTCCTGATTTAGATTCAGATAAGTATTTTCAGGAGCAGTATTCCCCCACTGCTGTGAATTGTGAGATTCACTCTCAGAGGAACATATTTTTCCTCTGTCTTAATGCAAGATGAAACTTTCCCACTAGCATTATCTTTTCTTGAAGCTAGTGTGCTAGCAGAACTTGAAGTGATCTGCAGAGACAGATACACAAAAGATATGACAGGCTGCTTTTGGCAGAAAGAAACCTTCTTTGTTGTACTGTCATCCAAGGTCAGGCGTGCTCATGTAACTCCAGTTGCTTCTGTTGAAGTTGTTCAGTTAAATGACTGTCACTTGTTTTTTTCAAAACTGTTAAGTAGGAGGTTAAACCCATAAACTTGACTCTTTATTTTCCTTTGTGCACTACTTCCTGCAAATCTTGTTGCCTAATAGGCTAACAAAGTGTCTAATTTGGAAGGTATCTGAAAGCTGCTTGTGGACTTCATTCAGTCCACCACTTAGTGGACTGAGCTTTTAAGAAAGAGGACAAGCTGCATGACATAAGGCACTTCCTGGACAATCAAACCACAGGCTGAATTCCCTTAGCCAATAAATTGTTACTTAGCTTGTTTAATTGCTTAGAAGAGGGCAGGTGCTGTAATTTTATATTTTATTTAAAGATTTGAACCAGCTGTTCTGAAAAAGTTAAAAGTACAATTTAAATGGATAGTTTATGGCCTGTCTATTCAGTGGGATAGTGGGATCTGCTCACTGCTACTTTATCTACTATGTAAGTGTTTGTGCCACTTAACTGTACACAATGATAGTAGCTACTGGAATCAGTGCTAGCAGTGAAATTCTGCTTCTTATTTTTTCCCTTAACATGCTAGAATGATTCCTTGTCATTCCACATCATGGCTGTTTGCACAATCATGGGGTCTGTGGAGTGTATCTCTATAAAAGGCCTTGGATTGCATGTAGTGTAAATCCATAATAAATTTAATGCAAACTTTTGATATCAAGGTGCTGGAGCGGGTACAGAGGAGGGCAACGAAGCTGGTGAAGGGCCTGGAGAATAAATCGTACGAAGAACGATTGAGGGAGCTGGGACCGTTTAGTTTGAGGAAGAGGAGACTGAGGGGTGACCTCATCACTCTCTACAACTACTTGAAAGGACGTTGTAGAGAGGTTGGTGCTGGTCTCTTCTCACAAACAATTAGCATTAGAACAAGAGGGAATGACTTCAAGCTGCAACGGGGTAGGTTTAGACTGGACATTAGGAAGAAATTCTTCACAGAAAGAGTGGTCAGACACTGGAATAGGCTGCCCAGGGAGGTGGTTGAGTCACCATCCTTGGATGAGTTTAAGAGTCATTTAGATGTGGTGTTGGGGGATATGGTGTAGGGAAGAACTTTGTAGAGTAAGGTAGATGGTTGGACTCGATGATCCCAAGGGTCTTTTCCAACCTAGATGATTCTATGATTCTATGATTCAGAAGTTTTATTATCAGTCACCATTTCCTCAAAATAACGGAATGAGAAAATATACCTTTTAGGATCAGTATACTATGTGAGCCTGTGCTTCTAGATGAGAACCAGTGTTCTCCCAAAACTGGAAAAACTAGTTGATCCTTGGATGTTTATATACCTTTTCTTCAAGTGAATGTAATCTTCCCCTTTTCTGAGGCTTGTTGGGCGATGCTAAGAATAGAACTTTTTCACTAGGTCTTTCAGTTTTATGTAGTGCCCTTTGCCAAGCATCTTGCATCATCCAGTTCATCCTTCATTTTTGGAAGCTGATCATCTCCAAGGTATATGGAGTAAAGGGGAAGGTAAACCTTGTTTAATTTAATCTGTATTCTCCTTTTTAAGTTGTTCACTTATGAGCATCATACCCCCAAACCTCTCATGTGCGGCCTCTCTGAATAGTTGTTTGGGGTTTTTTTAATTAATGTTGTTCATTAATGTGACAGATTTTTATTATATTATTTCTATTTTTTATTTTTTTATTTCTATATATTACTGTCATAAAAATGTTTTTTATTCCTACTTTTTTTTTATTTATTTCTATATATTACTGTCATAAATAGCCACAAGAAAGATATCACCAGAGTTCTCCTGAGTTCAAAGCTAGAAGCAGAAAGATATCAGTAGAGTTCTCCTGAGTTCAAAGCTAGAAGCAAAGTTCTTCACCCTGTTGCAGGTACCAAGTGAAACCGTGCCGACCTCACCATTGGTTTAAGGAAGGATACTGTCCTGTATTGGAAAGTGCTAGTAACTAAAATAATGTTATATTAATGCATCTCCTCACTACAATATTATGAGGCACATTTTTCAACTTATCAAAACAAAACTGTTTCTGAAAAGCCTCAGAGAAATTGTCAATAGAAAATCAACCACAATTCACACATTATTAAGAAATATTAGAACAAAGTTCTGAATGTGTAAGGTGATACTTGCCATCTTAGGCAATGAAGGAGCAGCTAATGCTATTACATACTCTCACCTTCCCTAAACATTATGCATTGTTTTGTCATTAATTTTACTGAATTTCACTGAATTTTTAGAGTTGGAAGGGACCATAGGACCATCTAGTCCAACTCCCCTGCTGAAGCAGGATTGCCTAGAGCTAGAGCATGTTAACTGAATTTCACTGAATTTTTAGAGTGATTCAACTGATTTCAACAAAATTTTAGATTTCAACTGATTAATACCTGTATATACCCTTATACTTTGGGTAAAATGATACATTAGTACATGCTTAGCTTTTCAGTAGAGGGGCATTATTGAATCCCACCTAAAATACAACTGTATAAAAGATCATTAAAATTAACCTGATTTATCATCTTAGTCTGTTTTGGTGGCCCAGAATTGGTCTTTTTCATTCACTTGTGAAAAAGAAGAGGGTATGACCTGCAAGCAGATGTAGGATCAGCCTGAGAAATGCGTGCAGCAGAAGGCTCTATTGTCCCTTTTTTTTTTTTGTCAGAATGTTTGAAGAGTAGTTAATATAAACAACAAAATGCTTGGTCTTCAAGTGCCTGCTGGTTTCAGCTATGTTTAAATACCACGTGATAATTTGCTCTCTTCATTTTCTGTTAATAAAAAGATGTCTGCTCTGCCTGCTTCTAAGCTGGTAATATAAATCATTGTTTTTCTTAGACTTATCAAACATAAACCATGGACTCTGCAAAAGCCTTAATTAATACAAATGTGTTTTACAGGAAAAAATGGGTATTAAAATCCTTGGGTGTTAAAATCCTTGGGTATTAAAGTCCTATAAATAGATAATAAAATCTCTACTAAATTTCTAAACAATTTAATCTTCAGTTTACTGAGAAACACATCAAACTTTTATTTTGCTAATTTGAAAATTGAAACTGTTCCTTTATTTTGTTGTGCATCCTTATGAATTTGAAAACAAGTGCTCTTAGAAAGCCCAGGAGACTTCTAAAACAATTTGTTTCTAGGAGCCAAGATGACATTTAAGTTTTGTTTTTCCTACACCCTTGAAATGTAGTTTATTACATAAATATCTTGAAGTAAGACCTTAGCTGAAGTATTTTCCTTGTATTTTGTTTTTCATCACAATTTCTCATCTTTCTCTGGCACATTCTTTTGGTCAGCCGTACTGTTCTCATCTAAGTGAATGTGTGTGCGTGTTAGAATATCAGTCTGTGCATTCCTCTCCTCATACTCTTTTTTTTCATGATAGGCCAAAGTGATGGTCTGTGTTTTAAATGAGGAAGGCTTATTGAAAAGACTTTAAGCATTTATAAAATATACTAATGTATAAAAAGCTCTAATATCAATGATGTTCCAGAGGAAAAAGGAAAAGCTAGTCCTATTCAGTTAGTATTTCGCAAGGCTGTCTCAACAAAGCAGTCTTGCTTAAGGTAGCAATTCACTCTCTGAGAGGCCACTAGGAGAAGCTGTTTCCAAAGTTGAGGGCTGGAAACAATCTACAGTTAACCCAGTGCCCATCATATTTAATTCCCATTGGAACTGGAATACCATTTTTATCTCATGTGCCATAGATATTGACAGGCATCTTAATCCTATAGTACTTCAAGTGACCTCTGCAAATTATTACAGGTTTTAAGACCTCTAGACAGCAAAATATTTCTAGAGGGTGCTCCAAGGATTGTATCAAGTGACGAAAACCAGTCCATTCCCAGAGGAAAACCTAAATCCACCACCTAATCGATCACCTTCCCTGGAGTAACTGCCATCAGGACAGGAATCCTGCAAGACTGTCACAGTAGAAGTTTCTTTAAAAATTGTGGTCAACTTCTGGTTTTGGTGTCATTATTTACGTGTGTTACGGTCAAACAGCTACTTCCCACTTGAATTTACTAGCTCCAGTTCATGAGGTATTTATTTCAAATCTCTTCTGATATTTAAGTCTGAGTGAATTAAACAATTTGAGATGTCACCAGAGACAGCATTACATCTGTGCCAGTTAGCCTGTGATCTAAGCAGACAAGACAGGCCAATCCAAATCCAATTGACAGAGTTCTTAAAAAATGGAAGACTAATATAAGTAATAGAGAGAAGGCTACTCAGGTTTCGAGTGTTCACTGTTTCACCTAGTTCTCTAATCCCAAAAGCAGTTATGAAGAATAAGGAAGAAAAGAATGTGGAGGGAAGGAAAATTCACTCTCTCTTTACCTTCTTGAGAAGATAATGTTAAAATTAAAACTCTTCTTAAGACAGTCGATTATTTTTCTTGGTTGAGTTCTTGAAAGAGATGTCCCAGGCTGCAATAAGAAAGCTGAATACTAGTATTGGATTGAAAAAATCAAGTCCAAACCACTATCCATGACATTTGGGATAGTAGGAAAGGCACATTTGTTTTTGGTTTTAGTTGTAAAACATTTTTTGCATAGTTTATGGATGACCTAAATCTTTGAAAACCAAATGACTGCTTCAGAGTCTGATTTTCTTGGCAGGAACAATAATTGTTAAATAAAAGTAACAGGCTCAAACCAGTGCTACTTTGTTTTATTCTGTCTTTATAGCAATTAAAAAAAAAGATCGAGAAGATAAAATGAGTGGGAATTTTGAAAGTATTTCTCTATTTTTTCTATCTCAGCTCATCTCAGAGTCAAATTCTTTTTTCTGTGGATTCTTTTTTCTCAGTGGTAGATAGATATTCCCAAGAGTAGCAAAAAATTATCGCCAGCACAATACATGTTATGAAAATGCATTTTTATATTCTGCTTGTTGCAATAAGGCTAATGAGAAGAACCAAATAATGATTTAGAGTATGTGCTGTTTTCTAAAAGCATGTTTTCAAGAGAAAGTTTTTCAGTGCTGTAGACACTCATTTTTCTAACATTTGCTTCTATGCAAACATCCACTGAAAATATATTTAACAGTTCTGAAAATTTTAGATGTTGTCAGCGAGGTTCTTTGTGGCAACAAACTCAGTGAAGTGACAGGTCCCCGGTACGTAGCAATCCCAGCCTTAGTGCAGGTTGACAGATATGACATCCTACTGGCTCACCTTTTTCACTTACTGTTATCTGGACCCCTAGGTCTTTTCTGTCATATATATGACATGCCTCGGTGAGGTTTAATATGACAGAACTATTTACTTTATCACTCCAGAGCACGATCTCTCCTGACAATGAAATCAGACGGTGCAATTTACTTAAATTTGAACCCATTCCATCTGTCAGAAGGCTGAGGTAAAGTATCCTGGCATCCATCAAAAGAGAGAAGATAAGTTATTGGCTCTTTCACATCAAATTTATACAATAGTATATTGATGTGCCTGGTTACTCATATCTCCACCATATCTGATTTTTATTGTTGTCTTCACAATAATTTAAGGAGTTGAGGTGTTCTTTCCACCTTGACTTGACAGATCACAAATATAAGTGATTTAAAGGGTGAGAGAATTGTTTATGTCATGACCAGGTGGCAACTCAGCCCTTCTAGGTTTAAGTATAGTGCAAACAGTTAAAGTAACAATTTAGCAAAAAGACGTTCATAAAATCTGAGAATGATTCTTAGAACATTCATAGAATGTTGTCTTTCTTCGTGTCATTTTACTACAATTTTCTCAGTTCTAGAAACATTGAGATACAGTTTTGGAGGCTCTGAAGGAGGTACATGGCAGAACGACACTTATTGTCAGGGTCAGAAGCTCAGGTAGGAAGTAGTAGCTGGTTTGTTACCCTGGAGCTGGAAGTTATGAAAGTTACTGGAAGTTTTCAGATACTTCTTTTTAAAGTGTGCTCTATGTGGGGAAGTTTAGACTGCATGGCAAAAATACCATTTGGGAAATGTGTATGTAAATTTCTTTAATTTTGTTACTATTTTACTATAAATACATTAATAACAACTTTAGGCTAAGAATTTAGCCTGTGTGCTTAACATACTTAATACAAAGCTTATTATTCATTAGTGGGACTTAAATTTGATGTTAAAAAACTACTAGTGTTTTTTTTTTCTTAAAGACTTTTTTTTAGACTTTTAAAGACTTTTTAAAGACTCTATTTGTTGTTGCATCCATTATACTATGTTTATATGGAAGTCTTGTTTACCTGCTGCTATTTGTCAATATGGGATGGGGGACCAAAAATCCATGCTCACTCTAAGCAGGGGATTCCTAGGTGTTGCCTGCTCTGGCTTTTCTCACTGTAGGTTGCCTCCCACCTTTATTTTAAAATCATTTTCAGACATATTGAGCGTCTGGGAAAATATCTGGAGGATTCAAAGAGTTGAAACTCAACAGGATCCGAGTAGGCCACTCTATTGTGCCAGTAGTACTAATTTTCTTGAGAAAGAATATTATATATCTTTGAGAATTATTTGGGAGAAATGTATGTACCCTGTGTTCGTATTGGGATCAGGTAGAAACTTAGGACTTGAGTTTAAAATTCAGCTCAAAAGTTAATTTGTTTGTCTAGTTGCAGTCTGTTCTTTAACTATATTCACAAGTTACTGTTTATCCTTCAAGGCAATGGGAAATGGGAAAGGAGAGTTAGTACATTAACTAAAAGCTTTGAAAATAAAGAACACTGTTCAAAGAGGAATCAGCGTGAAGATATATCAATAATTATTAAACATTTGATATTACAGGCCAGATGGAATTGGAACAGTATCTGTTGAAGAGAAAGAAAGGTTTGAAGAGATTAAGGACAGACTTTCCTCCCTTTTAGAAAACCAAATAAGCCATTTCAGGTGAGTCTATAATTTATTTAATGAATGCTAAGTTTTTTCTGGAAGAATTTTCTCTTGGTGTTCAATTTTGTCTCAAACAAGTGGAGTGGAAATAAAATAGTCTACTGCAAAGAAGTTTTAAATATATTATCTGGAATAATCTATCTACAGAAGTGATTGTGCTTAAAATTTATTTGTGTGTCATGTGAGTTGAATTTTTCTGTGGTAGAAAAGATTGTGCAAGAATATAGGCCTGATTTCTGTTGATGGATTTAAACTTTAAGATTTCTATAAGTCTAACTAAGAAAATTGAATGAAAATGACCAAGCCATAGCAATTTCTAGATTAGTACTGATCAGAAAAATCATATGCTTAGAGAAAATATTTGATTGACAGCAGTTAAATCTTTTCTAGATGTCTAATGTCATTTTCTTGGTTTCATGATACACTTATCTTTCCTAAATCATCTAAGGTCCATCACCCTGAATAAAGAGTTTGTCATATGTGTGAACTGTCAATACCAGTAGATGTTTAGGGAAGGAGTACAAGAAACGGAGCAAACTTGGGATGATATTTCGTTTGTTTTCTAGCAACTGATGATTTATGAAGCTTAGCATAAAAGTCTATTAGTTCATCACGCTAAGCCAACCTATCTTTCATTATTTGATCAATCTAATCCTTTTTTAGAATGTATTTATAGAATTTTTTTGTCTCTGTATCACTGTATGACAACCAGTTCTGCAGTTTAAATAGTGCTGTGTGAAATGGCTTTCTTCTGTTTGGCAAGGTTGGCTATAAATTTGTTGGATACCCCTCTGGTTTGATGAGGTGTCCAATATTCATTGGTATCTGGTATGTTGGTGACTAGGTTTTGGGGGATTTGTTGAGCATAGAGGACATAGCAGTCTTCACTTAGGTTTTCATCTCTGAGCTAGGATTCTCCTTGGGGGGTATTCCTTTGGGGGAAAAAAATGGGGCTCCCTTCCTTAATTTTCTTTAAAGATACTTTCCTGACACATTTCCTGTTTCCTGTTGTCCATGGGATTAAATAGCTCCTGCCAGAGAAGCAATACAGAGCAGTATAGAATCATAGAATGGTTTGGGCTGAAAGGGACCTTCTGCTTCCACTGTTGTTTCTACTGTCAGTTTCAACATCCATGTTATGTACATGTGCCCCGGAGTATTTTAGAAACTTTCATGTCCTTGTTCAGAAAGGTTTTACAGTTTTTAAATGCCAGATTCTCTAGAGTAACCTCTTTATCTTTCTCATGGAGTCAAACAGAGAGGGTTTTTTGTTTGGTTTTTTGGACACTTTTTTTCACTTGTGGCATGTGTTTGAATTGGCTTCCTCCTTTTTTAATTTTCCCTCAGGCTGCTTGCTGGTTTCTTGCTGTTTTGATTGCTGCTTTAGGGTTTTGGCTTTTGTTTTTCAAGTTCTTTGTTTTTTCATAATTCCCATTCTTGAATACACATGTACTAAATATACATGTACTTAGTTTTTTTGTTCTCTTTTGCTATGTTATTAAGTGTTGTTTTATGATCACTACTACAGAGCACCTCTCCTGCTTTGCACCTCTCAAACCATGTCCTCTTCATGTTTGAGGCCAAATCCAGAATAACATCTTTTCCTTTGGGTCCTAAATTAACTGTCCAAGGAAGAAATTCAGAACTGTGTCGCAAAATATTTTCATCATATCCTGAAGAGACATTGATCAAGTGTACATGTGTGTAGTTGAAATCTCTTGCTATTTGTCATCAATTTTCAGCTCCTCTAATCTCACTTAGCATTTCCTAATCACTGTCATTATCCTAATTAGAGGGTCAGTGGTGCAGACTTTCAAAGATCAACAACACCTTTTTTTTTTTTTTTTTTTTTCCCTGTAATATGTTGGACCTTTTCTAAGCTTTGCCCTCGCTCCATTGCTTAGCATTGCATGCACTGGTCAGCTGTCATTGTGGACAGTGTACCTGAAGAGTGTATTTCTCTTCCTGCCTTTTCAGAGATGCATTGAACATTTTCTGTGTCCACCTAGGTCACTAGGTCACAACCATCTGAAAAAGGTGCTCTACCATGCCTGTCAGCTAACCCACAGCTTCCCTATGGCCTTTTTAATTTTATTTTTCATTACTATCAGCCTGGATTCATTGAAATTAAAACGCAGTCTGCCCATTCCATGCTGGTGGCTCTTATCTAATATATTTCCCAGTTCTTAAGGTACTTAAACTTTTCCTCTCTGGCATCTTACCTACCCACCAAGACTCCAGTTGCCTGCCTACCATCAAATGTGGGAGAGCAAATATTTCAGAAAAAGCTGACATAAGCGTCTTGGACTTAACCTCTTGCCTGGCTGTGTGATTTTAATCTCTGGAGTGTTCCTCCTATACTTCTGTATGTCACTGGTACTAATGTAGACCACGAGTGCTGCTCCTTCTCTGTTCTCCCTTAGGTAACATATAAACATCTCCTGAGGTCCACTACCTTTGTACCCAGTTAGCAACTTACTGCTTTGTTGTCTTGGGTGTCACAGACCCAATTGTCCATATGTCTAATAATTGAATGGAACATTCTCACCATCTATGTCTCCGTGTCCTTAAAGAGCCCTTCAAATGTGGGGGCATCCTTGGCACAGCTGAGCAGTATGATATCAGCTGCCATGGGGGTTTTATCCAAGAGACTGAATTTCTCCTTGCCAGCAAGATGCTGCTTCCCTGCCTCCTCAGCAGCACAGAGGCGGGACTGCTGAGTATCCCTTTAGGCCTGTACTGTGAACATTTCCTTTTCTTTAATTGCTTATCTCAAGAAAACAAATCGTCTCTGTCAGAAGCTCCTTGCACCAATTGCACACGTAAGTTTGCTGCCCACGTTGTACTCATACCTATTTTCTCTGCAATAAACTGAGTAACCCCTGTTCTACTATGGGACTTCTGTCTGCATCATGAACTTAAAACTGGTTGGGTTTTGGAAGCTTGTTATGTTATTTACATTGCAGAACATACCTGCAAGGAACTCTTTGATTTAAAATGTTAACTATAATTTTTAAAAGGGTGACATTTATTCTGAAACTACCATTAGAGGTTGATAGGAATGAACAGCGGGAAAGACAAGTCAAGGATTGTGGAAATATGAAGGGAGGAGGAGACAAAGCACCTAAAGATGTGTTCTGTTTTAAGATGACTTAACGCCTAAGGTTCATTAAATCTGCTTTGCTAATTTGTTAACCTGTCCCCAAAAAACATTAGCACTACAGTAAGAATGAAACAGAATGGGGCAAAGCAAATACTGGAATTCTTACTGCAGAAAATCCTTTTTTGACCTTATTTACAGGGCTTTATTTTGGCTGACCAAAATGTGTATCTAAAATTCACTGATCTGAATCCTTTTATCATTAGAAAAGATTTGACTATTGGAAAACATTAGAATACAAGGCTACTGTTCTAAGTGAGTAATAATAAGAAAAAAATAATCTCAGCAATGTAAGAAATCCTTTTTCCAATTGGGGATATTCAGCAAGATTTTATAGACAGGATTAAGAGAGGTTACAGTTGTTTAAGCTTTGTGGTCTCATAGAACTGTTATATTGCATCTCCAGTAGACAAAATGAAAAACAAGGCTATAAATGGGATCACTTTTTAATTTACATAATTTTAGAAGTATCAAGACAGAAATGGGCATGGTTTCAGTTGTATCTGATAAGATTAAGATTAAATAAAATGTTTTTCCAAGCTATTTATAATAGAATAGGAAAAATCATGGAATATCTACTGGCATTTTTATTCCCATATATCTCTAGAAACTTAAATATTTGACACTTTATCTTAATCCAATATTAACACAAGATATAATATACAGACTGCTATTTCACAGCTCCAGTAGCTGTCATGGCTACATGACAAATACTACCTCTTTCCAGGAAGATGACAATTAGTCTCATCAGAGACCATTAGTCTCTCTATTATCCTTCATAGTTGAGAAAGTGGAAGTGATGCTTTTTGTCTTTTGTATTTTTGATCTATTTAGGCCTGAGCTGCTGGTGGTCTGATGCTGCTGTACTATGTGTATGCTCCATGGCAGACTACTGAAGAGGCCCTCCTGCTCTCATTAGTACTCTGCATATGGGAGTCTTCTGCTAACATAATTTAATGCCAGTTGTGTACTTACATCTCAAAGTAAATTCTTAACTTATGTATAATAATTCTGGTAATTTCCTCCTACTCTTTTTTCTTTTTTCCTTTTTCCTTTTTTTTTTTTAACTTTTTAAGATACTGTTTCCCTTTTGGACGTCCTGAAGGAGCTTTAAAAGCCACACTTTCATTACTTGAAAGGGTAAGTTTGAGAATATATTTTAAATTCTGCTTGAGTACTAAGCCTGCATTTTTCTTTTGCTTTCAGGCTGCTGAAAGCAGACTCATATCTTCTCAGGTACTTTACTGCTGTTTTTAATTGTTCACTGGGAAATTTCTTCCTCAGTATTTTCCACAGAGGAAAACAGCTGTTTTCTGTAGGACTTATTTATTGGACTTTCACTTCAAGCCACAGTAGTGATTCTCTGTTTCTTTATAATTTAATGATTACCCAGCACTACCTTTAAAGTATGCAAGTCTACTCTGTAACCCCCCTTTCCTGCTTTCTATGGGTTCTGTGCTGCTGATGTTGTCTGTAATGATATGTAACATTAAAAAGCTTCTGTATAATCCAAATAATCTTCCATAAACATGTAATCTAGTCAATTTAAGAAGAAAAAGCTATAAGCAGCAAAACTGTCATGGACAGCTATAAATAAAAACTCCTGCCCAGCAAATTCTTATGTATTGACTGGAAAAGAGAGTACCTTGTAATGGCACAAGCATCTCAGACTTCTCTGAGGAAAGGGAACTTTAAATTCCAGCAGAGATTCCAGAGGAATTGTATCAGCAGGAGCCCAGTGAAGGTATGAATTCAAAAAAAGCTTAGATCCCGGTCTGTGTGGCTCTGTGAACATCTGAGAGATCTGGTTCTGGGGAGTGTCAGTTGTTTTGCACTGCAGAACGCTCCATGGATGGAGATCCTGTCTTAGAAATGCTCTGCCATGTTCAAAAACACATAGTCTGGATATATATATGTTTTCTTTCACTTACAGTCTCAGTGATTATAGTGCTGTGTAGGTTGCTCTGTGTTATATGAAAGAGCCATTTCCTCTCACTGTTCCTGTTGTAACAAATAGCAGTGGTACCCTCTGTCTGCTGCTCAAGCAACAGCGTTGTCAGTTTGGGCTGGGAGTAAATGTCCATGCCTATCCCTGTGAATGCACAGTGTGTTACAAACATTTTATTTTACCTGTCTGAAAATTTTGGAATAAAACCAGATTCAGAATAAAAGTTTTTGAATACTGTATTTTCACTTGTTGGTAACCCAGAAGTTACTCATTAAGAAGAAGCAAGTTAACAAAGGTAGGTACGTCATATGCGTGTGTAACTAACGGAAGGAGTCTGCTTTGCAACATCTTCCTAATAGCTTCTCTGTTGCTGAACCTGTTTCTTTTCTCCTATATTCTTCCCCAGATCATACCTCTTTCTCATTTTCTCTAACAGTATTTTTTATATGTTGTATAATGTATATGTTGTTTGTATGTTGTATAAAGGTGTAGCTTTTTTGGGGATCCATTGGAGAAGCAATTTTAAAAAGTTGTGAGTTGTCTGAAATGTCATTGTTTACATTCAGATGTGGTAGAAACATATTGAGTTTTGTTTACATCAGTTGAAATTACAATTACATTACAAATTACAAGCAAATTACATTTGTTTACCAGTTGAAAGTTATAGAGTATAGAATTAAAGTAAAAATGCAAGTGAATTGTTAACAATATTTATTCAATTTTTTTAGATGACCAATGTTCATATTAGTAACCCAGAGTATATAATGTTGCATTCATATAAAGAGGTATATATTCAGAGTTTGCCTCACTTGCAACAGATGATCCATTTTATCAAAGTCCTATATTTTAAAAAAAAATAGGCCTTAAAAACTGGCAGGTTTTAGGAAAGCCTTATATGATCTGTTTTTCTACTTGTCTGTAATAAAATATTCCACCAGAAGGTCAGTATTTCCCCTGCCTACTCTAGATGACTGTTTTTCACAGCAAGGACATGCTGAATTTGCATACTTTATGAAGGAGGAAACACAAGTCGGTATTAGCTAGCTCTCACGGTGGTGTTCACAGTTTCTCCTTTACACTGTTGAAGAGTCAATGGTTATGCAATAGTGGAAGCTTTTCCACACTTGAGAACCAAGCAAATTTCCACATTCACAACTTTAGTGGGCACCATGATCCAGCCCATCCACGAAATGCTCTTGCTATACTGGTCTTGGTGTCACCCAAGTGAAGACTGACTGGCATGCTGCAAGTTGCCAAACGGTAGGGCTATTGTATATAAATACCATATAGGCAGTCAAATCTGGGTTGAATAGGAACCTTCAGAGACAAATATCTAGTTCCAGCTGAAATAGTTCCCTTTTGCTTTCTGCCTTTAGTCATTATCAGATCTGTAGTAACTTTAGAATACTTTTATCCTTTTCCCTTGGAGTTTGGGTAATGAGTGTAACCAAGCGGTGTAATTGTCTCTGGCACAGGTTTTAATGAAAGATATTGCCACTCCCATACCAGCGGAAGAGGTGAAGAAAGTGGTTAGAAAATGTCTGGAGAAGGCTGCCTTGATCAATTACACTCGACTTACAGAATATGCCAAAATAGAAGGTTAGTACAGCGATCAACTGCCAAAGTGGCTGTAAAAGTCAACAATGCCTCTTAACTGAATATTCTGTGAGCAGCCTTTTCCCTTTCCTGAACAAACCCCTTCCACGGCAAGGGGAAATGTCTCATTAAAATCTCAGCTGGTGAACTATGGAGCTTTTTCCTATTCATTGCTTTAATATGCCTCCTGGGACCCTGTTTGAATGGAAGACTAGGACTTCTTAATTTAAGTTGCTCTTTGTTCTTACTTTTGAGTTCTCCATAAATCTAAAAGGTTGTTTATGGGTTATTTTTTATTTCTCAAACTATTTCTAGTAATTAAACTACTGACAGGAAATTTTTTTCCTTATCAGCAGTAACAGTACCTTGAAACTTGAAAACTCTGGATATAGATGTTTTTCTGATGTACTTACAAGAAAGGCAGATAGATAAATCTTATTTATTTTTGCTGTTGTGTTGTCAGATATATAATAATAACCCAATCATTAAAACCTTCATTACATCCTGATTTCCTGAATGAACTAATGGGGAAAATACTAGTGGTAATCACCATTTTTTCTGGAATATACGTATGTTCTAGAATGTATATCATTAAATTAATGAAGATTTTGCTCAAAAAAAATTGCTAGCTTACGCAATGTCATTTTAATATTTGTAAAACTTAGGTAAAACACAAAGGAATTCATAATAGTCAGTTGCCTTTTCAAGACACATCTGTTAATCTCCATAAAGTGCAGAAGGCTTGAGATATATTTGTACAGATATATTCAGGAGTAGAAAACAGTGTTTGCACATCTATACATCTGGTTTTTTGGAATTAGAGTCAATTAGCAGGAAAATACATGAAGGATGAATTCTGCTTTAAAAAATTCAATTTTTATGCATAGTATGTTTTTTCATAGCAGGTATTTCTAGCAATGACCTAGAAGAAATAGAGTTATCATAGCAGCAAAATGAAGAAGCCTTATATGTTTGCGATATTATAAAGCAAACTTTTTCCTTTTTTTCCTTTTCTGCTCAAATTCTCTGAAAAACATGAGGTAACCAATCTGACAAGTGATTAACAAAAAACCCATCTGATCACTATAGCAACCTGTATTATATCATGGGAATATCAACATGAAACCATCTTAGTAACCAGTTTATCATAATTAATTATGATATCATGTTGTGTTAAGGAAAGGATGAATATTAAATCTATTCTAGAAAATGAAATAGCAAAAATACTGGTTTTCATTAGTTGTTATCTATCTGTTTTCATAAAAGGGATTTTTTTTTTAATGGTCAGTGTTTCATTTTTTTAGCAAACCTGTTGGAATAATGGGTATAAAAATAGTACCATTTTTAAAAGATGACAAAAGCATGCAAATGATACCTAAACTTGCTGACACTAAATTGAATTGCAAAAGTTTTTTACAGTACAGTAAATACATCTTTGTCAAGGATTTTTAACTATATCTTAGAGGATTATGGCATTTCCACTGTGAGTAGCAAATTTTGCACCTTAAAATATGCACACTGTTAACACTGCAGTAAGTTGGAACAGAACATAAAACTGCTGTCCATCCCATCCATGGCTTATTTTGACTTGCAAATTTATTTTTGGATTTATTGTATTTGGTTGAAACACAACTAGATTTCTGTAAGTAGTTGTACACTTACCTATTTGTAAACCCAAAGCACAATAGATAATTGCATATATGTCTGATACCTCAACGAGAAATAAGTTGAGTTCTTTTCTGAGAATAGAGTACTGTTTGAAAGTGAAGGACTCCAGCATTATAACAACAGAAAATTAAACACATTGGTTTTCAGTAGCAATACTACCTGTATTTGTCTCTTTTTATACTCAGGTCATTACAAATATCCTACATTTTTAGCAATATATGTAATAGTTTTTAGCAATAGGTTCCATTATTCTTCTTTAGGTTTATAGGAGCATTATTATATCTGTACACTGAAATTACCTTCTTCTCTTGAAAGTAATGCATGTTAGTGTTTACATTAATTGTTTGCTTCTCAAATTACATACAGAAAGCACATCATCATTAACTTTATAACATTACTGATGTCCTCAAATGTAGCTGGCATTCATTGTTGGCATTTTTTTCCTATTCTTTAAATATTTCTTTGGTGAACATCATCATATCAGTCAGTCAAAATGCAACTGTTGCATGATAATATCAGCTGTGGTCCAATAGTCCAATAGAGATGCAAAGATTGCTCTAAAGAAAAAAAAAAATCTTACATTCTTATATTATTCTACTATTATTTATGTTATGTTTCTAATTTCCCCGGCACAATATGGATGCAAACTCAGCCACTAAGCCTGAAATAGAGACTGTGTAGACCTAGTAAATAAAAATATACTACCCAACCACATACACCATTTCTCCCTCAGCTGAGAAAACCCATCACTTGGGTGAGCTGTCTGTCAGGACTCTCACTGCTATACTCAAGATTTTAAGAAGATTTTAACTCCTTATTTGGTATTTATTCTGCTCTAATGAAACAAAAATAGTTATATTTCTGTAATGATGTTTTTCTTCTCTCTTTCTTTTTTTGTTTTAAATTTAGCAACAGCAGAAAAGGACTCAGGTGATTACTATTTGTGTGCATGTCTGCATGTACTGCAGATTTAGTGTGTTGTGTCTGTTGTTTTATTATTTTTGTTGATTTCAACAGTATCAAGATATTAGCCAGAATATGTGTGAACAAAAAAATTATTTTTTATGTAGTATAGCCCATGCATTCTTCATTTACGCTGATATTTAACTATGATGTGCATATTTATTAACAATTTAGATAATGTTACATTTTGGAATATGATGCAATTCTAGTTTCTGTGAAAGAGGTGTAACTAAGTGATGCGGAAAAGTTTGGCTGTTAAATTCAAAAATCAGTTTGTGTATTTAGAGAAACATAGTTTCATAGTCATCAGCAAACATGGTATCAATTTTTAAATGGATTGCTGGATTTATTGATGAAGGTCTTAACAGGACAATTAGTTGCATAAAGCTGGTTTTAAATTTCTCTGATATGGCTTTGTTTAATGATATATTTATTTTTCTAGTTACAACTGAAAGTTGTGAAGATGGTAGGTCTTTGTGTTCCTCATTTCCTGAAGCTGATATGTTGTATATTCTCCAATAGGGCAGAGAGTTTTTTGAGTGCTTATATCCAAATATTTGATAGAGTGATCATAAAAAGAGCATAGCTGAAGTAGTATTTGTGGCTGAGTAGTACTGGCTGCATAGAAGTATGAGGGACTGTGCATATATATGCTTGGAAGTAGATGCGCACACTACTTTGACTTTGTCATACCTATTTTAAAGATGTACACACAGAACCAGTGGAAGCCTGATCATTGTGCTTTATGGGGTTTCCACAAGTATCAGCCACAGTTACAGGAAGGGGCATTGTTTTCTTAGCATGAAATCATTTTTCGTCTGGAAAGACTGGGGGTGATGACTGTAAAGGTTGCATGAAATTTGTTCTAAATGGAGCTCCTTGCCAATGAGGGGCTTGAAGGGAGAAAGATGGTTCATTTCTGGAGGAACAGCTTTTTTATCCAGTAAACAAGGAAAAGATACCAACAAATTATAGAAACTAATTTTTTTACAGTCATTATTGAAGATTCAGAAAATTCCATTGGTTCCCAAAACTTCCACTGGTTTTCATTTGAAAGCTTTATATGCTCTCAAAATAGAAGAACTCTGTTTGGAATTGCTAAAAAAGAAAGCTGATGATGCAGTGCTGGTATAGGCATTCGTTCCTCAGCCTGTTAGACTGAGGTGACACGAGCTCATATTGATCAGCTGATTCAGAGCGCTTCAAGGCTCCTTCAGCAACTTCTCTGTGAAAGGACCTATCTCTCACCATCAAATACAAATGCAGCCTAAGAAAGTTTCCCTACTCAGTAAAATATCTAAATCTAGATAGCACAAATATTCAATTTAGAATTTTTACACCTGTAGGTATTGAAGAAAATATCTCTTCAAATTAGAAATTTAGAAAAATTTTGAAATTCATTTGTGAAATGAGAAAGCTAATTCTAGAGTTTGTGTTCTTTGACCTTTGTGCTCTAAAACATCAGCTGTACACTTTTATATAGTCTGCATCACCTCAAGTACAAATCTTCTGCCACACACGCTTGCTATTCATATGTTCTTGCAGACTCATTATATCAGAAATAGAGACCATTAAGCACAGATGACATGCAGTTACAAGCACTGGAAAGAAAGAAAAACAACAAAACTGTACCTGATTTCAGTCATTTTACATTAGGTTTATGAGGTTTATACACACTTTGAAACAGACTATTACCATGTTCTTAAGATAGGATAGCAAAGCTGTCCCTTAAGTGACCTGGCAGATAAATATATTAGATAATGGATGAGAGGAAAGCCTATCACATACAGCGAGTAAATGGAAATTCACTGCATAAGTTAGGTGAAGCTAGAGGTTTATACGCTGTGTTTATAATTTAATTGCTTAATTAAACTCTGCTTCTGACTAAAAATGCAGCTGAAAATTAATCAGATAACTCTAAAAAAATACTTTTATTAAAAGGACTGTGTTCCACCAGAATTTTGTGTCCCATTAAACCCTTTTCTCTAATGCAAAAAATGAAGCAGCTGAAAGGAATCACAATAAAGTTATATTTTAGCCCAGCTAACAGGGCCAAATCCTGCTCCTATTGGTGTCATTACCTAAACTCCTACAGTTTTCATCATGAACTTGATGTACAATATGCTTAGCTCTATTAGCATATGTTGCATTGTCATGGAAAATAAGGAAAAACTATTTCTTGATAACTAGTATTTACTCTTTAACTTGTGCACCAGATACTGTATGGAGATTCTTGAATTGCAGGAGTTGTCCTTGTTAGGTAATACAGAGGTGAACATGCAAATTCTTTTTCGTACGAGGATCCTTTTCCAGCAGTGTGGTTGCCAGGTTCCCAGGTCTGTTCCCGAAGTGCTCTCATTTTCACAGTCTCAATTGAGCAAGACTCTGAATGCTTTCCCAGAAGACAGTGGTTACTTTCTTAATGGCAGACACAGTGGTATAAGCAGCACTTGCAGCAACAGGATTTGTTTGCAGTCAGGATGACATTTTGTTTAGCACTCACATGCCGTTGTACTATTATGAATATAGAACAGCTTTTTTAGTAAAAATTACATTTGCAATAATAATTACACAGGGTTAAGCATGTCATTCCTTACGACATGTACAGATGAAATTCTCATGGAGTAGCTAATCTGTTCAGTCAGTATAATTGGCATTATGAGGAGATCAGCAGCAAACCTACTATTCTAATTTGAACTATGTCTAAGAACTCCCATATAATGTCCTTGTAGTTTGCAGCAAGGATTTATAATTTTTCAAGGAGATGATCACAGCATCAATATGTGAATATCTCTTTTTAAGTATAAACCATTTTCATTTCAGTACATGCTGCCTTTGTGACTTCACTACCTGAAAGTACTTTTTAGATCATTTTGTGTATGGCATATTTTCTTGTCTTATTCAGTATTTAACTTGAGTTAACTCTTCCCATAGATAATGCTGAATATAACTGGATCTGCTAAATGCTGAGGCCAGAGACAAATGCCATCCTTCGGATGCATTTTGTATAGCGTCCAATGAACAGCTTATAGAAATTTGCATGCCTCCCTCACCTGTTTTCTGTCCTTCAAAAGAAATGGCCTTCCTTATATGGAATTCATATTTTTTACTTCTTTTATATACATCCATTAACACAGAGTTACTTTATTTCTTCTCAGAAATGAATGGTTTTCCTCATTTAAATGTATTTGAAATCTGAATGGCTGAGAAGTAATGGACTCTGCTAGTGCTGCTGTCATTGCATAAGAGAGGTGATAGAAACTTACATCTAAATACATTTTTTAGCACAAGGGCATTACCTTGCTGCGGAGGAAAAGAAGAGAGTGGGTTAGGGATTAAAGAGGTAAATGGCTGCAAAGAGAACAGGGCACTATCTGTCATTGTCCATAAATACTCGTTTCTGAGGCAATAGACAGACTGTAAAGATTTGAATTATTAGGTAGTTGTCTTTTAACTCATTGTTTTTAAAAGTCTGTAGTAACTGAATATACTGGGCTTCTTCTGCCGATCAGTTTCAATAAGAGAAATGAGAATAGATTCTATTAAAATCAAAGCAGATAGTTACTGTGTTGTCAGTTGTTCAAAAGACAAATCACAGTAGTCATCCCAATATTTCTATCTATCAGACAAACTGGCAAAGGCTGAATAACTGTTAACTCCATACAATTGAAGGTCAGGAGCAACTCATCATCTCTCTGGTTTTTAAAGAACATCAATCGTTAATATACTCATTACATGCAAGTTTCTAAAGGAAGGGTAGTATGTAAATGCCCTCAAGGCTCAGAAGGATCTATCTGACTTAAAAAGAACACTACAAACATTATTGAAATTGAGAAGGCAAGTGGAGAGAGTCATTGTACCTGGAGAGGACTTGATTAAAGCTCTCCATCCATGTTCATTTCACTGAACAAACAAAAACGAATGAGTTGCACAGCGGCACAGCACCTTCTTGGTCTCTGCTTGTTGTGCAATTAAATGGAAAGAGGATATGGGCAAATATCCCTGATTTCAATTTTGGAGCAGAGGTCTGGAGAAGAACCCCTGGATTGTTAGGTCCAGGTCCTGATACCTCCTTCATAAAGGAACCTGCATCCTCTCTTAACAGCTGGGCTGAGTCTTTGTTTGTCACTGTTCTTCCCCTTTCCTGCCCCCTGCTTTACCCATGTGAAGGCCGTGTCAAATCCTGTTTGCTCTATAGGTGAAGGAACTACCATACAGTCAAATTAGTTCCTAGATTTTAGCATGCTAAGCTTGTCCTCTATCCCTAATGAAGGAGGGATAGCTCCCTCTCTTGTTAGCAGTTCATCATTTCCAGTTCCTCCTCACCCTATGATGCATTTTCAAGACAATTGTTTTATACAACTTATATAAGGCTTTCATCCCTTTGTCTCAGAGTTTCGGCCTCCTCTTTTTCATCTGTATCATCTGAGGTGCCTTTCTCTATTAAACTTCAGCCTTCTTGAACACTGGGGACCAGAACTATGCAGTGCAGTCATCTCCATGAGATGCCTTACACAGTACTAATAGTGCACTTGTCTTTTTGTGTCGCTATCATGCTTGTGGTACACAGCCATTCTGTGAAAAGTTAATTCAACCCAGTCTTCAGAGTTTTGATAGTTTCCAGCTAATGACTTCTCAGTTTATACCAAATGTTTATTGTTGTTCATGTGTCAAAATGTATTGTCCTCCCTCTTAAAGTATTAAATTTTGTTTATTTCTCATTCTTCTGAATTATCCAATTCTTGTTACTTCATTTTGACCCTGCTGTCCATTGCCAGTGTTCTACAACATTGTCACTGGTGCACTCCTAATATTTTTCCTAAAGTCATTGGTGAAAATATTAAGGAAGCTCAGCCTTAAGACAGATCTTCAAAGATTCCTCAAGAAACCTTTCTTTGCTCTTTCTCAATGCTACCCATTGTCTTTCTCTTGAGGCAGCTTCTTTATCTAACACATAGTGTCTTTTTTAATCCTCATTTTCATCAGCTTAACTGGTAGTTTTCCCATGAGGCACAGTATCAAATGCTTTAGTAAAGTCAGCATAGATGAGATCCACTGAATTTCTTTTCTAAGAAAATATCCTATCAAGAAAAGCTACTGCACAAGTCTAACACGACTGTATTACATTTATTCTATTTTCTCTTAATTTTATGTCCTCAATTAGTCATTTCTTCAAAATTTGTTTTAAAGTTAATAATTGTCAACATTACATTTCCCTCCTGCTTACCAGCCAGCATTGGATTTGCTGTTCTCATCTTTCAGTAACTCCCCAAAATTTAGACTCTTAAAATTATTAGATTTTTTTAAAAAACACTTGTTACTAAGTCTACACTTTCAAGTGCCAGTTTTCTCTCAGTTTAGTGTGTCAGTTATTCACGTCCCTTCATTCGTAGAGCTCTTCAGTTTGCCGTGTCTTTTACCTCTGAGTTTTATTCCACTGGAACAGAAAGTGCTGAGAACATTAGTTCTTTCCCCTTTTGAAGAGATATTAGAAGTGAGAGGAAGGAAGAAAATACCAACTGCTTGTGTTTGTATTGCCACAACCAGAATGCAATCATAAATTGTGCCATTGATCAGTAACTAAAAACTGAGAATTATTTTCACCTCTGCCTTTTTTATTCTGCTTTTACCTCTGCAAATTTGTTGTTTCTTTTTTTTTTCCAGCTTCACATGAGTTAAAAGATATCCTATTTAAAAAGAAAACAACACATATTTGATTGTCCCATGAAGGTAATTGCATTGCATACCATGATAATTTTATAAAAACTGAAAACATTATAGTGTGACCCAGTTTAAAAAATTATAGACTAGGAGATGTGAACCCTTAACTTTCTACAAATCTCATAATCTCTCATACGTAGGTGATAATGGTGATTAATTTTTGAAGTTTTTTTGTCCCTAGAATTTAAAATTCTATTTAATTCTTAGAAAGCAATTATGGAAAAACTGGCTTCAACTTCATAATTAAAGCTAAATTCCATTATTTATATAAGGATAGAATTCTTTTTTTTTAGTCAGAAGAATATAGAAAGTTCTCCCAGATGTCCACTCCTTACTCTTTCATGCAGAATTAATTCTATGAGAATTTGCAAGAAAATCCATCACAGTCAAATCTCAATTGTCTGTGGGTGGATTATCCCAGATGCAGATTAACTCTGGAGAGTCAGTTCAGCTCTAGCAACGTATATTAGCTCCAGGTTATTGACGTTTCTGCTGCTTTGTAGACTGGTATGAAGTCTACAAGCAATCTTGCTGGTTTCACATGTCAAAAAGCCTGAATGAATGGGTCCTACTGGAGCAGAGTGGGCTCTACACAGTTCAGATGACGATGTATCTGTGTTATCAAGTTATATCATGGCCTGTTTTACTGCAGGGCTTCCCTATCATCTCCCCTGCATCAACATGAGTTCGCTCCCAGGCTCCAGTTTGGAGCGAGTAAGTCACATTCCTGGGCAAGAGAGCTGGTATAGAATAAAGGGTGGCTCATTTAGGTCCATGCACTACAATTGGATTTGGAAAGAAGCACGTAAGATTTAGGTCCCTCTGCACAATATCCAAACAGGCAATATTCCTTCAGAAACTCCAAAATGGCTCAGGCTGTACACTGCTGTGTGTACAGCAGATCCTGGAGGGAGTTTGACAGCCAGCAGTCATCGCTTTATCTGCCCTCCTGTGGGTCTAATTCTGGCACATGCATAGAAACAAATTAGTTTACCTCCGTTAATAGGCACCTTGCACTTTCTCCAGGCTTGAATGCTGGTAGCACTAATGTTAAGTAGCACGACAGCTGATTGCTGCCAGCAGCCAGTGCAACAGTGCTGATGAAAATTAAAACAAATGCCAGTGCTCTGACATGAAGGATCAAAATGCAAACTGGATGTTCTGTTGCAGTTTGGCATAAAAAGAGCTAGACCAACTCCTAAGCTGCAACATCACCACAGAAGTCTCCAGCTCCATCTAACCGGCTGGATGAGGAGGTACCCATACACCCACCAGGGCTGAGAATGTCTGAGAGTCCTTGGCCATGGAGCGAAGTGGTGATCCAAGGGAGCAGCTATTCTCAAGTGTCACATGGTTACTTGCCTTTTTTCCAATATCCCTGCCATTAGTCTGTGTGAGATCCTCTGATCCTCTCCAGACAGATAGGCTCTTCTGAGTGTCTTGGTCTGGATATGCTTTGAAGAAAAAGAGGAAGGATAAAATACTGGACAGGGCAAACCAGTAAGGGATATATGCTGTGCCACAGCGGGAGGACTGGCAGGACAGAGACAGATACCTCCCAGATGCACTGTACTCACACTTCAGGAGGAGAATCACTTATTTAATGAGTAGATTCCTGTGCTCAGCAAATGCCAATGAGAAATTAAACACATGTTCACCAGCTTACATGCTGGGGAAAAAAAAGAAAGAGGTGAATTGTACATTTGTCTTCAAGGATAAACTCTCTTCTGGAAAGCAAGTGTAAGTTAGGTTTTAGACATACTGATGTTAGGTTTTAGACATAGATGGTCTCAAGAACAGAGGATCAGGGAGACGTTCTCTGACCTGTGTGACACAGGAGGTCAGACTGGATGATCTGACAGTCCCTTCTGGCCCTGGGCTCCAACGGTCCATGAAACAGTCACCTTTTCATTTCAGTAGCATTTTAGTCAGTTAACTTAGCTCATTTAACAATATTTTCTTGGTACCTATGTGAGTCACTGATAATGTGTACTTGAGAAAGCATCCATTATTTGCAAAGCCTGGCTTCCTTTTTCATTTCAGCAGAATGTGAAGCTGAAAACAGATGATTGATGGCTTTTTCTGTTTATTTTCTAAAAGATGTCAAGCAGTATATTTACTGACTCGACTCCTGCTGCAACTTGTTAGTTTGAGTAGTATAAACACATCTTAACAACCCTTAGTAATTGTGGGGAGAAAGACATCATGAATATAACAAAAACTGACAGCACTGATTTCCATTCCTGTAATTTTTTTACGCTTATAAAGACAAGCACAGTATTTTGCTCAAATGTTTTGGAGGTTCTAAGACTTCCAGATAACAGTCTATTTGTACTCGTATTTCAAATATACTGCTTGTTTGGTTAAAAAAGGTTAATACTCAGTTCTTTTTCTCTCAAAGTACTTCATGGACCCTTGTTTATACACCCATGTAAATGGCAGTTATCCATAACGCATATTCACTAGATTTTGGAAAGAGAAAAGTCATTAATTACAGAGAAAAAAGACTAGCTGGCATGGTAACTTACAGATAAGCTTTAGATGAAGCCTAAGCAAAATGTAGGGAAACGTATACCATCCAAATGAAATTGCATATATTTATTTATTCTAGGAATAAGTAAATGACAGCAAAATTAGAGAGATTTGTCCAAGGATGCAGAGTGAGTGCAATTATCTGCCACCTTTTCTTATCAGCAAATCTTGTAGGAAAATAATGATTTTAAAAATACTATTGAAAGCTGTATGAAGCATCAAGAGTAACTTCCATGTTTTTAGCAAATAGTAGTTCACAGTAAACTAGTAAATAGCATGGGGAAATTTGTGCAAACTTGAGACTGGAATACGTTGAGCCTAATCTGTCCTACATTTCTAGTCATTTGTGCCATGAAACATCATTCAGAAACTGGCCATACTCACCTCAAAGGGAAATTTACAGTTTTCACCCTCTTTTCCTCCTAAACACACTAATCCTATTGAAGAAACTATTCCCAAACCTTAGTTCCATAAAGACTGAACATCTTGCAATTTTTGGCTAAAATAATTTATCACAACTGATTTATTTTTATGCCAGCATCATCCCTGATCATAAGTAGGTCTTCTCCTTCCCAAGTGTTCCCACACTGCCTGTGCAGGAGCACTTCTGATCCCCTCTTTCATCCTTCATGTTTTTTAGGCTTATTATGCCTTGCAAAGAAACAAGCAAACATACAAACAAAACCAGACTCTCCGTTCAATGCCATTTCTGATTGAAAATCAGAATTCTTACGCTTTCAATGCTATTTCTGATGAAAATTCATCACTTCAACACAGGTGACCAGAACAGCATCTCCTCCATGCCTTGCTCAATGGTATTATTACTTTCCTGAGACCATGTTTCTCTTCATCATGACGTCATCACTTCATAATCTTACAGTTAGCTAATAAATCCATGGTCTTGGTCTCCTGCTCTCCCTACTGATGATGATGTCCATTCAATAGCCATTTTTAGGCTATCTTGAGCTTATTCCAGGTGTGGAATAAGTGAACTTGCTCCAGTGCAAAAATCCAACATCATATTCAATATAGCTAGAATTAGAATTAGTGTAATTAGAATTACTTTCATACTAATTTAGAGGAGCCCTTTCTAGGATGTAGTTTTTGAACAGTCTACAGCTTATTTAGTTTCATTAGGAATGAATGCAATTATGAATGCAATTATTTTGTTTACTTTGTTAGTGATAAGGTCTATGAAGACCACGCTGAATTTGTAATAAAATGAGTTGTTTATGCTGAAATCAGATGTGCCAGTCATACTCTGTATTATTATAGCTGGTTTCTTGCTAAGACTCATTAACATTAGTGATACTGGTACTGATGTATCAGCTGTATGAATAGTACTTGCTGTGTCTCCAGGGAGGGGAGGACACTGGCCAGTAGAGGAAACAGCAGTTTAAGTCCAGCATAAGCATAGAAACCACTGTTTAAGTCTGAAACCAACAGCAGAGTTTTCAGTAGGCCTTTGTCAATTCTGTTATAACATCTTTATTTTATAACTCTACTTTACACTATGGTACTGAAAAAAATGCAGATTCACTCTTATAGCTGAGCAGCAGGTAGAAAAATGATTATGTGAATAATTAGTTATTAGAAATTATTTATTTGAATCACTATTGTGTTTTGTACTTTTGTTTTTTCTAAATGCACCTAAAATGTAGTGTCTTATTTAGATAACACATTTGGAATTTTTGACTGCTGCAAAATGCATGAATCTTGCTGAAGACAGTCATGAGTCATCTAGCGAGAAAGGCATTGTACTGGTGGTACAATAACGAAAAAGGTCTCTAGTGTCTGCTGTCTTTGTATGTTTGACCTTGAAGAGAATTAGAAATTGCTTGTTGCAGAAGTTGAGCATCTAATACATTCATGCACCTGTTAGTTATCACATATTAAATCAGATAATGTTTATAATGATCAGTAATTCTTTTGTGAATTAAATATTTTCTCTTTCTAGTGACCTGGACATTCAGCTGCATTTATTTTTATTAAAAGATTGTCCTTAACATGTAAAATTGCTTATACTTCAAATATTGTACTTTTGCACAATTTCCGTTCCTTTCTGACATCGTTTTCCCCTACTATTGAATCTTATTTCTAACTAAAGCAATTTTGGTTTGCATTTTATATTCAAATAGAGACCATGAACCAAGCAACACCCGTTAGAAAACTGGAAGAGGTTCTTCACCTTGCAGAACTCTGTATTGAAGTATTGCAGCAAAATGAAGAACATCATTCAGAGGTGAGGCCCGAACTGCATTTGCTGTAGAGAATGGTTTCTTCCTGGATTTTTTCACTCATGATGCGAAGCAATTCTGTCAAGAAACATTTTAGCTTTACTTTCTGACATATGTTTAAGGCAGTTCACATTTACAGAGGAATAAGAGACTTGAAGCTTATGAAAACTGAAGTGAAATAAAACTCTACTTGAATTCGCTTGAATGAACTGTAGGTTTAGAAATGAAAATTAAAGAGCATAAAATGCAGAAAGTGTCTTTGTGCTGGAGGTGGTGAAATGGTGTGGAAAAGATTCATAGCCTTATACAGTTGTTCCTTCCAACTTTTCACCTCTTATTGAAAATAGAAAGAAAATATAACTGAATGCTAGTTTTCATCATGCTGTATAGGTTGTGATTTTAACGTAAAAATAATGATGGGTGTAATAATCACATTCACACTGCTCTTCTGTTGGTTGGAGAAGTAGTGCTTTTAAACTTACACTTTTAAAAATGGCATTATAAGGTAGGAAAAATGAAATAGAACAATTTCATGTTTCTTACTCAAGTCTCTTTCTTCATGATAAAGAAATCATAATATTTACAATATTTAGCATTATAGCACCTTTTATATGCAGGAATTACAAAAATAAACTCGACCAGGTACACACAATTGTATATATTATTAATATTTTAATAATAAATATACTTTTCTAAAATTCAGGAAATTGTTTTTTAAATGTTCTCAAAAAACTCAGTAAATATTTTTGAGGAATATATGCAAAGGGATAAACATGATTTAGTATATATAGTTATAAATATGATCATTCAAAACATCTGTTTTTATATCACACTATGGAATCTAGTTTTTAGCTTACATCTGTCATGTGTGAACTTGTTATAGATGTTTTATTTCATACTGAAGAAACAGCTGTTTCAATGATTTGAAATTAATTCCCTGGAGGTCCTGTTCTACACTACTGTAGCCACTGTGTTACTCCGTAACGATTACTTAATAAAATGTATATATTGTTGTCTTTGTCTTTTGAGGACGTGCATTATTGTAAGAATATTAGACTTCTGTGGAAAAGAACAGAGAAGAAAACAGATCAAATGATACATCTCTGTTCAAAGACTACTTTCCATAGTATTTACTTGCAGCCAGAAATGTGGTATTTTTCAGAAGGGTAAATGTATTGCTTGTGCCTTCAGAAAAATCAGTTCATCAGAAGTTTTCAATGTAACCTAAGACACCTTGAAAAGAATAAAGATAATGCTAAGATTTTTCCCCCTCCTTCACTTATGTAATAAGTGTTCAATTTTACTGAAATGTATAGAGTGTGCAGAATTTCAATATCAAAATATATGTGAGAAATAGATCAAGAAATTATACTTTTCCTACTCAAAATAGAAGATATAGTGTGGTGATGTCACATCATAATGTTAAGTAAATATTGTATGTTTGATAGTGCAGTTGACATAAAGGACCAGTAGTCTCTAAAATAGTATATCACATTTTTAATACTAGATTTTTTTATTTTTTTTTTTAATTCATAACACTTCCAAATTTCGGGGATTCCCAAAGGGAAGAGAGGTATGTGATTCATGATGAACTAAACATTATTTTTCACTGTTTATAGCATGGCACTGTGCATTGAATGTATAGCATAAATTGTTCTAATGATTTCTGGTGTTGTATTGCCACATTTGTGTGTCTTTCTAGAATCAGAGAACTTCAGTCTTCCTTTAATCTGATCAATGCTTTTGTTCTCTTAGAATGTGTCACCAATTGCTAATTGCCTTTAGTCTGTTTTCATATTATCCATAATGACTGAACTACTTACTGTCTTAGCTGTGGTATTTGTTTTTTCATTCTTCTTCCTTGGTGCCTAAGCAATGATGGGTAGCTCCTGAGAGGGTCAGAAGAATTTCTGTCTGGGTTCAAAGTGCCATTTGCAAAAGGGAAGAAGATGGAAGGAAAATGTGCTGGTGTTCTGGGTTTGGGTTTGCTTATTTGTTTTGAGTTTTTGGCAATATTTTCTAAAAAGAGTTTAGCTTGCCTAAAAGGGACACCTGCCAATGCCTGTATACGTTTCTTTTCTTCTGTCTTTATTTCATTGCATTTAGTTATTTTCTAGGGTTAAGGAGTCTGTTCCTTTAATGAGCTCCTGTTTAAACAGGATTTACTAATGAGAAACTTCTTCCAGTTTGAGAAAAAAGACTCCATTTCAAACTCTTGCCAAAATCTTTGAAGCCTTGTCTGTCTTTTTCTCTATGGTGCCAATCAGCATCCTTCAATCTTGGCACTGCAACATGCAAAGTACTTTCCAGTGATAGCACAGCATTTCTTTAAAACCTCTTGCCAATTCATCTTTTCTCCATTTTTCCCACATCAAATAGTATTGCAGGCAGTCATTGGAAAGGCCAGGATGGAAAAAAAAAATTGTACACCACTTTTCAGAAGCTGTGTTTTATTTGATGCCTTTCAGGCCTGAGTTCATGTTTCTACATTACCTAGAAATGCAAGTGGGAATTGCTATGACTTTGTTTAAAGTTGTGGGAATTCAGTGCTTTTATAGATCAATCTACATATATCCCGTGTTGGCAACTCAAAAATATTCAGAATGAGATACTCAAAATGAGGAGCATATGTTTGAAAGCAAAGACATTTTCTTACCTAGTATGTGTCACTATTCCTCACTATCAGGTATCTTTATTAGCTCTGAACAAAACACTCTCAGCAGTGTGTGATATTCATCCTATTTCATAAGCTTACTTCACTTTCGTCTTTAACTCCAGGATCATACAGCTCCCTCTGATCCAACATTCAGCTTCAATAGTGACCTTTCAAATCCCAGATTTAAGTGACAACAAAAAGGTACAAGAGTTATATGTGAAGCGGTCTTTAATGTGGAGCTGACTTTACTTGCTGACACACTATTTTTCACAAATTTCTTTTTTTAAGCTAAGATTACCCAAGAAAACAGTGTATTCCAACATGCTGTTAAGTTACTGAAAATTAATATAGACACTAGTGAATTTCTAAAGATGTATTTATAGCATTTGTGGAAGGAAAGATGGATGCCTTCCTCAGGAGAAGCCAACATCTTTAAGGGAAAAATAGGAATTAAAAAGCGCTCTGTGTCTATTAAAAAAAACTACCTTAGACTTCAAGGAATAAAATTTCACATTAAAAGCATACCTTCTGATTAACAAAATGTATTCACGAGAATTTATTTGAAGAATAAATTAATCTAACTACTTATAGAATCAAATGAAATCAAAGCATATACAGTAATTTTTCAGTGAGGAGGCCTTCATTCTTTTCTTTGCTCTCTGGCAAAAAGAGTTGCAGGGATTTATACTCCTTTTTTGCTTTTTTTGTGTTACATTCTTGTTTCATAGCATAATCTATCTGTTTTCTTTTTGATTCAAGGTTTTAAAAAATATTTTCACATTCTTCACTTGGCCTGCCCATCCTCTCCAAATGAAATAGAACATGAAGTGAGATATCCAAATGTATTTTGCCATAGATACAACACATCTCTTTGCCTTATGACTCGTGTTTAGTAATTCTATTTTGTCATGTTTGCAGGCGTTCGCTTGGTGGCCGGAATTATTGGCTGAGCATGCAGAGAAGTTTTTGTCTCTTTATTCTGTTGATATGGATTCAGCACTCGAGGCACAGCCGCAGGACTCCTGGGACAGCTTCCCACTTTTCCAGCTGCTGAATAACGCCCTCAGAAACGACAGTAAGATCTTATGTTCTTTGCTTATTGTGTGCATAAGATTTTTCAATGTGCCCACACCTTAGAAATGTGTTTCTATATAATATAATTTTCAAAATAAAAGTGATAGTACCTGCGTTTATGGTATATATCCTGGTGCTCCATTTGCTGGAATTGAGCAGTTTCTCTCTATCCTTGCATCATTTCAGTCCTTTTTCTGGTGATCCATTAACCATTCAGTTTCAGAAATTTCTCGGTTTTAAATCAGTTGTGGACAGGCAGCATGATATGTATTTAATATTTAGTCTTTAATCTATACTGCCTAAGTAAAATTGTAGTTAATATTTCTTTCTAAGCCTTCATGCAAACTACTTTCAGACTAGTTATGCCTATAAAGTTATTGTAGGCTTCAGGTGAGTGTGGTGAGATACATAAAATAAATGAGTGTTATTTTCACTTTTTGTATTGTTGTGTCATTATTTGAGTTGGAGACCAAACTTTGAAATAGTCATATTTTGCTTTTATTCATCTTTGAAGAGAAAAATTTTTTTCAATAATAGTTAAGTTAGGCATGTTTTGTGTGAAAGTTATTTTAATAATAGAATTAAGGAAATAACCAATGAAACCAAAGAAGATCATAGAATTGTTCAGGTGGATTAGGTGTTATTTTAAAAACATTGGATTCCACCTTATTTTGCAGACAGGTAATTTCTCCTACCATTTTAAGGCAAAAAAAAAAAATTGTGCTATGTTTATATGTTTACTAATATTCTATTTCTTAAAAATGAGAAAATGACCTACTGTTTTTTTAATTATTTTTTGAAATCCAAATGCTTATTTTTATACAATGATTCAAGTTATTCCAAAGTTTTATCTTTTTGGTATAAATGCAAGGAATCATTTTTGACTCTTCCTGGAAAATTCATTTCATTTCTGTGGAAGTTCAATAGCTTTTAAGAATTTTAGCTCTGTGTATGAAAACTGCTTGACTGAAAGAATGGAAAATAGCATTCAAGAGCTTTTCTCCAAGGTTACACATATTGCAACCTATATTATTTATCATTGTATTATTGTTAACCTTAGCTGCCAAGCGTTTATTGAAATGCATAGGTCATCTCAGTATAGTACCTGTTGGCCACTGCACCATGTCACGAAATGGAGCAACTAGTAAATGTACAATTCACTGTAACACAATGGATGACGAACCCCATGGAGGGAAAGGGGCAAATGTACAGGGCCACTAAGCTGTAGCTGAATCTTAAACACGACTGTTGAAAGTCACTGTTTTTGCACTATGTTGGACGTGGTCTAGGACAGAGCGAAAGATAATTAACGTCTTGTCTTTGAGGTCTTTCTCATGAATTACATTTCCATACCCTGACATTTAGCAATACATGAAATGCCATATTCCTGATGTTACCTTTTTTTATGTGTTATCCTAGTGAAAGAAAATGTATCTGTTAGTGTTTCCCTTAATTTGTTTTTAACATATTCATGAATGTTTCATCTGGATCCCTTGTTGGACAAACTGCAACTACAGAAAAGTATTAAAATTGCCATGCTGGAGGTAATTTAAGCTTGATTTAGAAGGCTGCTCAGAAGGGTGTAAGAATTGTTCGATCTTGGGGCAGATCTCATAAGAGCTAGACTTCTGCAAGGTGGGTTCTGCATTACTTGAAGTGGGTGTCTGATCATCTAAAATCCAGATTAAAAATCTGAATCCTATATTCAGGTGCCTTTCCTACCCTCTTACATTTTCAGTTTAAGAAGCATGTCTCTAGTTGTGATGTAAGTGCACTTAAAACAATTATATAGTTTCTGAAAACTGTGGAGGTATTTTACAATAGTCTTACAAGAAAGATTTGTGGCACCTGTTTTAACTACATTATTGTCTCATTTTTGTTCCTTTACACTTTGGTTCCAACCTGAGAGAAGTGATAGAAACAAACAGGAGTTGTCCTCATGTGCAAAGAGGTTGCTGGTAGGCTACTGATTTTTCTTTCCTTAAAAGATTAAATGGGTAATAAAGCTAAATGATTAAAATAGCCTTAGGAAAGACATTTTATGAAAACTTTCATGTCCAAGCAATTATTAGCAAGATTGTAAAACCTTAACTGAAGGATAAGAAATGACTGCTGTATGAAATGTCACACCTGTATACCAATTTCAGTAATTCCCTAATGGTAATAGATATAGTAAATGACAGTTTCTGGCAAGTGAAATCCATCTGGAAAATTATACACTTTTTTTTTTTCCCCCCAGAACTATTGGAAAGCAACCATGGAAATTAGTCACCTTTTAATCGGTGGGTATGTTAGCAAGTGGCAAGTGACCATTCTACCAAGAACTGGTTCCCAAGTGGAACATACCTCACTGCTTATTCTTTAATTAACAGCCTTTTCACCTTGCCAGTGCATTAAAGCCATTAGAAAGAGCTCCCCATGCTTATATAATCAATTTTACAGTCTTTCAAAGTCACCTGCCTCCAGGCAGTGTATTTCCTCCCCTATTTATTTTTTTTTTCCATTTGCACCATCTGTGT
>JAOXNO010000001.1:54128340-54154476 GCA_028565335.1 Limnodromus scolopaceus | reverse complement strand
GTAGAGTAGGGTAGATGGTTGGACTCGATGATCCCAAGGGTCTTTTCCAACCTAGATGATTCTATGATTCTATGATTTTACAGACCTCGCTGCTCTATTTGTTGTTAGTCCCTTTAAGGAGGGAAAACAAGGCAGTGATTTTGTTGCTGACCCTGTGTCTTTTTTTTTGCATGGCTTTTTGGAAGATGTGCAGACAGTGATTTAATTGACATGGAACAGTTTTGCTGAAGTGAATTGGAGGTTCACATCTCCAAAAGTTTTTTTCTTAATCACCAGGCAGATTCAGAAGTATATCTTAGAGCAGTCAAGAAAGTTCCAGAAGAGAACAGGGAAGATGGTACAAGCTATTCAATAGTGTGTTTACAGGAGTGGTGTTACCTGAAACAAAAGCTCTCGAAACCAGAAGCAGTTTAGAGAGGAGATACTGCTTTATTCAACATCAGATGCTAGGTGGAAATCCACAAGTCTAGCACACCTTACCAGAGACATTCACCATTATTTATACACAAAAGATTCTCATTGGTCTGCCTACCTAATACATAACTCCACCTATGCTTACATATTCATTAGGATGACCAAATAGCCCTTTTGCACATGGATATTAAATTTTGCAGCATCAGCAAAACACTTTTGCACAGGTGTGAGCTCCTTGGTGGTTGTTTGGGTAAGGATACCCTTCCTCCCATTATACTTTGAAGGTATTGAGTCATCTCAGGACAGTAAAAGTTTACTGTACATTTACCGACTACTTGAGGATGATAAGGATGTCCTTTGAAGTAGCCACAACTCTGTCTTAATTGGTATAGGAGTACATATTTTGACATATGAGAGAACCTTGAGATGATTAACTACTTCTTGTTATCCCATCCTTATCACTATCAGCTTGGTGACCAGCTATTTTCTCACACAGTAAGAAGCTCAGTAATTAACTCATTTTAGTTGGCATATGGTTATAAACAAAGCAGGAGCCTGCCTTTGGTAACATTGATACATTTTCAGAGAGGTGATTTTGCTGGGTCCTCCTACCTTGTGACAAGGCTGAATCTTTAGCTGTCAGTCATCTTATGGATAGCTCAGAAATCTACGTTTCTGTTGTAAGACCCTTCTGTCTCAGTTACTAGCAGAGAACCTCTAGTGAAAGGAGTAACTGGTGTAATTTCCTGGAGTAAGCGATCCAGGTGTGAGTGGGACTGAAGTCTCAGAGCGCAGAATAGTTAAAGGAAAATGTCTTTTTTTTTTTTTACTCCAAAGTGTTTGAAAATCAGCGTGTTAAGAGTTCAGGCTTTAAATAAGCATAACAGTCAAGAGACGACCATGCAGAGAAACAATCCAACTGGAATAGCCTATTTATAAACAGTAGCACCTGGGGTGTTGTTCTGCAAAAGGAATTCACATCTCTGTAGCTGCTTTGCAAAAATAAATACATAATCTCCTTTCTTGCTCTCAGACAGAAAAATCAATTCAGTTAATAGCCCAACTGACCCATGGGCCATTTTTTTCCTGTTATTCTCTAGGATGGTGAACTGGTCTTGCTAGATGGTGGATGTGAGTCTGCCTGCTATGTAAGTGACATCACGCGTACCTGGCCCATCAATGGAAGGTATGCTGCAATAAGGCTGTTTTGAAGAACTTTGAGAAGCTCTTAAATAATTTATGGATTGAGTATATGTGTGTTTAATCTCTGCGAGTAGGTTTTTAACGTGTCCCATTCTGTGGTTCTTCAGAGTAATCAAATTATATAAACTAATCTTTGAGCATGAGAAGCTGTATTCCCCACTGCCTCATTAATTACTGCATGAATATGTGTGATTACTGCTATTTTCAGCTATTATAGCATGCTTAAAGTGCAGAGAGAGCTTTTGTGTATTCAGCTGTGGCTGACTCTGGTTGTATGTAAGAAAACAGGAGTGTAGTTGACCTGTGCATGGCTCTGTCAGTTGTGAATTTGCTGGTGTGGTGTCACTGTGGTTGTGTGTTTGATTCCTGTGTGTTTTGGCTCAAGTGCATTCTTTTTCCTGCAGTAGCTTTGCCTTGGTTTGCTTTGGGGTTAGTTGGCAGCTGAGAAACCCTGCTTCTACCCAGTGTATTGAAGGGCACATTGCAGTGATGGCTTGTCTGGCATTTCATATAAGGAGCCAGTTGCTTTCCTTTCTGACTTTCCCTGCTCCAACATTAAACTGAATCTGTCCCAAACCCTGGTTCTGCGTAGAGGTTTAATTGTGAGAAATGTTCTTTATTCCTTTTGTCAATGGTTTTCAGGTTCACCAAACCCCAAGCAGAAGTATACCAAGCTGTCCTGGATATCCAGAAGTCCTGCCTGAGCCTCTGCTCCCCAGGCATGAGTCTAGAAAATATTTATAGCCTCATGCTGAGCCTTATTGGACAGAAACTGAAAGAGTTGGGGATACTAAAGAGCAGCATCACTGACAGCCACTTCTTCAAGGTACTTAAATATTTTTTTTTTTACTCCAGCTTCCCCCCACTAGGCCTCACTGTTTTCTCCTTGGGTTATGTTAGTGGCTTCAGTTTGGCCCAGGAATGTGTTTTTGAGATGACTCTTGTAGTTGTCCCCACTCACTTCGCTTTAATTCGTTTTGTGAGCTGGTCTCAACACAGGACTGAAATTCTCTGATGAGGCTAAACATCTTTGAAGAAGTGTTTCAACCATTCAGCACACAATTTGGTCTGAGGTAACCCCCCAGTCTTATATACACATAATGTGAATATTTGTTCCTCACCACTTGCTGTTTCACTCTGCAGATCCCTTCCCATAGATCTGCACTACTTGTTACTGTAGGTGTGGCTACAGTCTGAAGGGACCTACTGAGACATTGGCACTAACACAAAATTCTGGGTCCAGGGCTGGCTGTCGGCAATTAGTCATGGTTTTGTGATCTGTTTAACATAGCATAAATCTGCAGTGTCACCAAAATGTGCAGCCCAGTCTTCTCAGTCACTCCACCTGCTGCCGCTTCTGCACCATTTTGTGTCAGCATTGGGATATGCAGAGCTACCTGGTTGAACGAGGCTGGGAAACTGCTTCCCTTAGAGCTGAACCTGCAGGTAAAATAGGATTGGTTTGCAGTTAGAGAAGTTTATCCAGTCCCACTCACTGAAAACCTGCATGATTGCTGATGCTAATACAAGAAAGATGGTGGAACCAGGTGACAGAACTACCCTTTTGGCAGGAGGACAGATTTCTGTTTGTCCTGTAGTGTCAGTTTAAGAACAGCTCAAGTTCTTGCCTGTGACCGGAGGCTGTCATGACGGCAGGTGGCAGCACAGCCAGATGAGACCAGCGTCAGTCTGCAGCTCTCTCGCTCCCCAGTGAATGTCAGGAGCGTGGGGCAGAGGAGGAATTAGCTCTTTGATTCCTGCTGTCAAGGAGCTTCTCTCTGGAGGGAGGGGGATTAGCATGATGCGGGGGAAGGCGGTGTCAGTGCCCTGCAGAGGTGGATTAAAATCCTTCTGTAGCTGCTGAGTGAAATCGGCACTGCATTCGCTCTGTTGTGCATAGGAGACCTCTTTGCCACATCAGTATCAGCTGCTGCTGGTTGTCAGGATCTGCTGATGGGAGCAACACAGGGGCTTGGACGTTTAAGGGATGGAAAGGGTTGGGGCAACAAAGCTCAGTGAGCCGAAAACTGAAATCTTGCTTGACATGCTGAGGTGGTGGTGGACTTGGGCTGCTGTTCTCAGCAAGGGAGAAAGACAGTCTCCAGTGTGCTCATATTAGGCACCTGGTACGGGTGGGTTTTGAGGGCCATCCAGTTCTGGTAAATGGAAGACAGCCCTTGGTGACTTGGCAGTAAGATTGCTAGTAAAGCACGTAACTATTCTGTCTCTTCTCCTCATCTTTTTTATTGGGACGATAGGTTGGGCTGTGTTTAACTGCCTCTGTGACACTTGTTTTGTCTTCTGCTAGGCTGTTCGAAAGTACTGCCCACATCATGTGGGCCATTACTTGGGCATGGATGTTCATGATACCCCAGATATATCCCGATCGCTCCCACTCCAGCCAGGCATGGTGATAACCATTGAACCAGGTAAAAAGCGGTGCAGTCAGTGGTGGAGAAAAACATGCCAACACTGAGGATAACAGTATTGCTTTGAGTAATTAGTTGGTCACTAAGACCAAAGCATTCAGGTCCTTTCTGGTGAAACTGAAAATGATTGCAGTATTAGAAAACCTTATTTCCCTCCCAGAGTCAAGGTAACAAATTGTGGGAGTCAACTCTCAGAAAGTGTCTGTGCCGCAGAAGGGAGAATAGTATAGACCTCAGATCCTGCTGTTTAGTAGAGTAATATAGACCTCAGACCCCCTGCTGTTTGACCCACAGCAGCGCAGGTCAATTGCAGTGCAGAGGGGCTAAATTCACTTGTACTGTGTTCTCTGTTACTGCAACCAAACTACTACCAGTCACTGGTGGTGTAAGTCTCAAGCACTGCAGTCTGCAATTACAGGCATTCACAACTTAGCTTTGCAAATTAGGCATTTCACGATGAATCTTTCTTTCTGCTTGTCACTGGATTTGGAGCTGTCAGCTGGAAACTGATTTTTAATGCTTGGCTCCTCTCTCTCTCTCTATTCAGGCATTGTTAAAATCATCATCGTGAACATAGCATTGAGAGCAAGAAGTGCAGAAAGGCCAGCTATAATTGTTGAAGTTTTTATTAACATGCTAGTGTCTGCAGGCACTAAGGGCCACTTTGCTTTTTTTGCCCGCCAACTGCCATGAATGAGGGGAAAGAGAGTAGCTTTCCTCATTAAAAATTTTCAGGATCAAACTCATGTTATGTTGCTGAAAATCCAACCCTGCTGTCATGGTGATGCAGCAAGGGAAAGGTGTTGTTCTGGAGAGTGTTGCGTGTTTTAATTCCCTTCCTTCTTTCAGGCATTTATATCCCTGAGGATGATGTGAGTGCCCCGGAGAGGTTTCGTGGCATTGGTGTGCGCATTGAGGATGATGTTGTGATAACAGAGGATGCGCCTCTCATCTTGTCTGCCGACTGTCCCAAGGAGGTCTACCACATCGAGCAGATCTGTGGCCGCAACTCATGATGCTTCTTCTCTGCCTTTTGCATCCTCCTGGGGAGACGCAGCCCTCCAGGGATGCAGATCCCTGTAGCCAGCTGTAGTTGAAAAGTGGTGGAGGGCATGGGGAGTTAATGACTGTTTCCAAGACTAGGGCTGGGAAGTGGAATGCAAAAGGCTTGGGTGCTGAGGGATGAAAAAGCAAAGCAACCTTTTCTGTGTGCATTTTTCTTCTGATTCGATTAGTGCTGATGTTGAGCTGTTGTAGGACATGGGGGTGGATTCACCCATCTGCTTTGTGGATCCATCTGTTCTGGTGCCCTTGGAGGGATGAATTTTGTCAGTGCCACCAGCAGAACTTCTGCCTGGTCCCTCTCCAGATGCATAGGTGCAACTACTGAGACCAGGGCCCCATTTTTTTCCCCTTTAGCAGTAGTTTCACAACAGTCAGATTTTTAAAATGAAGCTTTGATAAATGCTGTTTTGGAGGAATAAAGTGTGTCAGACAGCTTTGATTTTTACAGAGCCCTGGAAGCAGGGGGTTTGGTAGTCAGGAAAATGGGTTTGGCTGGGAGAATGCTTTAAGGATAAGGATGTGGTTGGTCTTTGTTGAGGCATGTGTAAAATAGGCCAACCACAGGATAAAACATCTCATCTGATTTTTCGGCTTATTGGAGTGTTTGATAAGAAAGGACAGATAGAGCTCAGAATATTGGACATACTCATTCTTGTTGTATTCCTTTTGTCCCAAATGTCCATTCCAGTCTCCTGTTCTGAGCCCACCTCTATCCTGGGAAGCAGGGCCATGTTGGCTGTGCTGGACTCCACTGGCGAGCTGCTGGTTGTCACCTAGATGTGAGGAGTCCAATTCTGGGACAGTCACAGTACTTTTCTGATTTGTGCTTTAAGTGCCAGCGACTTCAACAGTGCATTTTTGAAGAGTCTGCCCTATGATGAGTTTCAAGTCCTTATACAGCTTTTGTATGGAATTTAAAGTAATTCTCCTTTTCAAAACACTGGGGGCATGATCACAGCTGCTTTTTGGGTTTTATCAAGTGCAGTCAGTAACTAATGCTCTGTGATAATATTTATGAGGCAGCTGCAAATGTGACGAGGGGCTACGACGGATGAGGAGTAAAAAGAAGAGTTGGCTTCTCTCAACATCAGCCTACCACCTAGGCCATTGTATGCAGCAGTAAATACACCTACTAGAGGCAAACATGGTGTCTGTGTATTTACTGAAAATATTTTGACAAGCAGCCAGTTCACATCTGAAAAATGCCTCTCATTGGTGCACCTCCTGTTATTTGTGTTTGCTGTTGCATCACATCATCTTACTTCCTTTCTGATGGTAGCTTTCAGTATTTTTCATCTGTTACTCTCAATTTTATTTCTTTTACTTGTGTCTTGCTACATTATATATTTTTGACCCACTATAATGTCTATATACTACTTCCTAATACATTTTGCTTTCTAATCAACGTCACTGCCTCTTCCCCAGTTTGCCCTGATTCCCCACAGTGGGTATAGTTGGAATCATGTGGGGGAGATAGTCAAAGGGGTTCCTGAATCTGCCTTTTTCTTCGTCTTCTTTTTTTTTTTGTTTTCCTTTTCTTTTCTGCATTTCATTTCACTTAGCGAAGGCCAAATGGGCAGTGTCTTGTACCTCTCACTGCTTTTAACGGGAGCTGGGTGCATGCACTGGAGTTCGAATTTGGTAGTTGAAAGGTGGCCAAGACATACTGTAGTTTTATTTTTTTAAACATGATGAAAGGTAAATGTTTTTACAGAGTGTAGTGTATTGACGTTCACCTAGTTAAGAGAATGTGCTAATCTTTGACGGAAGCATTTGTTAGATGCTCATGTGTTACAGTGATACATATAGTGTAAATGGTTAGAAGGAAGGTTTGTTAAGTGTGGACACAGAACTGATGAATACCTTTGATGTTGTTCTGATCTGTAACACGTTTGTTGTTCCAATTACACCTGTTAGAGACATGTCAACTAGGACAAATCTTGGATTTTGGAACTATGTAAACAGCTTAAAATACCATTAACCTGAGAGCTACATGTGTGTGCTGATCTGCACATTTGCCCATGTACCTAACAGTTAATAATTGTAATTATTGTAAATAAGCCTTTTGAAATGCATATAAAAAAAGTTATTTTTAAAATAAAACAATTTGTAAAAAGTAATTTCTCAGGCCATTGAGTTGCATGGCTGTTGAATAGATATAAGCACCTCCAGGAAGAGCATTATTTTTCAGGGAGATTTATAAATTATCTGTAACCTATATTGGACTTAAAAAAACATTGTCAAATGGAGACACACACTAATTCCTACTCCTCTCAGGAAAATCTTGCAACTTGAGAACACCAGTAGATCTCAGGAATGTTGCGGATTAATGTTTCTGCCAGTAAAGAAGTGTTTGTGACTCTGCTGAGTGGGGAGTAATGGGGTCTGATAGGGCTGTTGTGCCTCACCGTGCTAAATGTGTCTGATTTAGGCTGTGCGTTACTCCATATTCTGTAATTCCTCCACAGTGTTTAGCCGTTCCTTCAGCATAAACTGCTGCTAATGTTTTGAGTCTGTTGTTCCATGTAAAGAGGAATGCATTTGGCAGAACATATTAAATTTGAGCCTTATCAACCTAAATTCTTGAAGGCTTTTCTCGCTTGTTGCTGAGGTGGATAATCAGAGTATTGCCTGGGACCTACACATATACTGCAGTGTCCCTTGAATAAAACCAAATCCATGAACATTTTACATGACCTTCATCAAGAAACTCTATGAAGAATCCCTTCTCCGGCTGCACGTACCCGTGGTGTACCTCCCAAATGGCCTGTCCTGTCCTGCTAGATTTATGGTCCGTCTCTGCCACGGAAGAGATTCCTCACTCCAACCACTTGGGTGCAGGAGCAGCTCTCGGCGGCAGCAGCTTGGTGAGGGCGTTGGTGGGATCGCTGGAAGCGAAAGGGAAATTGAGGTGTATGCAAGTTCACCTGGGGAGAGATTTTATTGCAAATATAAGGGTCTTAAGGGCGTCAGAGTAGGAGAGAAAATTTTCAAATGAGAGGCAACCATCCCTGTGTGAAAGCTGCTTTGCTTTCAGAGGAAGCCCGGGAGGCTTTTCTTGCCTTTCCCATTTCACATTCTACCAGGGGCCTGCTTTGCTTTGCAGAGAACTAGTTAGTAGTAAATTCCTGTTGTTAAAAGTACAGTCTGAGCAGAGGTGCTAATTGGCAGACATGCTTCTGTCATCAAAGTGGAAAGAAATTTGGCTTTTAATGCAATTTGACATTCTATCTCTGTTATCTGTGAAAAATACAATATGTCTTTCCTAAAATTGCATTCATTATTTTGCGAAGGAACCTGATGGTGTAGGAAGAAGCAAACTGAGGGAGCATGCAAAGGAGAATGGCAATGAAGGTTTTGGGGAATGCACAGTGCAATAGAGAAGATTCAGGAGAAAAGGTATGATTCGGACCTGTGGGGATGTGAGCAGGTGGATGTGAGAGCAAGGAGAGAACAATGGGGTATAAAATGGCTATTCAGTACGTTGTCAGAGTGGTGCAGTAGCTCCAGGAAACTGGTGATGCCAACCAGGAGACCCCGATTGATTTGTCCTACTCCAGAGGGGGGAACAAGGGAGTCAGATTGTATTGATGAACTTGGTCGTAACAGTTAGTTTAATTATTTCTTTTAAAAATCAATAGAATTATCATATGAGAAAGTTTTCTGCAGTTTCATGTTATTGATCATGTGTCATATTTTAAATAATGTGAAGGGGAAAAAGTACATTTCTAGGCAAAATCTTCATTATGATGGAGGGAGCGAGGCTGAGGTTACATGCTCTTATGCTACCCACATTACTGCTATGGAAATTTAGTAATTACTCCCAGGAGAATTACCATAAAGCAAAAAGAGTTAGGGTTAAAGTTAGAAAAAAATCTATATGACATAAATGACAAAAATGCTTTAATTATGATGAGATGCGTAGTACTTTGTATAATTGGATAACGAAACACTGCATTGCAATAAATTGACATTTTTTGATTTCTTTCAAGCTGAGTTGTCTAGAAGCCTATATAGGCATCTCTTTGTTAGTATGCAGATCTAAACTGCATTTAAGTTTATAATTTTCTGAGATCATTACAGCATCTCTGTTATATGTGCTCCCTACATGCATGCTCAGCCTCTACTTGATTAAAAATCATCACTTGGACACTTTGAAAACACTGGCTGTAGGAGTGGGTCTGACAAAATTCATTATATTTCAGGGGTCTAACGATAAGTTACATTTTAAAGCCGAATTTATAATCAAAATGGACAGTGAAGTATGGGGGGGCTCAATGATGCTGAATTTCTCCCTTCAGCTCCTTTCGCCTTCTTTGAGATTTTGTCTTGCTGCCTTCACTGGCTGCCAGCTCTGAGCCTTCCCCAGGAGCAGCAAGCAGAGCAACGAACCCCTGTCTCCTGGGACAAGTTATGCTTTAGCCCAACTGGTTGTTTCTCTGAGGCACCACCTGATACTTGGCTAACCAAAACCAGGCTCTTCAGAAGATAGGCAGAACAGAACAAGGAAGAATTTCCAGGTTCTCCATACATGTTACCTTCTCCTGCTGACTCATACCACATATGCCTAACTACCATGACAGAGTTATCCATTAACAATGGCAAAGAAAAAAAAAAATTCCTGTCTGGGTAAGCCTTATGACCAGGTTTTTGAGCAAAGAAAACGTAAACGAGAAAGCTGGCTGTAGACCCAGATGTGAGAATGGCTAAAAGTGAGGAAGAGTTCAAAATATTCCTTCCTCTTGGATGTTGGGGAAAAAAGTAGCACTTCAGGACCAACATGCCGTCTTGGTTTGGGAGCTTCTTGCAAATGCTGGTCTTAGACACGTTGTGATGGTTCAGAACTGACAGCAGTTGAAGCCCTGTGATGGTTTTCTCCTCTCAAGACCACGAAGAGCCTGTGGCTTTTTAAAGGAATCTCTTTTTTTCATGATTCAGACAGAAGTATCATGTCAGCAGAGGTTGGGAACACTCAGCCTGTGTTCAGCCATCAACTAGAAGTTGGCTGTCCAGTAAGAACTGCTCGAAGTGCAGTTCTTTCCAGGGAAATAATAGGCTCACTGTAGGTTTTTGTCAGTAAACTGGGCTAATATGAACAATATTGTGTAAAGGGGAGATACGCTCAGCCTCTTAATTCCTAGTCAGAACGAAGCTTCTGCCTCTATGTCCACTTTTGAGAGATTAATGCAAAGTGGGGTTGGTCACTGATCCAAGTTAAGATTAAGCAGTCTGACTCTTGTACCAGGAAATAGTTAGCAGATGTCTGGTGATTTCTTGTCTGTCACATGATTTCATCATGTGATGATCTTTTACTCAGAGAGGTAGCGCTTTAAGTTTGGGGATAATATAGTTTGTTCTTCCAGTCTAACATGCACACCGAGTGCAACGTAGAACATCAGGTTTGCCTATGGGAGCTATAAGCGATACCTCTGTAATTAATGGTATTGCATCTCGGTTGTGGATGTGTTGGTCAGCGTTGTAGTCGTTCAGAGAGGGCACAGCTGTTAATGGTACAGAAGGGGTTGGGGTTTAAGCTTTGTCAGTGCAGGTCCCTTACTAGGCTACAAAGCCAGGGAACTGATAATGACTACGAACACCCTTTCTTACCTCCTTTTTAGCAGACTGATCGTTTGTGTTTAGTGGCCTGGGTGAAGTTTGTCATTTGTGTTGGCGTTTCTATGCCGTTGTCCTAATGCGCCATCAGGATCTTGTTTTGATCTAGTAACTGCTTAACATTTTTAACGTTGCCCCCTGGATAGACAAGGTTCGATATGGCATCAGGGATTAGGAGAATTCCTACCGTGGGATTGAAACCACGGAGGAGCTGGTCTGGCTGACTCCTCGCACGCTGTGCATATCCTCCCTCAGCCCAGCCCTGTATACCTTCTTGTTCTCAGAGGGGCAGAGAGACACAGCTCTACTGACAGCACAGGAATGTCGGCTCCTTGCATCCCCATGCAGCTGCCTCTGTCACAGAGGCCTTAAAACTCCGAGTGTCTTCCTAACTGTTCCTGTACCAGACTTGTAGAGATATGAGTCTGCAGCTGAAAGAGCCGTAGCCTCCAGTGTGTGCGTTGCACTGACCTCTTACTTGTTGTCAGATTCCATAAGGTACCGCTGAGGTTCCTGTGATGCATTGCAGATATCTGGTATGTATATTGCTTTCTAATTTATGCTTTACCCTGTTCTTTTTTTTCAGGCAATGAGCTTTTTAACAGCTACATGGGTGTTACTGTGGTGACTGTAACCAGGCAAAAACATACAGTTCATGTTGAGATAGTTCTACGTTTGTGGACTTGGATAAGATTAACAGGTTTTTTTAAAAGGCAGGCTATATTTTTTTGCCCTTCCCTGCAGAACAGATAGAGATTTCTAGTGAACTTTCAGTTATACAGTATAAAGTGGAAATGATTCATCTTTGAAAGCATGTGTGTGTTAGTATATATACACAAACGCACACATATTATGCAAACAAATGTTGTGACTTCTAGCTAGTTAGACATTTAGAAGAGATTTTCTCCAAGCATAATTAAGATTGTTTAGATATTTGACACTTCATTTCTGTATGCTTTATTTCTTGCTAAATTTAATTTTACCTTAGAATTTCCAGGGTTTATAATTCTTGGGGTTTGAATAATTGCATTATCTCTGTAATACATTTTACTGTAAATCATTGCCATGTAGCCTTAACATTGCCTCATCTTCAGGGTTTTTTTTTCTCAGTTTTATAATGTAATTTCCCTGCAGTATGAGGCTTTTGAGGAGGCAGCATTCTTTGACTCTCACCTGAGGAATGCATTTCCAAAAAAGGTGAGAATGTGCTATCTGAAAGATGTGATTATTACTCGTGAAATTCAAAACTGTAAACTAAGTGAGTTTTGAGCCGAAACGTATCGTTCTAACTTAGTTTCTTAGAGAAATAAAATAGAACAAGTATAGCAATTAATCAAAAGGAGGATTGTAATGCAAACCTAAATTCCTAATATACTGATAACTGCAAATTAATCTCAGCAATTAAACATGAGAGCTATTTTCCTCCAGTATGCAACTGTCTCAAATTTTAGTGAATGTTAATAATAAATTAGAAGACTGATAAGCTGTTTCTCTAAGCTTACTTAAGACAAGAAATGCAGCAAATGCTAGTTTTCTTAAGAACTCAATTTTTAATGAGTCACAAGCCTAATAGAAGGCTGAGTTGAATAGTCTTCCAGAATATTGCCTATCTTTGGTTAATAGCATCACTGAATGAAAGGGTAGGAGGCACCCTTTGATCAAGTACTTTGAGTGCCTTCCTATTACAGCCATTGCATTTTACCTCCTCAATTTAGTGCTGAGCCAGGTAGCTCATGTGTGACAGCAACAGATCCCTCAGTGAGGCATCAAGCCTTGATCTGAATGTTAGGGGAGGGAGAAGGAAGAGATGGAGGATTGTTTCGTTCAGTCATTTGCTCCAGCTGTTAGCTACCCCATCATTAAAAATCTACGCACCCTTTTTGCCCGCGCCCTACCCCCGCAACAGGTATTAGAGGGAGGATAGGGAGTAACTTTATATGCTTAATGAAGAGCTTGGATACCTGCTCTGGGTTTAGGTTAGCCTTGGCACTGGAACTGTGACTTGACTTCTATAAAAATGTCTACAATGCTGAACTTCATGTCCTCCCTCAGTGGCAGAGCTGCACAGTCCCCTTCAGTCCCCAGAGCTGCAGAAAAGGGCTGTTCACAATTTAGCAAAGAGAGGAAGCCCAGAAGGACACAGAACCAGAAAGGAAAGAAAGAAAATAAGCCATGAAGAGACATATGTGTTGCACAGCTCTCCGCTGCTAGAAAAGATCTTGGACATGTACAAACACACACAAAAGAAAATTCGGTCTTCCAGTAAATAGTGCCATCTTGTTTTTATTCTTTTTTCCCTAGTACTTAATATAATCTTTGTGTATTTTAAATGTAAAGTTGCAAAAGGGGCTGCAAAGTGACTCCTCTGCGCCTGGACCCATACTACAACGGGGCCTGCCCCTCTTCTTGCCATCGGGTTTGTTCCCGTAACATAAGCAATTGTGCAGGACTTGAGCATAGTCCAGATGTTATCTAAGTCTCCCATTTATTCTCTGAATCACCTGGCTTTGCAGATCTCAGGTTACTCATGCCAATGCAAAGTGAAAGAAAAAATCCAAATCCTGAAGAGTAAGTGCAAAGGAGAGAATTGAGTAATCCTGTGAGTCAATGTTGCCTGTTAGGTTCCGTTCTAGACTCAGGATCTGGTGTTTCAGAAAAGGCCTGTCCTTGAAACTGTCTGTTTTCTGTTATATTGGATCACTTTAACCTCCTCAACAGCGAAGGTCTTCACCTGAAATCCTCAATGTCTGTTTGTTGTTCTTGCTTCATATTTGAAATCTTAACAGGCACTGTACAGATTTCATGTACCTCCAATTTTTTTTCCATTCCACTCAGTAAACTTGTATTGATCCAGCCATATTATATCTAACAGGTAGCAAATATCCTGTGGCAGAAGACATTCCTATCCTGTCACCTCATGTTTTCAGAACAACATTTCCATTGGAAAGCTTGTTCCAGATTGCATGCTGGAAGATACAAATGCCACAGAGTGTAGTTAAAAGGAGGAATGACCTTTTACAGCATCCATAACCTGGATTTGCACTGAAAAAAATTTGGAGGAGGCTGACCCAGGCAGCCATTCCCAACCCCAAGCACTGACCAGGAGGACATCTCTGTGAGAGCTTTATTCCACACCTGGAAGAGAAGGGGGCTGAGCCTGTGTGCATCTACTGTGTGCTTTTCTGCATGCTTCCTTTTCAATTCAAATAGGGGGAAGCAGATATACACCTACTTTCCTCGTTTCAGTCATTAATCCAAGAGAAGTGACCATACGGCGCAGCAATTGCAAACTGAGCACACACTAATGGGCGGTCTCTATTGCTTATCTTGAATTCATTATTTTGGGGTTTTTTTTTCCAAGTCAGTTGTATCGCTATTTTGCCCTCAATGTGCCTTGCTCCATTTTGAGTTTTGTTCTGCTCAGGCTCTTCCATTAAGTGTCTCATAACCTGCTTGTGCCACAAAGCATTATTTCATTTTATCTGGAGATGGCTGAACTGATGATAATATTTAACCTGTTTCAGGAAGTTTTTAGAGGTCACCAGTGTCAAGAAACAACAATTTGCATTATTTTTATTATGTGTATTACTTCTTCAAAAGAATATTATTTAATTGCCACATGGCAAATAGAAGCATTCTTGAGATTTATGCTTGTTGCAGATGTCATGTCCTCTTCTCCCAGCTTTGAAATTGTTACATAAATTAAATGATTAGAAACATTTTTGGATTATAAAGATCTGAGCAAAATTCCTTATTTCTCACTTTTTTATTCAAGAAACACATTCATATAAAGAATAAAATTTTAAGTAGGACATGAGCTGATTTAGAAAAGTTAATAATATGAATTGTAATTAATTTTATAACTGTTTAATATATAAAAGTTTTAAAGTATCCCTTTCACTCCCCCCAGGTACAAAAAACCCTAAGGATGTAGTTGAGATTAGACTGGTCTTGAAGTTAACTGGGATGTTCCAGTCTCTGACTGGAAGTATGATTTGTGTATGGTCTGCTATTGCACGTCACACCCTCAGCTGATCCTCATGTACAGGCCAGCTGAAGCATTGCTGAGCCCATGGGAACGGGAACAAGTGTTTCCAGTGTAATCCCAGCAATGTTTTAGTTGTTGGGGTAGGACTTTTGCTCCTATGAATTCCAGTCTGGATGGAAGTGACTGATGTTCTCTGTCGTACTCTGATGAGTATTTGAATCGTTAAATATCAACGATGCATTCAAATGATGGAGAAACGTCTCCCAACTGATCCGGCCACTCCTTTACACAAAGGACAGTTCTCCGTGTGACTGCTGCTGTGTTGGATGGATAGAGGGAGACTACAAGCTCTATATGAGCTTTTGCATATGGAGCCAGAAAGAAACTTCCATTCTGTGAGAAAATAAGTTCTTTTTTGCAAGTCTGTGTGAGTGTGCTAGCACAAATGGCAGAAGCCATAATTCCCCTTTTAACTAAAATACTCAATTCTATAATGAAAAGATGCTTTCTTCACTTATTCCACATTTTTAGAGTCAAAATGAATTAGCACAATGGTTTTAGCCTAATGTATGCAGTGTTCGTGGAGAAACACTTCATCCAGTCTTTACTTGGGCAGTTTGTATCTTCTTAGGAAAAAACCTTTAAAGATTTTACCCTTGACTGCTTTCCAGCAGTTTTCTGTGCATCGTAGTGAATATATAAAAACCCGTTGCTTCTTTTTCATGCTCTTTCCCTGACCGTTCAGAGAATCCTCACTCTAGTCAAAGCTAACACAGACATAAACTCACTGCCCTGTGCACCTAGTCTTTCCCATGTAATTTGTATAAAGCATGAATATTCAAAATACTGTTACAAGCATCTGTGCAAAAAATAATATAAATACTGCTGTTCACAGCTAGCCTAAAGGAGTTCTTCATACCATCATAAGCAGTCCACTGCATAGCCATAATGTTTATAGGGTGGAAAAAGCAATTGTACTACTCATGTTCAGGTGCCCTGAACTCAAACTCAGAGGCAGTTTATGCCAAGTGGGATGGAGAACTTGCTTTTGTCTCAGAGAAATGTATTCTTCAAAATTATATGTATACTTTGGGCACATAGGCCTCTGAATCAGGAACAGAGAACAAATTTTAACCTTGCAAATTTGTATACAGCTGTTATTCCTGGTCCTGGAAATAGTTTGGCGTTGGTTTTCTGGGGTTTTGTTGGTTTTGTTTGTTGGTGGGGTTTTTTTTAATATAGTTTTGGATTTGCAGAGGGATGGTTTCTACAGAGTTCCCTGGTGTTAGTAATATTAGCATTTTATAGGCTGCTCATGTGAACTCTCGAGCTTTCATGGCTCTCGGTATTAGCTTTTTAATATAGCACAGTTCATATTGGCTTTTATTGCTGTTTAATTTAGGTTGGGGTTTTTTTGTGGCTCCTTAGCTGCAAGGAATGTGGCCTCCACTTGTCTGAAACTTTTCTTGTCTGTGTAAACCTGCTATTGGTGTCCTTTTTTTCTTGCATACTGTAACACTGTCCAAGAGTTAAACTTGCCTGTATTTGTCATGCAGATCAATTACTCTACACAGCAAACCCAGATCTCATATTACAGGTGGGAACCCAGGACTTTCAGATAGTAACTGGAAGTCTCTCCTACCTTTGTACCATACTTTGGTTGTTCCACAGATATAGAAATCCATAGCTGAATTGTCTAAATAAATCATTCTTAGCAAATAGTGCTCCTTATTCAAAGGACACATGCAAATAATTCCCAGCCAAATGTTAGTTATTGGCTTCTAAGTCATGTGCTTTTTGAAGTGATCCCAATATCACTCTTCTCTTTTGGGCATCTGAAATTGTTTAAAGCAGCATGTGGTTTCTCACCCATCTATAAGAAAAAGCAATTTCTAAAAAGGCTCAAGAAAAATATAATTTAAATAAAAGTGTATTTTATTTTGGATATTTGTGTTTATATTAGCAGCTTTCTTCAACAGAGAGAGAATCTTCTACCTAAAAAGATCTTTCTTAATAAGTATTCTAGATAAATTTGTGACAATTCAGATAGTTTTCAAAAACTCCGTGTAAGATACTGAGAGGAGCAAAGCTTATGCTTTCTCAAGTCTTATGAAGAAAGGATGTTCTTTCTTGTGCATTAATGTGTTTCATCAGAATTCCTGGGAAGCTGTCCAGCTATACATAGTAAATATTTCACATACCAATAAATGGATTCCTCAGCAATTCAACCACTCAGCACAAATGAGATTTAATTTATGGTGAATATCTGCACCTGTTAAACAGTGAAAAAGGCTCCTGACATAGTGATCCTTTCATGCTGTTATTTATCTAAATTTTTTAAAAGGTCCTATATTTCCAGATTACAGTCTTTGAAAAATCATAACTTCAAAAACATTCCCAGGCCTGAATTTTGAACTTTCATATTGAAGAGGGAATATATGTGATTTTGAGCTAAAAAACATATATGTAGGGCTGAGATCAACACCATCAAGGGAAAGCATAAAATGTGCCTATTACTGAATTAGGCATTTGTTTTGTATATCTAATGATAAAATCAATATGTGGCTCCATCAGAGGAGCATCAATTCAGATCCACCGGCCTCTATCTTGCTAGCATTCAATCAAGAGATTGAATTTGCAAGCTTCAAGGGGGAGAAATGTTTCTCCATCTTTTGACAATCCATATTACACTAATTCGGACAGCTTTTACACAGAGCTGCACCAGTTTACTCAAGCGTTGCTTTCAATATCATTTCATTAAATCAATGCAAAAGGTTGTGTTGACCTTTTAAATATATATTTAAATCTGATCAGCGGAGCTTAAATCGATTAGGAACTGATTTTAAGCCAACTCTTAAGGCAAATAAGTGTGTCCACATGGGGTTCCTCAGCTGTTCAGCGAATTGATGTGAAATCCAATTTAAATTAAGCCGCTGCAAACAAACCACTGTTGTGTTGTACACGAGTCCCAAATGTGCCCTACAAGTTCTTTGAGAACTTTCTTTTTAACTTGAACGGAGAACCCGAGGGAGATACAGTTAATGGAGTGGAATCTGCTCATCCCCATCAGCAGAGGAGGGGTGACTATAAACTGTGGTAAGAAGCTTCCAAACACCCAAGGTTCCGCTGAAAGCTGCATTTGTAAACCTGTTCGCTGTCAAATGAGGGATGTTTTTCACTCTTCTTTCTTGGCAGCTGTAACTGCAGTGAACAAGGCGGGTGGCATCAGGAATAGCACCACTCGCCGTGCTCTGGGAGGAGGAGGCCTCCTCCATATCCCCCAGGTTAAAAAGATCCGAAATCCACTCTAGTTCGTGTTTGCTAGGTATTGGGACGCCTAAGGTTTCCAAACTTTAGTTTGCCTTGACAGCAGCTCTGGTGTTTTCATGGAATACATTATTCTTCTCTCCTGAAACTGTGAGAAAAGCTCCTTATCCAGTAACAGTGGCTCAGGCAGTGATCGATACAAATCACATTTTATTTAAACATTCTTACAAAAACGGGTGACCCAACAAGTAGGCACACCTGGGGTCCCGGAGTGACTCCTTTTTACTCCCTATTCCCGGCCGAAGTGTCCCTCCCCTGTTTCCCCAGTGGCTCCAGCGCTCACAGCCTATCCCAGGCGCCTAAAACTGCTTCCGTTTGTCCCGCCCCCGTTTGCTTCTCTCCATCGCCCCACCTACACCTCTTCCTTCACTTGTTTATTTCTTCCCTTTTTTGGTAATATTGCTCCATGTTGCCCCTCTTAGTTAACCACTCATCCTTCCTTTAAACCACCGATCTGGTGTAGACTGGTTTCCCTTTTGTCTGAGTGATGAGCATTCTCACGTCTCCTGATAAGCCCATTTGTTCTTAATCATCTCCTGGCCACATCACTGCAGATGGACCAAGTAGTTCCTCTGCAAAAACAATACCTAAATTTTCTTTACAAAACCTCACCAAAGACCTTTGCAGGACTGCAGAGAAGCCCCTTTATCTTCGCGACCTGTAAGTCCTATATCCTAATAAGGATATTTTCAGAGATTTTGCTCTCGAAGCAAAGAAGTGGGAGATGCAAAGCGACCCACGCTCCACATTGATTCATAACGCAAATAAGGTGGAATGAAATAGATATTTGCAGAAGGGAAAGACTACCTGATAGTTTCTACACACCAACAAACATGCAACCTGGGTTTTAATGATTGACTTTAAAAATAGAGTGAAATGTGAACATACAATCAGAGAATCATATAATAAAATACAGTGAGAGAAAGCAGGGGTGAAAGGAGCAAATAGAAGGAAATAGTAAAAGAGCAAATCGAGGGAAAACTGGTTTAGCCTAAGCAACTACCTTAATTATTAATCAGGTAACATAGGAATGCAAGTTGCACTCATGAGCTTCTGGGGGCTATTGGTACCTCAACCTCCCCCACCCCACTCTTACCCAGACAAATTGTCATCTGTTCCATTTTCCCCTGTCCTAGAACTGAAGAAAGAGAAAGGGAACAGTTTTCCTTATACTCTCTGAAGTGTTTTAATTAATTGACAGTTTTGTTGTATGAAATAAGAGTTTTACAGGCTCTTCCTTAGCTTCAGGCCCCTTTCCAACCAAAGGCTGCTGTTTGTTGGGCATTTGCAGAAGTTGTCTTTGCCAGCAGGAGAAATGTGTCTAAATGCAAAAGTAGGTACTTTGTCACTTGTTGTATGAACAAAGGAAGGTAAGAGAATGGAGCTTTGTTTTTTTCTCCTCCAGGGAATGAAAAGGGTCTGGTAACTGCTGATGGTTTGTATGTGTGTGCTATTGCCAGATCCCTGGCCTCTTTCTTTTTTCAGCTTTCCTGGTTCCTCAAATTTACTTATAATATTCCCATTCAGACCTGCACAACCAGTTGTCTTGCATGATTGCAGACTTGCAAAAGAGGGTTATGGGATGTGAGTGAAGGTGAAAAAAAGGATCTTCCACGATAAACTCAGGAGGATTTCTATATATTGACGTAAAGGAACTAACACCTTGGTGGTTGTAGGAAACTCTCACCCAATATAGAACTTTTTATGTGTCTTTATAGAACTTTTTATGTCTCTGTGAAGCTGTTGCATCTTGTCCTGTTCCTTTTTTTTAAAGTCTTGTTGATACTGCAGGTGGGTAAGAGAGTATTCCTCGTGCTCAATATGGCTCTTTCCCCTTCCTCCTGTCATAGACAGGAATCAGTGAATCCTTAAACTGGGTTGAGAAATATGATTAATGAATGTGGTGAGCAGACAGAGAAAGAAAAATAACCAAACCCCACAGTGACTGTGGAGGGGGGAGAAGAAGGGACTCCATCGCTTTGCAATGGTAAATTACTAAAAGCAAAAAAAAAAAAAAAAATTACCAAAGCACTAGGCCCTACACCTTACACTTGTTTCTCTGCTTGCTCCTATTTCTGCATTTCTGAAGCTGTAAGGATTGAGGAGCTTATGCTTTCTGATCAGTGAATGCTCGCTGCTTCAAATGGCCCTTTTTTTCTGTTGGTGTTCTGGAGATCCAGTTGTGCTGAGCTTTGAAATTAAAGGAAAGGATGTTTGACACAGCAAGATAATGTTCAAGGTATATGAACCTGCAAAGAAATATGACAGTTTATTAATCTATTTTACTGTTCAGTGTTGAGCTGGCAGGCAAACCATCTCTTGTGGGATTCACTGACCTAGATGCCGTAATGAACTTTACAGTGGAGTCCAACACAAGGCTAAACTCAGTATATTGTCTTTATCTAGGCATTAATAAGAGAGAGCAGTTAAATGCCAGAAATACTTGAAATCCTACTTTCTGAGAACTATCTGAATTAGGTACCACAATTTTTTGTTCCTGCTTATGCTGATACGGGAGGCAGGGACTGCTGGCTCCCTGGCTGTTGGCTTCTTTTGTATAGCCATATAGTTTTTGCAACAGTAACTGCTGTGTCTGTGGGCCACCTAGTTTGTTTTTCCCATTCCTTTGTGTCTTTCCAAGAAGAAACGGTATAAAAGTAGTTATTTTTTTTGCCCTGAAATCACATCTGAACTCCACCTTCACATTCCCCCTTCTCTCCCCTCAAAAAAGCTTAGATTTGGATTTTTACAGTTTTCAATTGCCAAATGGTGCCTTTGCAATGACTACCAAGGGCTTCAACAAAATCAGCTTTTACTGATAGCAGTATCTCTCCTGTTGTGACAAAGAAGGATGGCAAAGGCTAACGATTTGTGTCTTGTTGAGCAGGGCCTACAGCTAGGAACTTGATTTGGTCAGAAGAGATCTTTGGAGAAATTTTGGGATGCTGTATTTTTTGGAAAAAGGACAAAGAATTGATGGGGGAAGACAAATGCAAAGCTGCAGCTCAATGGTTTTCACCTCCTTTCGAACAGTATCAAAACCTTCGACTCACTGGAGGTAGCTTCCAGACACCCCCTTTGTGGATAATGTTTTTTTCTGATTTTAGTGCTTATTCCCTCTCTGCGACTCTCCCCACATTCAAGACTGTCAGGGAGAAGTTGTAGATAGGAATATCTGTAAACAGTGTTTTAGTGTCTCCCACACAGCAGTCTGGAACTGTCTCTCCTCATGTTACTGAAGGTTCACGGATTTCCCGAATCAGTAGGAGTTCATTGATTTATATGCAGGCAAGCTTGTGTTACTACTTTGGTTACCCTCGTGGTTTTTTCTGGCTACTGCAAATTAGTCTGGCAGCGTCTTCCAACGTTGCTTACATGCAGTAGTAGATGAATGTAACTACTTGTATTGAGCTATCGTAACACTTTTTTTTTTTGTATCCTACTTAGAAGGATAAAAGGCACTTTTACAGTCTTGTCTAAGCAACAAAGGAGATCCAGACTGTGACCTGATACTCAAATGTTTCTACTGTGGTTAGTGGTGCTGTCCCCCGCACTTGGACTATCCCATAGCCTCTTGCCACCTCATGCTGTTCTTCTGGTATGTTCAGGTTAAAAACCATCACTCCCCTGCTACTACTCTCCTGTCACCCTCTGAAAGACCTGCCCTCTCTCTGAATTACAATCTCAGCCTCTGTCTCAGACATCTCTTCAGGATCCCAGCTCAGATTAAAGCAGGACTTTCTCTCTCAAGCCCTCACTCTTTCCTGTGTGTGCATTTTCTGTCTCGGTTGCTGTAGGCACTCTCACCCTCCCACCTCTTCTTCAGCCTTGTGAACGAAAGACGCAGCCAGGCTGCAGCTAACCTCGAGGTATGGTGACTCTTGGGCCCATCTCTTGTCTCTCCAGACTACGAGTGGCATGGAGAGCCATGGCTCCCCTGGGGACCTCCGTGCAGGCTGCGAGCCTGGCTGCAGAACATGTCCTCTCCTTTGAGCAGAAGCTGGGATGCTGGTTTCTCTCGGGAGGTGGCAGCACAGCCAGATGCAATCAGCGTCTGCAGCTCGGCACCCAGAACTGCAAAGGGGTGGCAGGGAGGAGGGTGGCGTTGGTGTTGGATTCCTTCTGAGGTGGAGCTCCTTAGTTGGAGGTGAGGATTAGGATGGGGAGCGTGGGGGTGTTAATGCATAGGAGGGATGGCCTTCAAACCCTTTCTTGAAGTGGAGTGGAATCAGCCTGACATCCTCATCCTAATGCACTGAGGTCTGTCAATCCTGACGATGCTTCTCTCTATCAGCTGCAGCTGATTTGTCCGGTGTGATGCGAGGCTGGGGTGCCCACTGTGGGGACAGTGTCATTTGTTGAGCCTGGAGCCACGCTCCCAGCTGCTCTTTTTTCACCTGGGGGGGAAGGATGTCTGCAGGAGATTGGGCACAGTCATTAAGTACCGTGGTTTTTGCAAGCACCTACTTACCTGCAGGCTGTCGTGATGGTTGTATGATATTTTATCTGCAAGTTATTAAGCAGCTTAGGTAAAATACCATGAGAATAGAAGAGCAAGAATTAATCACCATCCCATTAAATGGTACAACCTGCTCCTCTCTCAGAATCTCATCTGTTCTTTTTAGCTGGATTACTGGGGGCTGGAGGCTCTGTTTCTCTCCTGAGGTTTTAGTAATGGATTGTGAAGCCAGGGGTACTATATGGGGTATAACGTGACCATCATCTGGAAAACATGCACAGAAGCAGGGGGTTTGGGTTTCTGCAGAAACCAAGCACAGCCTGGTCCAAAAATCTATGGGATATATTGCTTAATCTACCCCTCTGGCTCTGTTCTTTGAATTCAGCTTTCCTGTGCCAAGCACACTGAATCAGCTGGGGATGCTACAGAGCCTTGGTGAGAAGTTGATTGCTTACTCTGTGAACTTCGCGAAGTTTTTGTGGCAACACAGAAAGTCAGTAGGTTCAGTTTTGCCCCGATAGTCATTTGTGAATGCTGTCTGCAGGTCTGGGCATCCAAAAGCAAAGGGTGCTAGAAATCCCAACTTAGTCGGTTCAAATGGTTTTAGTAGCATCAGCAACTGGAGGGCAGCCAGCCAGCTCTACAGTTCTTTAAAAAGTAATAAAATGTGCTTGATTTTTGCTCCTTGGTTTCCAACCACTGAATGGGAACTAGTCTCATATACCAGGTAATTCCTGCTTGAAGCTGCTTAGGCACCATTGAAACCACACCTTAAGCAAGAAGCACTGAGAAGGAGAAGCACAGAAAGACAGCAGAAAAACTTGAGGTTTGTAAGCACTTAGAAAGGGGCCACCTCCCTTTTTTCCCCTGCTCTTTGCTCCTGGCAGTTCTGGAAGGCCCATCCCTACTCTCATGACTGTACAGTAAAGGAAAGGTGTTGCTCTGAAGAACTGTGTTGAAAGTGTTGCAATTCTCTCCTCTCTTTCAGAACAGTTTCATTTCTGAGAGTGACGGAGTGCCGCACAGAAGTCCTGTGACGCTGGTGTGCGCACCCAGGATGGGTCGTGGTGGCAGAGGATGCATCACTCATCCTGTCAGCAGGGCTGGGAAGCGGAATACGAAAGGCTCAGGCAGCCAGGACTGAAAAACAAAGCAACTTTTCCCATGTGCATTTTCCTTCTGACTCGGTTCTGGGGCATCCTCCCGCTGCCGTGTGGATCCCTCCATTCTGGTGCCTTGGAGGAACAAGTTTGGTCAGTACCACCACCAGACCTTCTGCAGGTGCGGGGATGAGCAGTTCACAGCTGTCCAGCCAGACACACGTGATCCAAATGTATTGGAAGGGTGTGTGTGTGTGTGTGTGTGTGTGTGTGTGTGAATCATTTGGGGGATAAATCCCATGTAGAAAAATGTTGGTGGCTGCAGAAAAAAACCACACCAACAGAAGGACTGTAAAGGAGAAAGACAAATGAGGAAAGTGAAAGACGCTGGTTTTGGAAGGTAATTGCACTGGAGTCACCAGGTTGTTGGTGCCTTGCCTGTTGGAACAGTTTTTGACAACTGGGAGAGGGAGTTTGTCTCATTTTAATTGGAACTAACCAATATTCAGAGCAGCTGACACGTGTCACCTAGTCTGTCTGTCCCACTGCCTTTTCAGCTTGGCAGTCTCCTCTTTTTCCCCTGTATGACCTGGTGATTTGAAAAATGATCCATTCTTCAAAGCACCCCTAGTAATTCGGACCACAGTGTTGTATTTCTTTTAAGGCTGATGGTTTTCAAAGCTGCAGCCTTTCTTTCTGCGGCAGCTACTGACACCTCTCTATAACATACAGGCTTAAGAGGGGGGAAAACAGGTCTGAGGAGCTGCACTTTTCCTGGGAGGAAAGACATTAGAGATGGCACTAAAATCAACAGAAAATAAATAATTTCATGTACAGTAAAGAAGCTGTGGCTCAGTCCTTTTTATGAAGTGCAGGACTATTGGGGAGCACCATCATTAATTTCACTTTGCGAAACACACTGAAGTTCTCTTAATGTCCTTCCCATTGTTGGTATTATGCATCTGCACACATGTATCAGTAAATATTAATTAAATAAGATACATGTTCTATTCTGCACCAGGTTTCTTATCTTTTTTCCCCAAAAACACCACCATCTTTTTAGTGAGATCTAACTCGAGATCTGCATTGCTATATTCTTTTTGCTGCCAGATACAGAAAGATAAATCCAGACTGTATGATTGCTGGCTGCATGGCTTTTACCCATTGGCAACCATCTCCTCGTGATGACATCAGCTGAGGTGGGAAGACTATAATTTTATATTGCACTAGTCATTTAAAGTGAAAATGAATGTTAACATTTCTCTGGTATGCATATGCCCCACTGTACATGTTTGTCAAATGTCCTGAATTCCTGCTGAGTAATGTCCTACTGCGGACATTACCATACAGATTTAGGGTTAAAATTAATGTTTCTATTAAAAAGAAAATCTTGCAAATTCTGCTTTGAAAAAAGCAATTTTCTTGAAGGTGAAAAATCCATTTTCTCAAGCACCCATGTTCCATTTTCAAAATAATCCTTTGCAATGGCCTTTGCACTGCACTCCTGAATAAGGAGCAACAGGATGAAAACCTGAATCTGTGCAGCTTCATTTTATTGTAAGCAATAAAAGGTAGAGCATAACTGAGTGGTATCTCAGGGCAGTTAACTGAAACGGAATTTTCCCATGTAGACAACTAGAGGTGTTAAAGGGCGTATAAATAGGAGAGGGCATTTTTCTTCTTCAAACTTACCTTTACTCCTTGTGTGCAACTTTCAGGCTCAACCTGACCCTGCAAACCTTTAGGTACGTGCTTAACTCAAGGAACAAGTGTAACACATCTTTCAGATATGAATCCCATTGAAAATTATTCCACTACATCCAACAGCAGCATCTGCTTGTCCTTCCTGCAGGCCCCTACTTTAGGTTAAAGTTTAATTGAAGACTGACAGACATCCCATCCCAGCAGGCACTGGATCTCAGGTAAAAGCTGTACATATACAGCAATATGGCTATGATGGAGTCAGGCTAGACTTATGCTGTTTGGCTTTGTTATGATAGGTACAGTGTAGATATCGCTTGCCTCTATATATGCAGGGGAATGCCTTTTCTATGCTTCTACCACCTCCTCCTTCCTGCATCTACGCAGCAGCATGGTGTAAAAATTGATTTAAAAGGGTTGATTCTGCAGAGAGACAGCACATCTACAAGGAGCTGTGAAGCTCCGTGACATTTCAAGACCCGCTGTTATCCTGCTGGGGAGTATCTTCCCCTCAGTTGCCACACCTTGGGGAATACTGCTACTTGCTTCCTCAGACAAGTACTTTGAGCTCTACTGACAGAGACAGGGAGTTCCCAGTAGTAGCTCCCATGCCTGTTGTCTCCATCTCTGCAAACACAACAGGCAGGGCTTAGGCAGATCTAGCACCACAAGTAAAACCCATATTGATCATATTCATTGTAGCCCTCATTTGCGTGCTAAGAGAGCAGTCTGGACAATGTGAATTCATAGAATGGTTTGGGTTGGAAGGGACCTTAAAGATCAAGTTCCAACCCCCCTGCCATGGGCAGGGACACCTCCCACTAGAGCAGGTTGCTC
>JAOXNO010000001.1:54085955-54128287 GCA_028565335.1 Limnodromus scolopaceus | reverse complement strand
GCATCCACAGCTTCTCTGGGCAACCTGTTCCAGTGCCTCACCACCCTCACAGTAAAAAATTTCTTCCTAATATCTAATCTAAATCTCCCCTCTTTCAGTTTAAAAACATTACCCCTCGTCCTATTGCTCCACTCCCGGATAAAGAGTCCTTCCCCATCTCTCCTGTAGGCCCCCTTCAAGTACTGGAAGGGGCTATAAGGTCTCCCTGAAGCCTTCTCTTCTCCAGGCTGAACAACCCCAACTCTTTCAGCCTGTCCCCATAGGAGAGGTGCTCCAGCCCCCTGATCATCTTTGTGGCCCTCCTCTGGACCTGTTCCAACAGGTCCATGTCTTAGCAATTTGGTGTTCCATTAAAAAAAACAAAAACAAACAACTGGGCTGCTAGTGAACAAAAGGTCTAATACAGTAGCAACACCAACCACCCTACCTCATTCTGCACTAGCTGGAGATCAATTAGGATGCAAGAAAACTCGCAAAAAAAAGTTTATTAAAGACTGAAACTCTTCATAGTTGGGCAGTCACTCAAACACCAAGTGATTTCAGTGAAATCGCGGGGGCCGGGGTCTCGCCAGGGGCTGCCTGAGGCGAGGCGAGGCGAGGTGAGGCCGGGCAGCCGCCGAGCCCTCCCGGGGCGGGGTGGGGCCACAGCCGGGCCCGGCCCGCGGTACCCGCTCCCTGGCCGCGGGGAGGCGAGCGCGCCCGGCCTGAGGGAGGCCCGGGGCCCGTCTGGGTGTCGGGGCCGTCGCCCCCCCTGCTCTGCTTCCCCTGACGGGTGACAGGACCCCGCCCTTCAGGGCGCGTGCCCCTTTAAATGCCCCTCCCCCACCGACTCCTCGCTCGCTCGCGCGCGCGCGCGCCCCCGCCCCTCGGGTTGCGCAACCCCGCGCGCGGCAGGAGGGGACGATGAGGTAACGGCGCGCGGCCCCGCCCTGACCGGCGCCTTGAAACCGCCCCCGCCTCACGTGACCGCGCGCTGCCCTCCCCGCACCTGTTGGCGACGGGGCGGGGCGAGTGGGGGGCGGTGTCCGGAGGAGAGCCCCACCCCTTCCGCGGCGCATGCGCGCGGAGCTGGACGGGGGATTCACGCATCCAAAATGGCGGCCGCGATGGATGTGGACACCCCAAGCGGCACCAACAGCGGCGCCGGCAAGAAGCGCTTCGAAGTGAAGAAAGTGAGGCTCGCCGGCGCGCTCCTCCAGCCGGCCCCAGGGGGAGGAGGGGAGGCCGGGGACAGCCCAGTGGCGGTCAGCTGGGTGGGGGAGAGGGCGACTTCCCGCTCCCCTCGCGGAGCCGGGCGCCCGGTTCCGCACCGGCGCGGCGGGAGGGGTGGGGCGGTGCCTGCGGGAGAGTCTTGGCGTGCGTCCGGGCCAATGGTTGAGGCGGTTGGCGGCACGTGGAGCGGAGGCTGGCCAATCAGCGGGCGCGGCTGGCGTAGGCCGCGCGGGCGGGAGGAGGGAGGCCTGAGGGGGCTCCCCCTGTCAGGGGCTCCGGCGCCCGTTCTCCTCGGGCCCTGTTCGCATGGCTGGGCCTCGGCTGCTCCGTGTCCTCCCCGGCTCCCCGTGTTTCGCCGAGACTCTGGGCAGCTTGGGCCTGGGAGCAGGCGGGGAGTGCTGCCTCCTTCTCAGCTTCTCTGGCCCAGTTTCTCGAGCTGCCCTATGTGCTACATAAGGCGTTTTGTACAAATTTGTGTGCCTTTTTTTTTTTTTCCTTTTTTTCTTTAGATCAAGCCATAGCAATGTGTGTATTCAGCAAATTCTCTCCTTTACCCTGGCTTGTCTGCTTCTCCAAACCAGGCATAATGCCGCTCTTCTGCCCAGTGCCACCAGTTTGTTTATCAACTGGATCCTGGCAATAGGCCACACCTGTTACAGGAGGGTGCAGAGGAAGTAGGGAAGCTGTGTGGGCTTGTACTAACGTAGAATTTGAGGAAAAATGACCCCTGGACTGGGTATCAGCAAACATTTCCAGTGATTCACGCTCGCAGCTGTCATCAGTGATGATGGAAAACCCTAGCTCTGTACAGGGCTGCAGGTCTATGCAGAAGGAGATGTTTGGGTGACATGATTGCTTGTTCTTTGGAAACAGGGGCAGATATAATGGCACATGAGCAGGAAGCGGCACCTTTTATGTGTCAGTGGCATTCCTTCTCCACAGCAAGGTGCCAAGGAACATTTGTTGTGTGTGTGGCTCAGTACAGGTCTGTGAGTTGTAAGAGTAGCTTATGATGCGACAAAAGATTAAGTACCTGAGAGTATGGGAGAGATAAGGGTGCTGGGAATTTTTATCCTAGTAGCCTTGAAGTATGAAGTCCTTTAGAGATGAGTACCTTGGCCAGAAGGCTGGCTAGACTTGAGTTTGGAAGATGGGGAAAAAAAGTGAGATCACTACTGACCCATTTCCTAAAAGATCTAGTAGTACTGTGATGACTTTTTGTATCGGTAATAATGAAAAATTGAAGTGCTTATCAAAATTGGTACTGCTTATCAATACTTGGGAATCTGCATTCCTCCTTCAGAATCCCAAACTGAGGGGAAGCAATGAAAACATTGAGATGTAAATGGAACAAAGTAGAGAAGATTTACTCTAGTACAGTCAAGACAAACATATACTGAAAAAAATGGAAGGAAACAAAAGTATCTAGACCATTTAAGGAGTATCCTGGCTACCAATATCCTGTTGGATTGCTTTGAATATTGAAGGCAAGCCCAATCTATTTAATGTATTTTCAAAAGACCTGATTATGGTTTTTTGTGGGGAAGAGTAAAAAGGTGCTATGCTTTTCTGCATAGCTTGTCTTAAAGTCCTCATTCTGAATCAGTTTTCTAAAATTGTCATGGAAATTTGTAGCCAACCCCTCCCCTGAAGTAGCATGGGACAGAGATATTCCTCTTTTTTTTTTTTTTTTTTTTCCTTTTCTTTTATAAACAGAGTCTTCAAAAGGTTAATTTGGTAGTACTTTCAAATTTTTATATTCAGCCTTGCTGGTAGGTCATTGCTTAGTAACATTTTGCAGAAGATTGTTCAGGAGTCAGCAAAGGGTAGCATTAGATTAGTGATTTTAGTTCTTGGCCCCAACTGCTCTGGGGGGCGATTACTAGAAGAACTGCTGGGAATAATGGAAATTCCTCTTAACAAAATGGCATCTGGAGTGGCCTTTCTCCAAGGCACAGTCCTTCGTGAGCTGCCTCTGGATCTTGAATAGAAATGCAGATGCTTGCATTTGTTTGACAAAAAAGGGGACTATGGCAGTTATCTTCTTGTTTCTGAAGCTGGAAGGAGACACTGGGTCTGAGAGGTATGTGAGAAGAATGTGCAACGGCTTTCTATTAACACTTATGAACTCAAGATAAAGAATTACTTAGGATTTCTAAGACTCAATTTTTTTAAATATCCAAGCTTTTCCATTTAAAAAATGCATGGGATCTTGAGGAATATCGAAGATTTCTTCGTGCTGTAAATTGAGTCAAAACTATGTTTTTCTTTTTCTTTTTTTTCCTCTCTAGTGGAACGCAGTAGCTCTGTGGGCATGGGACATTGTGGTTGATAACTGTGCCATTTGCAGAAACCATATTATGGATCTATGTAAGTAAATGGTGGGGAAGACAGTTGACGGTTTTGACTTGTACATGACGCACGGCTGAAGTTTCCCCTATTGAGGGTATAATTCAGCAAATACACTTTAATACACTTTTCAGTCAGGAACTAAGTCTTCACAGTGCAAATACTAAGCTCTATTTTATGTAACGCTGAAGTTCTATAATCTATTATTCTCACTTCTGTCACCATACTGCTTTTCCCTCGCCCTTTTCTTGTAAAGAGCAGAATCACTTCGTACCACATCTACAGGTGATGTTGCAGAGTGTTTTTGGGATGCAACAAAGAGAAAAAGGAGTAATAATAAGGAGACAGGAGGAACTGAAATTATTCAGGATCAACGGGTATTGGTCACAAACAGAGGTATTAAAGTTTATGATTTGGGATGTTGCTATAGGTATCAGCTTTTCAGTGACACTCAATAGGATGAGATCATGTAACACTTTCTGTGTCTGGCTGGGAAATGCTTGGACCAGTGACTTCATTTGACTCCTCGTTCTACAAAAACTACCTTGCCTAAGTTAGTTAATGTTACAGTATGGGGAATTTTGTAGCCACCTAGAGAATTAATTGTTTGTTTACAAAGGAGAAAAATCAAATGCTGATATAAAAATTGAGATATTGCTAGTATTGCTTTGATTTTTTGCTGTATAATCTTGATGGTTCAATTAACAAATATGCTTGCTATGTAGGAAAATAAAGTGATAATGGAACTAAGTGTACAAATTTCTGTTGTGAAATAGGTGTGCATGCATTAAGTCACTGGTTTCAGTCCCTCAAAGGATTGGTAATGAATACAAAACCATTTTTTCCCCCTCAAAACTGACAAGATACTGTTGGCACCATAATTGTCTATCTTGTTTCAGTTATGAGGGACAGAAGACCTTTTAATATACCCCAGATAGAAATTTGCCTATATTACTAAAATGTGAGGATTGTGGAACACCCCAAAACAAGAGCAGGTACAGCTGCAGTGGCTGGGAACGGCCTGTCATGATCCCATTGTGATAGTTTTTTTGCACTTCGTTTTTATGTACTAGCCCTTGGAACTACTGGTAACTTACTGTCAGTAAGCCTATATGAAATTAAAATGTTTCAGACAAATGAGATCTCAAGTTTATAATAACAACTAGTGAGATGTGCACCTGATTTCGTGTCATATTTAAATAATAATTTAAAAACTGCTTTCAAGAAGATTTTCTTTTCTTTTTTAATAAAGAGAAAACACACTGTAACACACAGGGCTGAAAATGAGTTAAGCAAGTTCACTTCTTTGCTTTGGGACAGATATGTTTGTATTTTGAGCCAGGTACTGCCTATCAATGCCTCTGTTTATTCTTGGTTATTAGAAAGGGAATGGTAACGCTAAAGAGAAGCAAGTGAGGACAGGGGTTATGAAATATGCTGAGGTCCTGTGATGTAAAAATTTCCTTTTTAAGTACCTCTAACCTGTATCATCTTGAAAAGTAGTTGGTGTGGACACTGGATTACCATTTAGTCTCTCAGATTTTATTATATATTAGAGAGGAAAGCATGTCTCTGTCAGGCAAATGGAATTTTAAAGATTTGTTAGAACCTAAGTTGCATTTATAGAATTTACAAATGTATAGGATAAATAGATAAAATCCTGTAATTCAAGATAATTATTCACAATAAGTGGGATATGTTGTAAGATAATGGATGTTGGTGTGTTTCATTCTATTAATCTGCCTCAAAATTAATAGTGCCTCCCATGAGACCAAATAGATTCTCAAATATTTGCTATATTTTATAAATAGCACATAGGACATAAGAGGATGAAGGAGAGATGTGGAGGAGCTGGAAGGAGAGTGGACAGGTGTTATTTTCCAGTAGTGAATTACATGCCTCAGTTATTTAAAAAAACCCCAAAACCAAACCTTTTAAAATGGGGGTGGGATTGCGAGCATATAGGTAGATCAGGAAAAACAGTGAAGGAAGAGGGCATAGGTAACTGCTTTTTTTTTTTAAGTTGCTGAAGCATAACGCGTTATTAGTTTGGGTATGAGCAACGTTATGAAAAGCCTGAACTGCAAATGACAGACCAAAATTGACAGTATACAGAGTAGAAGGGGTATCTAAATTGGTGTTCCAAGATCAGTGTTGGCTCTGGATTTACTTACTTCCTTGTTACAGATCATTAATGTTGTTAAACAACACTTTAATTAGATTTTCAAACATAAGATGTGAAGTGATGGCAAATTAAGGAAAAATTAATAGAATGTGCAAGGAAGAACAACACAAGATTCAATTTGATAAAATGCAGGATACAAATGCCTCCATCTCCTTGTGATGAAGAGAAACCTTGAAAGGGAAAACATTAAAAAGAGTGATAAGTAACGCCAGCCATACTAATGGAAGATTGTTAACATCATAAAGTCAGACATCCAAAAGCTAGGATATAACAATGTTAAGGTGTCAGGAAGTTCTTCTCATGTGTGTACATTATGACTCGCTTGTAATATGGTGAAAGGATTCCCCCCGCCCCCACTATGGTTTGTATTTCGTGTACAGAAGGAATGTGTAGATTTTCAGTGTTTTGTTTTGATTCTTCTCTGGAAAAAGCCAAGTCTTATTTCAGTTTTACTTGAGCCGTGTTCTTGATTTCTTCAAAGACTTGCTCTCTGGTGCTGTCATTGCAACATGGTAAGTTGGGGAGCGTTAAATAAACACTATGCTTAGTATAGCGGATTACCTTCTGGTCTAAAATGTGGAATGTAATATTGTAAGGTAACCAGTATAGTTTTGAACTGTGTAAAAATGTGGCATCAAAATACCGTTCCCTTTCTTTGATAGTAAGATGCAAAGTACCACGTTTGATATTCCAGCTTCACAAGGTAGATACATTGGCTAGAATTCAAAGAAGAATCTCAGGATGCTTAACAGGTTGAATGAGTTTGGATTTCTGGGAAAACTAAAAGAACAGAAGTACATATAGTTTGCTAACTCATAAGTAGGAGTGGAAGATGATAGCTGTGTACAAATACTTTGTGATTCTAACAGGAAATACTGAGTGTCATATAAGAGGGTTATAAGTAGAAGGTATCATATGATGATATGATGAGGGGAAACATAGAGTACATATTTGGTAAAATCTGCAGATAATTCGTAAGAAACTGGAGAGGATTGCAAGGGGCAAATTCTGAAATCCCTCTGAGTTTGAAAACTAAATTGGAGAGTTCATTGTATGTTTTAGGAGTTAACAAATGTACTTCATGTTTATTAGCCTGGTTATTTCTGTCTCTGTTTTCTGAGTACATGGTACGTTGCGTTAGCCAATCTATGTGTGTTGAGTTCCTTTTTTCCCCAATAAGTTGATCCCTTCGTGATAATTTTAGAAGACAACATGTGAAGAGAAAGGGGAACCCATACAGTGGTTATTCTTGCTAAAGCAGATGATCTCTTATCATCAAATTTACTAGTGCAGTGGGTTGTAGCTGCAAACAAAAGACGTGCACTTTACTTCTCTTACCTGCCATTATGACTACTTAAATCTTAGGCTACTCGTCTTGTTACGTAAGTATACAGAAGATTTCTGCAATAGAAAATGTATAGGAAGAGGGATGGTTCTTAGTAGATGCCAGGAGTCAGAAGTTACTATTATATAATACGCCTTTCTGTAATTCCCTGAGTTGAAATGCTTCCATTGCATCTTTCACAATTAATTACAGGTATTTCAGGTTTTAGCTGTATCTCTCTGCCCTCGCCTCCAGATGCTCTATCAAAAGCAAAGCAAAAGAAGAGTTACTCAGTATTCCTCCAATACCTGTTACTGTCTGACACTTACCGCTTCTTTCGGGTCAGCAGACGGTGAATAGCTTCTCTTTCTTTCAAGAGCCACTCATAGAGATTGTTCATTTGTTTTATTTCTTTGTTGATATATTGTCCTTTTCTGAAATGAGGCAAATAGGAGACCAAAAAGTGCTTCAGCTTTTGGGAGGTCCTTTTTTTGGCAGCCAAAGGTAGTAGCACCAGCAGCAGTCTCCAGCCTGTTTGATGAGGGAGTTAAATCTGGGTATCTTGTTGGAAGGGCTTTACATCACCAACAGGGAACTCCTTCTCAGCTATTTCTGCAAAAATTCATCTGTCCTTTTAAGGTTTTTGAGCTGTCATGTTTTAGACTGTATTTGCTTGCCAGTGAACACTTGAGTAACACTAAAGTGAATTTCAGTGCTGCTTTTCCTCCCTACCTAAGCCACCTTTCTTCCCTCTCACTCCCAGTCAAAATACAGAGTCCTCTAACACCTAGGGGGAAAAAAAATGTATTGTGTTCCAAAGCATGCAGCTCACAGGTTAGGGCCACTTAGAGAGGGGGGGAAAAAAAAGAAGACAAAATGACACAAAAATGGGCTAGATGGAATTCAGTCTAATATGCCCAATATCTTGTTTCCAGCAGGGAAAGAGGAGAAGAAACAAAAGAAGTATATTGTGTGCTGGAATATTTTCCTTGCTTTCAACAGAGACTTCCTGAGTTAAAGTTTTCTTACCAGTTGACTTTTCTTCCTTCAAATTAATTTCCTCTCCTTTTCCTACTACTCATATTCTCATCATCTTCTGCTACCGCACAGACCAAATATTTAAAACTTAATATAATGTACCCCATGATACTCAGCAAGACCATGAGTCTATACTGCAGTAACAGTAAGATTGTTGCAGTAATCTTGGGTGTAAAATTGTAAACAAATATCCAAAGTAATTGAAGATCCTCAGGGTTCTTGAGCATCTTCCATTTTCTTAATCAGATTTAGTTTTATTGCTGTATGTATTGAGTACTGATGGAATTAAGACATCAGACATTTCAGGTGCACTGGATTTTGTTCTTTTCTATAGGCAGGCCAAGGACTGAGGTTTGGACTTCCTGCTATGTATATCATATCTTGATGTAAACCGTATAATAAATACATGTTCATTCAAATACAGGTTCTTTCAAATCTTGCATAACAGTTGTTGCTAATGAGTTTCTTTAAATCTCAGTCTTATTTTGACTTGTTCCTCATAACCAAGGTTAACTGATCTTTCTCACATCTCAGAAAAAATGGGCCTTTCTCTTATTTTGTTTATTTCCACATCTAAAAGTGAAAAATGTAGAAAGGGATGAATAGGACAGACCAAATAAAGATTATATTTTTCAGCCAAACCTGTGGGGTTTGAAAGTTTTTGAATCTAACTAGTGAATCAAATTCCTTTTCCTCCAAGCATATTTGGACACACTAAAAGTGAACACAGAACTGGAGCTCATTCAGACATTTTCTTTGCCAGGAAAAAAAAGTCTGCAAAACAAGGAAGCAACAAGCCCATGTGTCAAGTTCTAAGCCAATCGTCTTTCAGCATGTCTTTTCAAATCATTTGGGCTTCACTTTTAAAGAAAGCATCCTCTTGTAGAAAGTAAAATGTTGGTCTCGTAGGTTTGTGTTGCTGGCTGCGGAGGTGTTGGAAATATCTTTTTTTTTTCTCCTGGAGCTTCTTCTTGAGCAGGAGCAGAAGTGAATTTTTCAGGGTCTAGAATGGAGAATCAGATTGCTGGATTTATTATCTCAGTGCTGTTCTTCCTTCTTTTCTCTCTCTCATCTCCTTCATCCATCCCATCTGACACAAAAATTAAAAAATAACCCAAACCCACAAATAGCATTTATCTTTTTTGGGGTCATCCTATGTACTCAGCTCTAAGGTGTAAAAAGTTCAAAAATATGTTTTAAACTGTATTTTCTATTATGTATTTTTGGGCTATGCTTACCTGTCACAAGACTATAAAAGAGAGACCATCAAACTACCGCATTACATGAGAAAATTAATTTGTAAATAGTACAAAATGTCTGACAAGGCAGTGAGTTTATTTTTAGAGAAACCTGGGTAAGAAATTTAAGTAAACTTTTATGGATCTGTTACTGCAACTGATCATCAAAAGGCATCTATTAAAACACAAGAGAACAAATTAAAAATATTTATCCTTAAAATTTACGAAGCAGACACATGTTACTGGTAGATGAGCCGTGTGCTCTTGCCCTCTGGAACTTTGGAATACTAAAAATGTAGAGGAAGGAGGAAAACAGGGTGAAGTATATTTTGATCTGATACTCTGGGAAACAGTACACATTAAACCAATAGGTCTCAACATTTCCTGATGTAATAAACGCAACAAAACAAAGAGCTCTTCTCCCACCCCTTGCTATTATGAAGAAATCTACCAGTTGCTGTTGCATGTACATTTTCTGCTCCTGCATATATGTGTTTAATGTTTGTTTTCACAGGCATAGAATGTCAAGCAAATCAAGCATCAGCTACCTCCGAAGAGTGTACAGTTGCATGGGGTGTCTGCAATGTAAGGAAACCTGTTTTATTGTGGAACTCATATGTGGTGATGCTATCCCCCTTCGTGGCTCAGGACAAAATGTGTTTTATAAAGTGTTTCAGATAATCCACCAGAAAAAAGAACTTTAAGTACCATATATTTAGTGGAGTGTAGAAAGGAGAGAGAAGGGGAAAAAAAAAGTGTGAATGTTGGAGAGGTGTGATACAGAGGACACAAAAGAGAAGGGAGGAAGATAGGCCTTTACTCTTTTTTTTTTTTTTAAGAAAGAAGAATAATATATCTTTCGTTCTGAGTGTAATTTTCCTGATCAAGGTTCTGCCTAGGAGCTCTGCCTTTTTTTTTCCCCTGGTAATAGGATTACTTGTATGTCAGCATGCTTGATTTGTCTTTGTGCAGGCTGATTCAAGGAGTCAGTATGGGGTAACGAGGTGATTTGCTTCCCCTTTTGGAGGAAGATCAAATCGGTTCTAGTGTGTAATCTCCATCTCTTCAATTTGTTGCCTTATGCACTCCGTGCATGGTCCTACTAGCATGTGAACTCAAACTTATCTATCTCTTAGCCAGCCCAGACCTGAGCTGGAAGATATAATTTTCCATAATAGAATAACTACCTATTCCTCATCCCATCTTCACTATGGTGTGGAATCAAGCTACAGCATGATAATGCTGGAACAGGAATGTAAATGTTACAATTCTGTTTGTAGAGGACAAGCAATTTTTTTAAAACCATGTTAGCATATTCTAGTGTTAAAATTACAATTTTGTGTGTAAGAGTTACCATGTGAAAGTGAAACCTTGTTTTTAAGTAGCTGTATGGAATATGGAAAAGGGTGTCCTTATTAAACAGGCAATTGAGATTTTTTTTTTCTTTCTAATTCTGCAAGTTCCTTTTTATTCAGGCTTTGGTTTGTCCAGAAGACTTGCAGAGAGCTTCAGCATGTATACGTACATATCATCCCTGCTACTCACTGTGAAATCCTCTTTCTTGTCTTTCTGATTATGCTTCTTATCAGCATCTGCTCTGCCAATTTTAGCAGCTGCTCAACTCTGCGTTCTCTCCTTCATCAGAAGTCAGTCGCTTGCCACAGGATGCACTGTGGAACTGGCTCCCTGCTGCCATTTCACTAATGTTCATTTCCTCTCTGAAAACGTCCATCAGTTCCCTGGTGTTTACTAGTGAGCTGGCTGATGGGTCCTCCACATCTTTGTCTGCAAACACTTGCTACTCACTTCTTACTGTGATGCTTTCGATGGTAATTTTCACATTGAGATACATTCACGTGTTCTGCAATGATGTTGATCTGAACTTTCTCTTCCAGCATGCTTTCCACTTCCACTGCATCTCTCGCTGGCTCAAGACTCGCCAAGTATGTCCACTGGACAACAGGGAATGGGAGTTCCAAAAGTAGGTATCCTGCATATAAAATTCAAGATGAAAAATCCAATTGTCCTTCTGTCAGTAGCAATGATCAATGTCAGATATGTAGGTAATCTCTCTTCTTTGTGGGTCTGAGGGCATAGTTGCTGTTGGGAAAGGTCTTTTCTTCACCTTGCTGCCGAGTGACCTTTCCTTAGTCACCTGGTGCTAAATGAGCTCCAAAGGAAGTCCAAATAGCTGTGGGGTAAGTGAGAGTTGTTAAAAAGTAGTGATTTCTATTGACATTCTCCCTAAAGAATGGAGAACAGAAGAGAAAAGGAATGCGCTGAAAGTGGAGCCTCAGGTGAATACTATACTGCTGCATGAGCAATATGGGTTTAGAAAACGACCTGAATTTAGCTTCTTGTTTTCCAGAGCATCTCTGCTGAGGTTCCAGACATCTTATTGGGCCCCTCTGTATCTTGACGATTTGTTTTGTAACCCTAATAACCTCAGGGATTAATACAGCTGATTTCCTAGCATCTGGAAAGCAAATGTCCATGTAGCCATTGGCACAGCCTTGGCCCATTTATCCGTAATTTCTGCATTCTTTATTTTGTTTTATGTTCTTCAAAGGTCTGTTGTGAAAATAATAGTGTGAGATACATGGATGGGGTTTTGAGGGGTAATTGTATTTTGAGAGGTAATTGTCCACTGACAGTAGTTGGGAACTTTGCCTGTCACTTGCTTCATTCTGCAACATTCATCTTAACTGTAAATTTCCCTTCCCCTCCCTATTTTTTTAAAAAAGAAACACATGAATTCTAACCAGAGTCCAGATTTAAACAAAGCAAAGCAGATATTATAACTGTTCAGGGTTGTCTTTGGGATCTGGTTCATAATCAGTTGTGTAAATTGTCATTGACATGCCAACTTGAGTAGCATAGTTTTACTATTACGATGGTTTAATGAACATTTAATGAAAACTGAGCCAGTGTTGCCTGGCTGGTGGCTAATGCTGCATGGGCAGCATGAGGAGAAGTGGAGACATGAATTAATATCTTCTTATGGATGCTCAGTAATCCGTCTGGGGTTGTGACAGGCTTTGGCCTTGCTTTCATGCAGGGTATATTTGAAGTGGGTTGTGGTACTGAGGGTCTCCTGAGTATGATACTGTGGATTGCTCAGTCTCTCTTCTAACTAGTATCTAGATAGACTTTTGGGGGAAGCGAAATGTGGAGAACTTCCTAAGGTTTTCATAACATAGCTTTTCACCTTCATCTGGTTTACATATTAATTACATTATGGTAGAATAAGAATAAATCTGCCTAAATCAGGACCAGTATGAAACATGATTTTTAATAAAGCATTAACATATTATATATTTGCAGGTATGGACACTAGAGAGATGGTCACCACGCTTCTTGTTATGTCGTCAGCCTCAGTTGTTCTTGTCACTATGAGTTTGTTTTAGCAACTTGAAAAATCAGTAATGTATACAATTCTTCTTTAATCTTAATTTCTCCCTATTGTATACCATTGAATAAAATCTTGCTGGAGCTTCCTGTCTAAGTTGTTTGGGTTTTTTTGTCTTGTGTTCAGGAGTGGGCAGTCAGTGAATGAGGGAGGAGAGTTATCTGTAGACCAGGCGGACTTAAGCTTGGCAACTCTTAAACTGGGCAGCTCTTCTTGTCACCATGCCCAGTTTTTGACTGTGGGTTTGGTCTTGCTCCCGTGCAATTAAGAACCACGCCTCTGGCTGGCCGAGGTCGGCATTAAGCTCCATCGTGTAGTGCAGTGGGTGCAGGACTTGGCCTGGCGAAGCATAATTTATGCAAATAGCATTTCATGTGGACTTGCCTTCTTGCAGCTGAGTTGAAATGATGATGTGTACAATTAGGGGTTGTGTCATTATTAGAAACTGTGCTCTCTTGCTTCTGCTCTTGAGTTTGACTAGAATAGCTCCCCTGCAAAGGAAAATTTCACTAACTGTTCTCAGTTCCATCTGTTTAGCTTGAGGGACATTAACTCCATGTTAGTTTTTATTAGTGTCAGGTGAAAGTAAACTCAGGAAATTCACGTGCTAGGTTGGCTGGAAAGCTAAAAGTAAGCAGTCTATGAACAAACTAATTCTTGGTTGGCTTTCTACTGGTATTGTCCTAGTTCAAGTCAAGCTGTAGTTCTTACTGGCCAAAAATTGTTACTCTGAAAACTACATAATGTTTTGTTTGGTATCTCCTGTGCCAAAGAGCCTAGTGTCCTCCTCACCTCATCAGATTTTGGGCTCTGTGTCCACAGCCTCAGCAGATTCTGGGAACTCAAACAAGGTCCAAGAAATTCTTCCTGCTACCAGAGGCCGTGTCCCTTCATGGCAGCAGATGCAGTAAATTTCCTCCATTGGTTATTCATGGTGCCACCTTTGGATCAACACTTTTTTGCAAGTTACTGAGGATGGGAAATTTGATAGCTGATGTTAAACATTAGCATATTATAGCTATAGGGAATAAAGATGGTCGTTGACAGAAACAAAACTTGCAGGTTTTTCAGTAACTGCTGGGGCTTTCTTTAATCTACAGCAAGCAAATGTCAGGATTATTTTATCAGCTGGTGTCAGTGCTCTGAAATGATATGGTTCGCTGTTTTCCACATTGAAAAAGAAAAAACCAAAAAAGGAACAACTAGAATCAGAAGCGTTTATAGCTAGACACTGTTTACCAGGTGTAGTTGGTAGAAAGCTCATCCTGAATTTGCAAGCTAGTTTTGGTGATGGGTGTAGGAGTGGAACAGATGAGGGGGGGGTAAAGGTGATCTTCTCAACAAACATTCATCCAGGCAGCGGGATATCCAGGTTAAATGCTATTTCCTGGGATTTGAGCTCCCATTTAATGTCCTCTCCAGCTGCATAAAATGTCAGATGTCCCTGTTTATGATAGTCCATTTTGCCTCCACTGTTTGATTTTTTTTTTTTTCAGGACCTGGAACCCAGATGCTCACTGATGGGGGAATGTATTTCCTTGAGAACTTTGTTTTGGGTCCAGCAACATCATTCTGGTTCATCTCCCTTCAGTCTGCACATACTGCCCTGAGCGTGTGTTTTTGGGCTGGGGACAGGCACATCAGTGCAGGCATTTCCCCCTCCTTTGTGGCTTCATATGTGTTCGCTTGAGGCTGCGTCTGCAAGAAGACTGTTTAGTTTTGTATTTTTTTATTGCCTTTTGGTTTGTTTTTCTTTTAATTCCAATCTCCAAATGGCAGACTACAAGCACTTTCCCCCTACACCCTTTGAACCTGCAGCGTGTAAAGCCCTAGCTGTTAACTTTGATTTTTGGCTTGCTACCGTAGTGTCTGTCCCAAATCTGGTTTTCCCAAATGGAAAAATACAGACTGTAAAGCAGCAAATGCTTACAGACCTGGGAAAGAACAGTCCTTTTTCAGCTGGTGACCATTGAAATGGCCCTGCTGCTGTTCCCCTGCCGCAACGGGCCGGAGCTCTGTGACCACCCACAGCAGCTCCAGCACAGGAGCTGTTTTCTGTAGCATGTTAAGGGGTTGTGTTTTCAGGGAGGAAGAAAAGCTTCAGCGAGTGGCCTAAGAGAGAAGCTCCACAGCACAGGCAGCGGGAAAGTAAGAGGAATCTACTTTATCCAAAGGCACAAATTGCCCCATTTCCCCAGGGCATGGTTGCTTGCTCAGGCTGGCATTGGCTCTGTCCCGACTTAAGGTTCAGCCTCCATCTCTGCTGGATGTGGTGGTGGGAAGGGGAAAGCCCATTCCTTCCCTCCCCTTTTTCTTTTTTCCTGAAGCAACAATCATTTTTGACAACATCTTTCCTTTCTTGCAAAATACAGAGAGCTTTTTGCGGTGGAAGGAGGAGCTGGACACGTTTCTAAGCATCCTGGAGGGAAGGTAGGTGTGCAAGGGAGAAGCGATGACCATGTCAGTGCCGTTTGCCTGTCTTATAAATGAAAGATGTGTCTGAACTGTGGACCCGAAAATAAAATCAGGAGAAGACGACGGTTAAAATTGCAGAGAGTAGTGTATCCTGCAGCTGTCTGGCTTAGAGAAAAACAAATCCCTGGTAGACCTGCTGCAGAGCAGAAGGCAATTCTGACATTTCCAATGCTTTCCACAAGTTTGTCAGCCGAGGCGAGCTGCATCGCTGAGCAGGCCCTGGCAGAGAGCGCTCCGGGCAGGCCAAAATGACCAGACAGCAGCTTCCTTCTCTTCTGGAAAGGAGGCAATGAGCTCCAGGTGCTTTGTGGCATCAGCTGTGCCTTGTGGGCCAAATCCCTTTTGCATTAAAATGCCAGAATCTGGATGGCACGTTGGGCTGTGCGGAAGTAGGAGGAGATGACAGCAACCAAACTGAGCAGCAGTTTGAGGGGGAAGCTCTGGGTGTTGAGATTCCCCCTCAAAATCACCCTAAGGGGCATGTATTAAAATAATGGCTGGCCATCAGGAGTCTGCTGGTTGAAAGGTGCCTGTTGTCTGAGAGGAATGGCTGAAGCCTCAACCAGTTTGACAGGCTTGTAGCAACACACCACGGAGTGAACATTAGGATTGTGTCCTCCTGCCTCAGTCAGATGGAGAAGGAATATCTGCAGGGATGCAAATGTTCAGATTGGGTGCAGCTGCTTTGAGTGGTCCTGTGCCTGTACCCATCATGGGGGGAGCCCTGGGAGCTGCTGCCACCACTGTGCGGTCAGGGACGATGGTGAAGTCCAACTCACATGTGTGAAAATCTGCATCTGTGTGTGCAGGCAAGCAAAGATGCCAGCATCCATCAGTCCTCTCCTACTAGCTCCTTGTGGAGAAGCTAATGGCACCCTGAAGTAGTCTGGGGTAACAAAGTGCTCAGCAAAACTGACGTGAAGATGACACCAGTCATGTGAGCCAGTGCAGGCAGAGCTGAGCTACCACAAGGGAAGCACCCGCAGGAGGACATCTGCACTGGTTCTGGAAAACTCCCTTCTCCAAAGGCATGGGGGCAGAGGATGGCAAGATCAGCACTTCCCTGACTGACACCACCATGGGTTTCATTCCCTCAGCTAAGAAAGGAGCAGGACAGAAGAACGAATGGGAAGATAACATGAATCATAGAATCATCTAGGTTGGAAGGGACCTTTAGGATCAACTTAACACTGCCAAAACCACCACTAAACCCTATCACTACAGAAGAGATGGTCAGAGGCAGAGACCAAGACTGTCACTGCCTGTGCTTGCCCAGGACACTGCTCCCATGAGGAGGCAGGCAAGGAGACGTCCCAGTGGGGGTTACCAGTGCAGGTGTAGAGAGCACAAGCTCTTTCCCCTTGGCAGCATGGGAATGCTCCCACGTCGTTCTTGGGCATCAGGAATGTGGTACTTTCATGGGACAGCAGAGAAGTACTTGCAAAATGCAGAGGTGCAGGCCACCCCACTACCTGTCCTTTCCCTGGCCCACCATGAATTCCTGTGCTTCTGCCCTATGGCAGCTGCTTTGCCACCCAGCAAAGAGACAAGCACCTTGGTGGAGAATGATGAGGCTTTGGGTGGGGTCTATGGGCACCAGCATCCCATGTTGCTCACCCCAGCCCAGGTGAAAGCTGCCACTGACAGGAGACCCCCAGGCCATGGCTGGAGAGAAGGAGGAGGTGACACTGCCGAGGGTATTTTCCTACCGCAGGTTCCCCAGCGGGCTGGAGGGGAGGAGGAGGATGGGTGCGGAGAAGCAGCCGTTGTCTCCCCGCTTTGCTTACCCTGTCCTTCTCCTCCCCACAAAACCCATGAGAAGAGCGAGCTTTTCTTGCCTGCTGTTGCTTTTCCACACAAGCTCACTCCACCAATACTGCTGCTAGCTTTAATCTGCTGTGAGGAAACATGCCACCCCCCCACCACACGCTCTATACATTGCTGCACGTTCTTCCCAGCGCGGCAGGTTCTGCAGCAAGCCTGTTACTCCTCACCGCAGGGCATCTCAGCCGCACGGATGGCTTCCACGGGCCACTCACCCCACAGCCGCCACCTCCCCGTTCCCCGCTGCTCGCTCCGGTCTGCTCCCTGCTCTCTTCTCCCACTTTCCCCCTCTCTGATCCCGTTCCCATGGAGATACTGAGGCATCAACGTTCCTCCCTCCGCAGCTCGAGGGAGGGGGTCGGTGGGAAGATCTTTGGCTCACCTGAGCTGAAGTTGCATCCATTTCCAGAAGCCAAGCTACAAGTTGCTGGGAGGTCTGTTTTGTCTCTGTCACTTGACTCCTTTCTGGCACAAGGACATTGGCCTGTTGGCTCTCTTTTTTTCAGCTACTTTCCAGCTTCTCGCCATCGGACACAGAAGGGGATGCTCCCCAAAGCTCAGCCCGGTGGTGGTGCACCTCGCTGGGCCTTCACATCCTGCCGTTGACAGCAACAGTCCCAGCTGAAAAAGGAAAAAGAAAAAAAAAAAAAAAAAAGGCATTTGAGGCTGCAACTTAAAAGTCTGTGGAAAATTAGAATCAGCTGATTCTGGGGAGGCCAGATCCGGGTGTGGGGATGCACCACGGACTGCCACCTTGCTGAACTTCCCTGCCTCACTGCTGCAGCCTGCAGTTTGCCCATTTGCCGCCTCTCTTTTCCATATGCCTGTGGACATGGCACAGTCACCTGATTTCTTGGTCCTCACGTGCGAGGCAAGTCCTGGCCTCACTGCTCCAGGACGTAAGCTGGGAGGACACTGTGGCAGTTGCCTCTGGAAAAGTACCAGATGTACCAGCATGGTAGGTACCAAAACTCAAGATGGGACTGCAAAGCAGTATGACCCTGGCACATCAGGGTTTTCTGTCCGTGGGGCATCAGGCAGGTATTTTCAGTTGATCTGCTGTCACGGGCAGGTGATCCTAGATGGCAGCGTGCTGGCAGGGCTTTTGAGAACATGTTCTCTTCTGATTGTGCTCTTCTTCCATGGTCGCTCTCATCTCCTCTTTGTCTTTCGTGCTGGGTCTCAAGTGGGTCCTTATGTGCTGGGCAAGGCGATTAAGGAGGTTTTCTCTGGATACACAGCGTGCTCAGTATCCTTTTCACACCCCTTCCTCTTCCACATCCCAGAAGACATCAGCTACAATGCAAATCGAAAGGGGCATTTGTCTCCCGTCCGCTCGCTGGGAGAGGTGGCGTGCTGTTGGAACAGTCTCTTCATCCCGGTTGTATCGGATGCATTGAAATGATTCATCTTGACATTTTAGACATGAAACATTATGATTTTTTAATGCAAAACATGGGGTTGGATGTTTTGTGTTCTTCCCCTCCCCCGAACTTCAGTATTGCGGATTTTTTGAAGGGCGTGTGTTTGCCAAAATGCATCCCAGAGCTGCAGCCTTTTCTGTAAAAAGCAAGTTCAGTTTTGTACAGTTTCAGTGTGTAAGTCCCTGTGCTTGTGACAAAAACTCTTCCACCCCTGTTCAGTTTTGGGTGTGAGAGGTGGCTCCAGGTGCTGAGGCTCTCGCATCCTGCTGTTCCACGTGGAGCAAGTGGCCATCCACCTCCCTGATCAGCTAAGTGGAGACCAAACATTTTAAATACTCATAAATCACTGATCTCCGAACTGTTCAGAAATGAAAGTCTATGAAGAAAAATGGCAGCTCTGTGAGGATCGTCCCTGAGCCTCTGGTTTCTCCAGAAATCTTCCAACAAGATAAACCACTCCCTAAAGGGATTGGTGTGACCTGTCCTCCCAGGCAGGTATTTTGGGTGTCTCTCAATGCCACTGTGTGTACCCTTCCTGCGGGGCAGCAAGATGGCAAAGGGGCATCACTCCCAGATTGGAGGCAGAATGAGATATTCCATCCCTTTTCAGGCATTTTAGGACAGATTTCATTTTATCCTTGTGGGATCTTCTTGAGAGGGTTGAGGTAAATGTGAATCCCAGTGGGTCTACTGGAAACCACTTCCAGGGTGGTAAAATTCAAAAAGGTCTCTGCTGGATTTGCTTCAGGAGGTTTTTACTTATTTTGCAGACCTTGTCCCCACTCCCCCCCGGCATCACCCATAAGCATCAGCCTCTTTCAGACAGTCACTACTGGCTGATAAACCCAAACAACGGTCTCCTTTTTTTGGTCCAGATGCTACCTACCTTTAAAACCTGAGACTGGCACCAAGACATGCTCCCACTGATGGAGAAACTGAGCCCATCCTTATTCTATTCCCATACTACATATGACATCCCTCTCAAAAATTGCTTTTACTGTTTCTGCAACCACTGTGTTCATGCAACATTTCTTTCCAAGGTTGCAACCATCTCCACCACATCACCTGCATGGCTTGTCCTGCTTACAGCTGGAGACTTCCAAGGGAAAGAATGGCATTTGTGAGGGGGGGACACAGCAGCTCCTCAAAAACACAAACGGCAGCAGCATTTGTGCTGAAAATCGATGTTAGAGCCCGGGTCAGTGCTCATTTTGCAGCTGTTTCCTCAGCCCAATGCCGTAAGTTGCATTGGCAGAATGGATCTACGGGTGATGATGGTGACCTTTATACCTGGGATGGTATGATAAACCATCTACCAAAGCACCAAAAGCAGCTCCTGGAAGATGAGGTAGCCTTGTTTCCTTTCTCCTTTCCCATTTGTCTCTTCTGGGGACAGTACACCATTTTTGGCTTATTCCCTTGGGCCCTTTGTCGAGCTCTTTGAGTTGTCTGCAAATGCAGTATCTTCATTAGAGTTTAGTCAGGGTCATCTCTGAGCAGCAGCCCCCGAAGATGCTGTGCTGTGGATGCTGTATATGACTGGTCTGCTTCAGAGGGGAGACACCTGTGACTGGTTGTATCTGCTGGGTGGCACACACTCATCAGAGCTTTGCAGGGAGAACGGATGTTCCTGGGGCGAAGACGATGACCTCAACCCAGCTCCTTTGTGCTGCCCATAAATCACATTAGAGAATATCAAAGCCCTGAACTGTCAGTGTTACCTAGATGTAAATACTGTAATTATCCTAAGTAAAATTAAGAGTTTATAAGACTTCCGGTGTCAAATCTTTTTATTACAGCCTTTTTTTATCATCACAGATTTGATTTGCCATAGACTTTATGTGACCCTGGAATATAAATCTCTGGCTTTCAAACGCTACCTGACATCATGAGCTGTTGCAGCAGCTAATTGGCAACCGTTCAGAGGCTTGTTTTGCTGAGGAGAAGGCTTTTTTTTTTCCAGGCTGCCCTGAAATTTGCTGGTCCCTTTCAAAAGGTTTGCCCATGCAATGAGAGATGCTGGATCTGTACCAAGGACCTATGGGATCCAGGTGTGGATGCAACCCTACATAGCTAAGGAAACGAGAAATGAGCCGGTGTCGAGAAGCATGTGGGGTGCGAGTTGTGGGGCTAGAGCCAACAAAGCAGAAGGCGGCGTTTTCATGAGATGAACGCAAAGATGATCTCTTCATCCCACCACCCTCACCAAAGACTGTGATCATGGATGCTTCTACATTAGGTGAAGCTACTGACGGCAGCTGCCAAGGTAGGAGCTTCAGAGAGGAGCCTGCACAAAGCTGCACTAGCATCAAAAGTTATAAATAACCCAGTCAAAGCTTTCTAATGATCGTATCAGGCTGCACAGTTCAAGTCATGTGAAATAATCTAATGGCCTTTTTTTTTTTTTCTCCCCTTTTTTTTTCCTCTCCTATCAGAACAGACGCTGCTGAGCGCAGTGACTCCAGTAACGGGGAAGCACCCAGTGCAGCCCAGTGCTGCGTTTTCCACTGCCCACCTCACTGCAGCAAAAGCCAGCGGACAGTCTGCGCAGGCATTTCACTGTGAGCTGCAAGTGGCAGGTTTAAAAAAAAAAAAAAAAAAAGAAAGAAAAAAGGGCTGTACTTTGAACACACACAAAAATGAGTCTTTTCTCACACACATCTTTGCACGGCGTTAGGAGACAAGCAACGTTATTGCTTTTGTCCCAACAGAGCCTGGAGTGGCAGGTTCGTCTCAGATGTTTTTCCTGCCTTTGACTCTCAGCCTACTCTGTGCCTTTCCACCAGCTCCCCGCCCCCTGAAGGTGATTCAGAAACTGAAACGTGACTAAACAAAACTCATTTTAATAGCTTGTCTTGGCCAAGGCCAACTAGGAATATAGCTGTGTTATTACCATGAGCTGGAACACAAAGTTATTTACTTCATTAGCAGGAGCGACAACAAAATAACAGCCCATGGTGCTGGCAAGGGTATAGCCAGAACTAAAATATTGCATACAAAATAGAAAAAGACCTGGAATAAACTCCTTATTATGGATCTAAAATAATTTTTCTTGGACTAAATAGGCTCAGAAAGCTCCAACAGCTTTCAAGAGGCTCCTTGAAAAGTGGGGTTTTATCCAACGTCTGACTGTGCAAGCCTCTGACATCCTCAGGAGTTGCCTCCAGACGAGAACTGGGAGCTGAACACTGACACTTCACTGACAAGTGAATGCTTAAAGGCTGGAGACTGAAGAAGGACAGAGCTGAAAGTATTAACCAAAGAGGTTTTACATTTTGGACTGACTGCAGTTCTGGAACCAGGAGTGGCATCAAATTTGTGTTTCCGTTCCCAGCCATTGTAAAAGCAGAGCTGAAGATCTCCAGGTGGAGTAAAGTAAAAGTAGTCTGAATTCCTTACCATGGGACTAACAGAATTGGGTTTTTTTGTTGTTGTTTGATTTATTTTATTTTTTTTTATTAAAAGACTCTCCATACAATTTTGAGAAACCTTTTCACGGATTATGGATAATTTCTTTCAAGGAGGAGATTTCATTTGCCAGTGGGGCCTGGAGCAGCTCCCCCTGGCAATGTGGACATGGAAGGATTGCCTTCTCTTGAAAGAACAATTCATCAGAAGTACAAAACATGAGGATAAAAATTAAAAGATCTTCAGTGAAATCTGCTTATCTTTGAAAGAGGAACAGAGTGTTTACCTGTTTGTAACAACATAATGTCCTTCAGTTTTGTTCCAAATTTTCAGTCTATCTTGGGCTATCTTTTGCATCTTAAGTAGATCAAGCTGTCCCTAAATCCCTCATGAACATACCTGAATGCAGCACACGCTGTACCTCAAGCATCCAAAATGTCTTCTTCTTCCTCCTCAGTCCACTGGAGAAATCTTTTAAAACAGCCCTTCAAACAGCCCTCTACGTGAGGAACACATCCCTTTGTGGGATTTTGATTTTACCTCCATGTGCTGGACACTCGGTCCACCCACCCTGCTCTCCACCTCCCTCTTTCCCCGGCCGTGCCTCCACTCGCTTCCTGCACACTTGCAGGCACTGCACCTGCCTGTCCCGGTGAGCCAGGAGGTGCCTATGGGAGGTGAGCACCAAAGTTCTCCAATAGCTTCAGGGATCAGTGTGGGGAGCATCACAACAGGCACAGCAGTATGCCAGGCTGCTCCACCAACCCTCCAACACAGCGCGCCCAGGAAAATTGCTCACTTTCAGGGTGACAGGTCCTCCTACCCCCATCCAAAACTGCTGTGAGCAAGGAAAGTGGCTCTATATGCTTCCTCCAAGCCATGTTTATGTTCATGCCAGCTTTAGGAGGAGACACAAAAGCTGGCAGAGCTGCTCTGGCTTCTTTCTTTCCTCGGATTATTTCCATCGTCATTTTTCCCTGCACCTCTGCCTTGGGTTCAGCTGCAGCGTAAATCATATGGAGGCTTAAGGACAAGGTAACGTACATCTCCTGGAAAGGATGAGCTTCAAGATATTTAGTCCATGGGTGTGTTTGTGTGCAGAACAGTGTTCAGAGGGACAGCAGGAAGAGAAATACAGGCAAGGAGTCCTGGCTCTGCCATTCTGGAAAGGCTGTGTGAGCAGGGAGAGCTGAAAAGCTCAGCGACACCCGCGCCCTCTCGGTCTGACTCTGCAGCCTTTCCAGGACGCCGGGCTCGCCCTCCGCTCTCCCATCGGCAGGCCTGGGAAGGCGACGTGAACATCGGTAGCACGAGGTTAGAAACGATTACTCAGAGTCTACGGCACTCCCGATTGGAAAAGTGCAGCACAAGCACTTTTATTATGTGGGTGCTAAACATGTACAGTAATTATTCAGTGCTCATGTGTTTGGGTTGCTTTCTAAGTTTGGCTTAAAAAAAACCCACCCCAACACCACGAATCAGTCGTCAGTGGAGATGTCTTGAAAAGACGAGCTAAGGTAGGGAAGTTTCTGTAGTGAGTCACGGCGAGATCAGAAGTAATTTGTTGGTGGCTTCCCGTCCTGGGCTGTCTGTCCTGAGCAGCTGCTTCCCATCCCGCTGGGCTGCCTCCAGGCAGCTGCCACCGCCAGTGCCGGCATCCAGCATCCCTGTGCCCAGCCCTGGTCCTCACCTGTCTTCTGGCAGTTGTGGTACACAGGTCCCTCCACATGACCCTGTGTGCATGTCTTTTTTTCCTCCCCAAAATGTACTCTTTGGGATTTTTTTTTTTTTTTCCATGGATTACCCACAATGTAAGAGAGATTTACGCTAGGGCTAAAATCTAAGCTCCTCTTTTAACGAGTCGTACTGTTTGGACACAAGGAAAACCAAAAATCAATTTGCTTTACACTACATTCCTGTCCCCTCCTTCTATTAATACACAGTTAGAAACACAGGCTAAATTAATTGCAGGAACATCAGGCACCAGAGGGGAAGGGAAAAAAAAAATATTCCAAAGCCTTGTAGTACAACTATAACAGCATTTCATGTTCTCTGGAGTTTTCACCCGCAGTGACTCTGCATCAAGGTTTTAGTCGCACAGAATTTAATGCCAATTTTTATTCCACTCATTCCGTATACCAGGGATGTGCGCTTGACCTTTGAAAAAAAAACACTCTAAGGCCTCGATGCATCACTGCTCTTAGAGTCTCAGGTAGGAACAGGGCCCCAAAATGATTTCTTTCTTTGGTTTGCTATGAAATGACGAGCTTTTTCTTCCTTTCTTTACTCCAGTGCGGGATTAACAGGCAGGCACTATCCATCTGTGCCAAGGTCCCAGCTCCTGGAGCGAGGTGATGAAACTGAAATCTCAGCTCCAGAGGCTGAGATTATTTCTTTTAATAAATTGAACTTCCAGACTTTCATCACACTGAGGAGAAATTTGAAAACATCACCTAGAAGATGTCTGCTGGAGTCTGTGGAGAAGCTGGAGCTGTAGCTCAAACAAGAGATGTGCTGCACCGCGCATCTCAACCAGGACTTGATGACAAGGCTTGCTTCTACAAGGGGCTCTATGGTTTATGACTCGAGAAGACCGTGGCAGGCCCTGCCTTTTGCCAGCCCACAAATCTGGCTGCTGGGGTGGGAGTTCTGGCAGAGGTCTCTCTGACTGCCAGAGGCGTGGGACCCTTACAGCCCGAAGTGGGATTTGACATCGTACCGAGGATGGTGGACTCCCCACTACTGAATTGCCAACAGGGGTATTCAGGATCAGCTTTGGAGATGATTTGGAGGCTACAGCAAAATGCAGAGTGTGGCTGGCTGCCAGCACGGGGGAGCGAGCCCTGTAAACATGCTGAACTGTGCTTGGGGTCTCATGCTGCAGCCTCTTTTGGGGGCTGGTTACAGTGAAGGACGCCCTTTATAGGAAGACTTGCCAATCTGCCAGACCTCCTGCTTAGCGCCTCCCATCAGGAGCGCTACGATCACTGCAACCTCTACCTGTTCATTTCTGGAGGTGATTTTTTCGGGCTTGGTGACTGAGGTGGTGGTGGGAGGAGCAAAACGCTCTGATGAAACTCTCCAGGTGCCTGTGGGCAAGATGCCTGGCTTGGGAAAACAAATCCACCAACATTTTCAGCAAACAAACACCTTAAAACACACAATGCCGAATGTTCCCAGTAGATGATCTTCTCTATAGGATTATCTTCCTTTTAGATCATGTCAGAGCCTGGTATTGCCAGTCCTCTGCACCCCGTGGAGGTTCACTGGGGAAAGCCAGCCCCAGGGCAGTCAAGTTCTCAGCTCTGAGCAAGGAGCCCTGTCGCATAAACCCACAGTAAGCAGTTAGCAAGGCCCCGATTACTTGTTTTGCTATCACTATGTGTGCCCTCGTGCATGGGAAGATTTCCCTGCCATCACTCGGGCATTTGCAGCTCCCATACTATGCCCGTAGATGATTCAGGCTTTTCTATAAGAAAGGAACTCACTTTGGATCCTGCTGCTTTAAATTATTCACTTCCTCTTACTGTCTTTTTTCTTTTTTTTTCCTTGAGCAAGTGAAAGTAATTTGCTTGTTCCTGCAAGATCTGTTGTGCCTACTCCTTCCCCAGCACTGACACAGCGCCGCTGCGACCAGGGGGTGACTAAGGGCTTTGCTCCAGCGCAGACACCAAGCAGAGCACTTTGCAAAAAGTTGCATGTCATATAACGGGAAATGCTAACTATGACGAAACAAGTTTCAGGGCTTGGCATTTCAGCAGCCGACACCAATTACTCCCGGTCCGGGATGAATCACCTCGGGCAGCTGCAGCAGAGCTGGGAGCGGGCTGCCCTGCCACTGCCAGAGCCCTCCCACCACCTTCTCTGTGGCCTTTCCCATCTCCTGGTGATGTTTTATCCGGCAGCAGCAGCGTGGGTACTGCAGAGCTGCAAGTGCTCTGCCCTCCCCGTGGCTCTGGAGTGATGACCAAAGCCTGTCCAGCATGGTGGGACATCACAGAATCATTGAATCATCTAGGTTGGAAGGGACCTTCAAGATCATCTAGTCCAACCATCAACCTAACTCTGACAAAAAAAACCATCACTAAACCATGTCCCCCAGCACCATGCCAACCCGTCTTATGAACACCTCCAGGGATGGTGCCTCAGCCACTTCCCTGGGCAGCCCATTCCAATGCTTAAGAACCCTTTCACTGTAAAAGAACCCTTTCAGTGTAAGACTGAACATGGACTTACTAGATGGCACCTGTTCAGTAGGAGAGATAATCTCTAGCTGGAAGGTCTTAATTGTGGAGGGTGCCTCTAGAGCAGCTCCAGATTACCCTGAGCCTGTGCAATTTTGCCACAGCGGTATCTGCTGCTGTTGGATACTGCCAGAAGCAGAGGAATTCAACGACCCTAAAACCAATAAACTCCCAACTGGAGCAAAAAGGGCTGTGGGGCCAGCCTCATTCAGAAAAGCACTGAAACAGGGATCACAGGGCAGGGGTGGGCTTGAGAAGTGGCTCAAAATCCTGGTGAGTTCTGCAACCTGTTCACCTGCTGCCCATATCTCTGGCTGCCAGCCAGTACTTGGGTTTAAATTGTGCACGGGGTGTTTTGGAGGAGCTGAACCTAGATATTTGCTCAGGGACTGGACTGCAGCATCCCAACTCATCCCCGCTTTGTCCTGATCCCATAAGTTACCCTGAAACTGAGACATGTCCGGGCAGTAAGGGGCCAAATACACTTATCGTTGAGGTCCCCCACTGGCAGAGTTCTGCAATTGATTTTCCTGCCTGGCACATGTGCTGCTAAACTGTGTGGATGGGTGATGTTTCCTCCTCTGCTCTGCACAGCACCGCCCTGGCCTCCCAGGACTGTTTTGTGGCCCATCATGCCATGAACACTGAGACGAGTAATAGCCATGGAGCCTGCCCCATCCAGAGGCACCACTATCCGCTCCTGGACATCCTGCTGACACCACTCTGGGACCTACTGGTAGCTCCAGAAAACAAACATCTAAGGGGCTGCTGCAGGATGAGCCTGTGCCTCAGCCCAATTAAATGGTGGTTTGGGGTTAGGCCGGTAATAGTTTGAAACTGGGTCCTTCAGCAAAAATGGGTGACCAGAAGATGGTTGCTTTTACAGTTGGAGACAAGAAAGAAAACAAACCCTTCAATGATGTGATAATTCATTGTTTTGTCCTTGTCAATTGCTGCTCTTTCAACTCCCTAAGATGAAAATGCATTAAAATAGGGACTTTTCAAACTGACTCGTTTTTTTTTATAGTAGAGGACAAAGGCAATGCTGAGCCAATATACTGAGCTCTGCCAAGAGATCGTGGAGGGGGACAGTAACTCCAATATGGGACCATGGACTGCAATGAGTTCAACACTGCATATTTACAGTCCTTCAGATATCCCAGATCTCTGGGAGCTCACACAATGGCATAACTTTTATTATAAGTGTATATATTTATGTATGGAAATGATATTCTGAGCTCAACCGATGGGCAGCAGGGGCTGGCTTCGGTGTGAGGTGACATCTAAACCTGTACGCAGGCGTTTTTCATGCAAAATGCTGCATTTAAGCTTGTGCTTTTTCCCTGTTGTTTATCCCTAAACAGCCTTCAGGCCCTCTGCTTCGGAGCAGGACGGTGCTGAGCGGAAGCCAGACGGGCAACAACAGCCTGAGAGGGGTTTTTTTCTCTCTTTTTTTTTTTTTTCCCTTTCCTGGATGCTGAATGAAGCAGCTCTTTTGTGAGCAGCAGTTGTTTACATTCTTCCTAACAAAAGTTGGGATTTCCTCTGATGCTAATAATCTTGTCACCAACGCGTACAGCCGGCCAGAGCGCTCGGAATAGCTTTTTAATAGTGTCTGGGCCAACTTGAGCGTGCTCATCACTGGTGGGAGCAGCCTCCCGAAAATCAACAGGGTGGTACCAACCAGGACAGGGAGGTGACTCTTCATCCCCACCTTCTTCAGCAAGGGCAAACACCACCCGTTGCTCCCCGAGAACTTCAGGCCAAGGGCTGGACTGCGTTTGCAGGTTTTCCAAGCACCCACCATTAGCCTTCGCCTCTCTGATGTGCACCGGGGCCCCCGATGCACAGGGGGTGATCAGCCAACGCACCTCAGACCAGTCCTGGTTATCCTGGGCATCCAGCCAGGTTTTTGACATTTGTATTTGTGCTGTCTGGTAACTTAAGGCGAGGTTTTGTCTTTCTTTGAGCATTATGCTATGTCAGTATTTCATTTCTTTTCTCTCCAAGGGGGCAGCGCTTGGTCTCAAACATGTGGCAAGGTGAGAAGTAAAAATGTTAGGAAATCTAAAAAAATAGTTTATTTTTGCTGTTCAGAACAAATGAACTCCAGTAACCAAACCACATGAAAAAACAACTAAAAACATAGTCCTTATTTTCTTCATTTGAAAGCGTTCTGAGCAGAGTTCAGTATTTCTGCCCAATAATATCTTGATTTCACATCCGTACATTTTTCATTATTAGTCACCTGGTAGCTCTTTTTAAACTACATTTTGAGAAATAGGATTTCCTCATTGATAATCTCAAACCTTCAGAGCAAACCACGAGTTTCCAACCAAGCAGTTTTCCCTATGCCAGCAGCACCTGGATGCAAAAGTTTGAAATGCAGCAAAGGTAGAAAGAGATATTTTAATGCCTTTGAAAGCAAATGCCTCCCTAAAACACTACTATTAAATGCAGATGTGCTACCATCTGTCAAAGCTGAGGAGCTCTTCACCTCTTAAGAGAAAAGAGGAAGGAGATGGGGGGTGCCAGGGGACTGCTGTGGCCGAGGGCTCGAAGCAGCTGGAGGAATGTGCAGAAAGCAAAGAATAAAAACTCTGCCAAACACAAGGAGAAACCCTGGTGGGGGACAGGCCAAGAAGGATGCAGATGCAAGTTGGGATCCTTGGTTAAAATAGTCATCAGATTGGGAGTGCTACAATCTGGCTGGTAAAAGTATTAAATCCTTAGCTGGGAGGAGCGACCACTGGCCTCTGAAATGTCCCTCTGTGATGAACAGGTGAGCAAAGATGGGTGAAGTTACCACATGCACACTCTGAGGCTTCACCTCTATTGCTTCTCTTTTCGTCTGTCCCCTAGTTGAGCCTGGTAGCACCAAGAGGGGGATCGCTCTGGGCCACCTACGGATCTGCTCCAGGCCAAATTTGCCTTTAAGCTGCAGACTCTGAAGTGCTCTCAGCTCATCCTGCTCAACTCCTGCTGGTCCCCTGGGAATCAGGGCAGGACATCACCCGGGCAGCCCGGCCACTCCTCTCACTCCCACAGGCCACCCTGGCTGGGTCATAAAGAGTGATTTGGTGGGTTTTGCACCCAAGCCAGGGGGAGAAATAAAGATTTTTCTCTTTCTTACTGATGTTCTCAGAGCAGTGTGGCAATGATACAAAATGGATATAAAATTGACAAAAAGTCTCTTTTAATCATTAAACAATAAATGAAGGCAACAGCGGACGACGAAGGTTTCTGAAAGTTTTTCTTCGCAGTGTAATCATTTCCCTCTTGAATTCAAAACTGCCCACTAGTGATTTGAATTAAAATCCCTGAAAATATAAAAGCTCCAGAAGCGTTTCCGATTGAAATAGGTGGACAACAAACAGACCGTAAAGCTGCACACTGTCGCCATAGCGACGGGGCTTCCAAAAGGATGCAGGGGAGCCTCAGCCTCTGAGAGCATCACCAGCGTCCACAGCGCAGGAGAAGCACGAGCATCCTGACAGGGAGGGTCAGGGTTGTCCTCGGCAGGAGCTCTCTAGGGGCAGGTGAGAGGTTGCACAGACAGGGTCCTCCCTGCTGGCCCCCTTGCCAAAAGAGTCATTGGGCAGATGTGAGGATTTTGGATCTTGGGAGGGGATCTTCCGAAATGTGGCCTTAGCACAGCTGCTGAGCTGTCCACATTTAGCACAAGCGCTGGGGAAGGGAGGTGACCTTGATGTCTTCCCCAGCCCAAATTTCTATTTGAGAGTGAGCCCAGAAGAACTTTAAAAAATATATTGAAAATCCATTACTGAGGCCAGAATGAACCAGCTTGGCTCCACACAATCTTCTCTGTTGTGCACTGATGAAAAAAAAAGAGCGCTGGACACCCCTGACTTCAGCACGGGGCACAGTTCACAGATGATTTCATCTCACATCGTAATAAGAAGATGAGTAAGGAAAAGTGTTGCTCTGCCACTCAATAAATAGCAAATACTATTGATAGATAGTGTCAATAAACTCAAAGTGCCTAATACTTTTTTTTTTTTTTTATCACTGGTCTTCAGTGAAAATATTGCTGCTGAGTGGGCAGCTAACAAAGGGAATGAGATGCAAGCTTGGGAGAAAGAAGTAGTTGGAGAGCACCTGGATGAGGCATACGTTTTCAATCTCATCATGCAGGAGGAATTTCACCCAGCACTGACTGTCATTACCTCAGAACGGTAGGTGGCTACTTTGGGGATTTTGTGACAGACACATCAGGGCACCCCAAGAATAAAAAAGAGCAAAGAAGTTCCTATCAACAGCAAAGGGAAATTGAGAGGAGCCAAGGGAATCACAGACCCGTCAGCTTAACTTTAACTCTCTGGAACAAATAATCAATTTATTTGTAAACATCCAGAAGATGGCAGCGAGATGAGAAGCAGCCAACTTGGATTTGTCAAGAGCAAGCCAGACCAAACCAGCTCACTTTCCTCCTAAAGCGGACTAGCAGTGGGCTCTGGGGAGAAAGGAGAAGCACCAGATGTGCCACAGCTCGGCTCCAGCTGGGCTTTGGCACAGTCTCATGCGACGCTCTCCTAAACCAGGCAGAGAAACTGGCTGGATCAAACCAGTAGAGGACGGGTGGCAAACCCCTGTGCTATTCTGGTCCTGAGCAGTGATTCATTTTCAAAATGAAAGGCTGGACGGAGTGAGGGTGAGACAGGATCCAGCCCAGGTACAGGCCCATACATGGCTTTCATATAAATTATCTGCCTGGAAGAGGAAAGATTAGGTTTGCTAAACCTGCAGATGACCCCGAGCTGTGTCAGGCTGCAAGTAACATAGATAACTTTCCCTAAAAATAATATAAAAGAGGCTTTATAAAATAAAATAAGACATTCAAATTTTGGCTATGCTTACTAATAGCATCTTGGAAAGACTGAATATACATATAGATGAGATCAGTCAAAATCCTTAGCTACATATCACCCTAAATCAGGAAATTGCTTTCTAGCAGAGCACTGTGCAGAGCTCACCTCCTGATTTGTGCTGTCTCTGCAAAAGGGGAACCAGAGCATCTTTTATTTTACATTTTCATTTTTTATTTTTAAGGCCCCCATTTCACCTCAGGCATGCTATAATTCACACGGGTGACAAAGAAATGTGAAAATCCTTCACTGGGCTACCAGCAAGTCTGGAGCCCCCATGAATGGGGAATTCAAATACGTTTTGACCCTTGCTTGGACTGGAGGCTGTGGGATAAAAATAGGCCCAAATTAGAGTAAATTCTAAGAAAACTTTAACGGTCAAATACTGATTAATGTAACAGTGTTTTGTAGATTTATATCAGAAGCCATAAGAGTAAGTAAAAAATTCACCCAAAGTTAGTTCCCCAATTCTTTTCCATTAAAAAGTTCGCAGTACTTTAACGACTGCTGACAACGCTGGAGAAGGAACTGGCATGAGGAAAATGTATTTGGGAGAAAGCATGTTGAGCAGGATAGTTTTCTGAAAACTGATTTCTGCTGACAGCATTGTACTTCCTTTATCCCGCTGCGAGACTGGCATCTGCCTTACTGACAAGGCTTCCTCCCATACCTGTCTGTATTTTATACTAGATAGATAGGTAGCTAGATAAGATTAGGTAAAATGGAGGATCACTTACTGATGGGACAACTTGTGAGGGACCTGGATGACAGATACCATCTAAAACACCAGGCTCTACAAGTGGCCCACTAGTCCTACAGCCTGAACCCTACCTAAAGAAAAATTACACCTATACAAATGAAAGTGATGCAGGAAACATGGTTCTTTTTGTATTATCCATTCCCCAGAGTAAAAACACCAACATCACCTCTCTGCCTCGCAGTGGATAACCCAGGCAGAGGAAGAGGAACCGGACTCAAGCAAAGGCTCTCGTCAGGCTGGGCAGGCTGCAGCCTGCACTGGGACCACATGGGGCTTCAGGCTGCGCACCCAGAGGAAGCCATCAGTGCTGTGCTTGGCATAACGCAGAAACACAGACATGAATGAAAAATCCCAGGGAATGATGCAGGTGAAATCACGCTGTTTATTTTTATCTTTGCTTTAATGAACTGATTCCCTCACTTCTCGTTTTTCCAATTTTCTGTTGGTGTGAACGGATATGTTGGTGGGGAAAAATATCCTTGGAGGGCTACTGAAATTAAGTTTTAAATGAATTAGGGTGGCAATCTTTGGAGTTGAAAACAAGATTATTCAGAAGTAGCAGGGTTTGCCCTGACTGCTCCCTCTGCTTTAGCAGTGGAGGAAAACTGGGCCATTTGTGAAATGGGGACTATATAGACAATAAATGTTAATATGCTTAAAAATAAGCTTAAAGTTTAAGGAAGATGTGTTAAAGTAAAGTTACTGTGGAGATACCTATCAAATTAGTGCCCCAAACAAAGCTAAAACAAGATTACTGCATGACCTGGGTCATGTAGCTTGGCAAAAAATCCAAATAAGAATGGACAGCTACATCCCCCTTTGTAGTGACAGAGATGTATCTTTCAAAGGGGGGATATCCTTATAGCCTTTGAAGACCTATCTTCTTCAGCAGGGGGGTCACTGCATCTGCTCTGAAGCTTGCTGGGGTTTTAGCCTGAAAAGATTCTGCCTGCTCCTCGAAATCTCCCTAGGCAAGATTAAATCTAAGTAATTCCTTCAGTGGCCACTTCACAAATCACTTTGATAGACGGATATATAATCTGATGGCCGATCATTTGAATCTATTGATTTATTGATTTGATCTTAATCACGATGCTGGTGTGATCACTTCATTGGTCTGCCTTTAATTAGCTTAGTAAGAATAATGAACCAGTTTAGTGATAGCCTTGCTCAGGTGTGCTTTCATCTGCTCCTCCTTTTTAATCACCTCTGCAGGGAATATCCAAGGTAGGTTTACCCTTTTGAACAGTAACTGAGGTCCCAAACCTTGAGGGCAGTGGTAAATTTGGGTAAGGCATATAGAGGCAGCTCACCTCTGTACCCTGTAAATCAAGTCATCTCCAAGCACATTTGGTCTCCAGCACCTCCCAAAGACATCCGGTGGCATTGGGCTTCATCTCAGAAGCGGTCAGATTTTTTGAGGACATCTTTCTCCATACTGCACCATTGAGGAGGAGAGGACAGGGCATCCTGGCTGATTCATCCTCCCTCAGCCTTCACTTGCGAGCGCATGGAGCTCTGACTCTTTTAGTGTCCTTGGGGAAAGAGCTGCGACTGAAGTAAACTGAAAGAGAAGGTGAGATTTTGAACTGTAAGATTTTGAATAACAGATTGCTGGGATCATAAGCATCCCATTCTGTTCTTTATTTTTTGCATTATCATAGTTCTTGGATACCACAAGAGATCACAATCCCCATGGGGTAGGTACCACATGAAGAGCAAGTCTCAATGGACTTTGATGTAGGATGGATGAGCGGTGGAAGGAAAGCAGCAGCTGAAATCCCACCAAAAGCCTCTCCATTGGATATCTCCACCAAGACAGTTAGAAATTTTGAGCAGAAGGGCTGAAACTTGACACTTGGCTCAGGATGGGAGTGAATGGAGTGGGAAGGAACTGGGCCAGTGCCGTGGAGTCACCCACAGCATCTGCTGCTCCCAGCATCCAGGTGACTCTTCTTTTGGGGTTGATGCTTTCAAATCCAGCTCATCTGCATAACCATAACTGAATCAACAGCAAAAAAAATACCTATTACAGAGGCCATCACACTGCGAGTGAATATGGGACACAGCTTTCCTGACCACTCAGTTAGTTAATCTTGTTTGTTATGGATGTTGCTATCTCTTAGCTTTGTGAAGAGGTTGGAAGACATTGCCTGAACTGGCTTAAAAAATATTATAAACAAGCAATTTTTTAAAATTTTCTTTTTTTGCTGGAGAGGCTGTTAGGGGCCTGGTTTGAAGCCAATTTAAGTCAACAGCAGGGTTTAATTGGGCTTTGTTTCCAGGCATGGTGGCAGCCTCTTTTAAAACCACTCCTCTGCTTACAATCCAGACTTGCCCCTGTCAGGTTTTAATCACTTCTGCCCAGGTTAGACAGCAGGACGGGTGGGCAACGGCGGCTGCTGCAGTCGCTCGTGCGCTCCTGGCACTCGAAGCCCGGCTGCTTCACTGTTTCCACTGCCGACTGTTTGCAAAGGCAGGAGAGGAGCCGGGAGCGAGCAGAGCGATGCTGAGTCGGGGAGGGAGGGGTCTGATGGCTGGGCTGGAGTTAGTCACCGCTGACTTCCATTTCCAGACCGTGAGGAAGGACTCAAGCCATTTTAGGCATTTTCTTGGACTTCCTCCCTGGCTTTTAATTGAAATACCCGGGAGGGACGGAGGAATCCACAGGCCCGTTTCGCACCGACGCGGGATACTCGCGCGCAAGCGCAGCTTTGTACCGTGGTGTCGGGCCACCGTGGTCAGCCCGTGGCTCGGCTCCTTCGCACGGGAACAGGGAACCTTCCACACGTGTCTCACCTGCTGGCAGCCGGTGCGGCTCCTCTGCAAGTAGAGAGATGCCTGCCTCGGTGCAAATAATTTTAAAAGATTTTTCTTGCAGGGGCTAAATATGCCAGGGTGGCTTGAATATCCCAAACAAAACACTACTCCTGAGATATAGAAATATCCATATATATATTTATGTATAGGAAGACACGTGAACCAGCAAACTGCAGAATTACACGAGGCCTCGGGCATCTCTGTTTCTTTTCAGTAGGAATTCAGATGCCTACATCTAGCAGAGCAACGAGAAAAAAAAAAAACCCTGCGTAGCTGCCAAGACAACCGGCACATCCAGCCGCCAGACTTTTCACTACGCTGCTCACTCCCGTGTTTAAAGTTTCGTGTCTCCCCGGTCCTTTTTGCCGGAGCAGATGTCTGAGACACCACCACCAAGATGTCCCCCGGGAGGCAGGTGGTAGGCACAGCGGGAGCGGGTCCAGCCTGGCCAGGCACAGTCCCCTCTGTCCCTTCCCAAACATGGGGCCGACGCTTGCTGGGCAGGGCAGCAGCCATGGGAGCAGGGGGTGGTTCGTACCGCAAGGATTTGTTGTGGGGTCGATGTTACAAACCTTCTTCCTCCTGCTGAGACAACTAATTTTTCTCTGCCCAGGGGAGCTCTGTGCCCTGATTGCCCAGGGAAGCTTCTCCTGGGGCTTGACCCTGCAGCACCACTCAGAATAGCCGTGGCCAAGCCCCTCTGCACAGGGCCCAAATGCTTGCACAAAACATTTACTCATCACACACATGGTGATAAAAGAATCAAACGTTCTGCCATTTTGTGATGCCATTTGTGCATCTCACACTTTGTGTTTGGCTTTCTTGAAGTGGCTTCTTAAACAGCAACAAATCTGCAGTCATATAAACATTGACAAAAGTGGAGCAACATCAACCTTGAAACTGTTACTTTTCTGATCACTAGAAAAGCTCTCTGCGTTCCGGGAGAAGTTACCTAAATGCTTCTTCAGCTCTAATGAAAGATAAACAAGTCCTTGCTGCCAAAATATTGTGCCAACCACAACCTTCGCTTCTCATGGGAGCCTGCCAGTGTTTTTTAATGGCCGGTCAAGCCACCTCAAAAGTTTTCAGCTTTACTTTCAGGTGGTTGCACCCTTATTGCCGTGCCTGCGCCGGACCCAGCAACCGGCCCTCCCCTGCCATCCCACTGATGGGCTGTTCGTGTCCACCTCCGTGTATTTAATCCAGGGTGTGCTGTGGCATCTCCCTCACATGCCTGTCCTGAGATCAAAGGGAAGGCATCTGAGACGGCAAAAGAGGTTGGAGTAAATATCACAAATCAGCTCATAAACCAGCCCTGCTGGTTTCAGGCACTGTGAGAGCACCAGGAGGAAAACTGTGCTGCTGGGGGCTGCTACAGCTTCTGCCTTCTAGCTGCTCTCCTGGTGGCTTTTAATAGTGTAGCACCATCAGGGGCTGATGCTTCCTTTGTTGAGACTCACAGGTCTCGCGTACAGGTCAGAGGATGCGAACAGAAATTCCAGGGCTGCCTGATGTCATCGTCCCTTGCTAGGAGAGACCAAGAGAAAAAAAAAAACCTCATGGGTGTTGAAACGTGAGGGGTCGTGAGGGAACTTGTGGGAAGAGAAGTGATAAACCCATACAAATTAGGAAGGTAAGGAACTGAGGATTAACCCTATTGTTTTACACAGAGTTGGCGTGTTAGAATCAATTGGGTTTTGGTGTTTGTGGTTAATAATTGACTTTTATCTGCATGTAGAAGAGAAGCACTCATGAAGGCATTGCCTTTTCTAGCATGCCAAAAAGCCAAGAAAGTACAAGAACATTTTAGAGAAAAGCAGAAAAAAGAAAAAAGAAGCAAACAGACCTATATTTCCTATGGAACATTTTTTTTCCATGGCAACTTCTGTGTAAAAACAGCTCAGATTGTGTTGATTAACTAAGCGTATTATCCTGTGAACAACAGGGTCCCATTAACTCCATCAGAAGGCCAATACCCTCTGTACTGAAAAGTCTCAATTCAGTATATTTCTCTGCCACAGAGTAAATTCCTGCCTGACCCCATTGAAGGAATCACTTTATATCTTGAAGCATGAAAACTAATAAATCATAAAAAAAAATGTTTCTTTTTCCCTCTTTGCATTTTGATTACAGACATCAAACAACACATCGCAATTCAGCATACAGAAGAATGTTGTAGCATGTAAAAAAAAATTATCTGAATTAAGGAACACTACATGAAAAAACAGCAAAGGAAGGGATCTATAACAGAAATAAATGTATTTTGTTCTTTATAAGCATGTGCGGACAGTGGATTTGTATCTGTGGGGCAATTCAGGAAACAAATGAGAAGATAAGTTTTGGATTTAAGCTCAGCAGATTTCAAAGCACATTGTTTATACCTTCTGCAGTGCAATAAAGCTTATCAAGAACTTTTCCATTGGATACCAGAGTCAAAAGAAGTAAGAGGAATGTGAACAGCGTGCTTCCTCTGGGTCGTTACAATAAGTGTAATTCTTTCCGCGCAGATTTCTCGTGTTAGCTTGAGCTCCATCGCACAATGATCATTTTTTAGCAGATCATTGTAAATATAGTGCTGAGCTGACCGAGTTGTTCAAGAATTTGCCATCCTTTCACCTTCCACAAGCTCAAAGCACATGGCAAGTTCAAGGGCTCTTAATTAACAATATTATACTTTCACTCTAGAACCTCTTGCTTGTGTCCCCCTAACACTCTGGGATAAATCAGCTGCTGACGTAAACGCATTAATTTCGGTGTAATTTTATTTAGAAGATGAGAGTACCACGTTTTCATTTAATGATTCAGATGTGCTGTCTGCAAGGGGGGAGCAGCATCAACTCCCTGTTAGAGAGGGGACAGCTGAGCCTGGGAAGAGACAGGCAGTGATTTGGCCAGCCCTTGGCGAAGGTGGGGGAGCGCGCAAGCCTCTCGCTCCTCTTCCACATTCGTGCTTTTAATGTGAACCGGAATATGAAAACAGTGTATGAAGATAAGATGCATACATTTCAGAGCACAAGATTCGGCTTTGGACCATCAGACCTCGAAGCTGCGGTATTTCCTAGGCAGAGTGTACCTCTGCCCCTCTCTGAAATGGAGAGGTCAATTTTTGTCGCCTTTTTCTATTTCGTTCTTGCAAGGGGAGACTGCACGGCATGTTTGTTAGGACTGTAATGTTGCATCCGCTAATGGAATAAAGTGGGGTTTTTTTGAGAACTTCTTTTAAGCAAAAACATGTGTTCCAGGGAGGAAACATTCTTCTGGTAAACAGCTGAGCCCTTAACATTTAGCAACATAACTCTGCGTTTGCAGCTATTGAAAACTGTGTGACTGAGGAAGCCTGCGTTTCTGGGGCTGAGGACTGAAAGCATTTTGCTTGCTGTCAGAAAGCCAGCCCTTTCTTTTATGTATACGCTAGATGCAAGAACCAGCTATTGGACGGTTACTTCTTATGGTTTTAATAAAATTTGTTTCGTATCAAAACGCTGCTGGGTTTTAATGTTGACGCTGCACTGAGCGATGTTCTCTGCGCCGGCACAGCTGGCTCTTGCTTTCCAGAAATATAGCTGCGCCCTGGCATTACTTGCAAAAATTGCAGCCTTAAATCATTTCCTCGCCCCTCTGACCTGCGCCGAGAAGGACCCTCCACACGCAGATCTCCTTGCTGGTATGAAGAAAGGGAGTCATTCCTCCTCAGCTCCCGGGAGGGGTGCTGTGCGAGCGGAGAGCTGCAGAGGTGGGAGGCAGCTGGGGAACAGGAGAAATTACCTGCCAGACACAGGCAGTGGCCATGGAAAGCTCAGGGGAAAAAAAAACAAACAAACTAAAAAGGTAATACAGGAAAAAAAAAAAAAGGATAATACAGTTGGAAACTGCAGGCAGAAACAGGGCTGAGAAGATGGGAGTGCCCCATCGCTGGCTCCTGCCCCCCATCCCATGAGCCACCTTCTTTCAGGGACACTTGAGTGGCCACAGGGCAAATCCCGCAGAAGGGGAGCGGGGAAGTTGTATTCAGTGTAAGTGATTTCTGAGCAGCATTAGGGAGGGGAGGAGGTTGGTTGGGTGATTTTGAGATCACACGCCGCTTCTCCTTCCAGCAGCTGGAAGGGGAAGGCCACAGCCCCAGCTCCCTCCCAGCCAAGGGAGACGCTTATTGCTCCTCCTGCCCCTCTCGCTGATGCTGGGATGCTGAGCTCCGGGCATCAGGTCGACCCTTGCAGGGCGAGGGGATCTCATCTTGTCCCTTGTAGCCCTCAGAGCAGCTGGGCATGCTTACAAATGCCAGTAACTACCTGCTAAGGCCAAAAGAGATCCCATGAAAAAAGTTCAAGGCCCTGCATTCCTCTTCTTATTGCCTTCCTGAGCGGATTCTCATTTTAATCAAACTTATGGTACTTTCATCCAGTTATCTCAAAGCACATAATGGCTGCTGTAATTACTGGCAATAATGAGCTAATTAATTCTTCTGGGTATTATTATTAAGGGATAAATACCACTATCCTTGCTGTAAGAATGGGGAAACTGAGGCAAGGAGGAGCAGTTGTTGGGTAAATAGCTTTATTTTACTTTTAATACTATAATCCTTTCCTGGTTTTATTTGTATAGGTTTATGTGTTTGCTTCTTAATGTGCATTGTGCTCTATTATTGCTTTCTGGTAATTTTGTATGTTATTGTTTTGGCAGATAGCATTTAGCAACAGTTGGTTGTGTGTATGTACACAGCTTCATTTAAGAAAACTGAAGTGTTTTTAGAAAAATTAACAGATGCTGATGTGTGGGGGGTTTCTTGTTTATATGTATATATATGATTTATCTTAACCCTGTTTTCCTGGGTTTTCCTTTTTCTCTCTTCTCTTGTTTTAGATGACCTTCTCTGTCAGAAAAATACACAAGCAGCATTCTTTAAAATTTACTTTTAATATACTTCAGCTTGCATTTAAGTCTCTAGTATAGAAATCTTACTAAATACACCTTTCTAATATGTAAAGAACTAAGATATTCTATTGGTTGTGAAGCTCATAAGGCAGAGGTATGGGTTTACTAATATATTGTTTAATTACTTATGTCTGCAATTCATGTTCAGAAAATACATGTTGGTTCAGTAGCGTTCACCACAGGGTCTATGTTTCCCACAGTTCAGGTACACTGCCCTGAACTCATTCAAAGGGTAGACAAACAGGTAGCCAGAGCAGAGGGGGATCTGCACCCCAAAAAAAAAAATAATAAATAAAAGGACTTTATTTTGTTTGTCAGATTTTTCTAGTACTTAACAAAACTAACCAGTGCATGTGATACTCTCTGGAGTAGCAAATAACTACCCAGTTCTTTAACTTTTATCTCCCAGGCTGTGCTCCAGCAAGCGCACGTGAGCTTTGTTTTACTACAGCGAGCAGTACAGCGCGATTCCAGTGGAACTATGTGCCACATAAAACTAAGCACACGTGCAACTATTGGTAGTATCAAGTCTCTAGATAGGAACTAGTGTCACAGAACTCTTATTTGAAACATCTGCTTTGCTCCAAACTCGTTGTTTAGTAAGGGCCTGACTTTTAAGAGCATCTAGGTGTTTATGTGCACCTTGATGTCTGTATAAAGCTGGCACTAATTCCTTATTGAACGATGGATTAAGAGCCTCTAGAGAGTCTGAAAACCTTATATAGACTTAGTCAACTTTTAATTCTAAGGAGACTTTAAAAAAAAAGTTAAAATTAGTCTTAGCTGTGTTAAGAAAAAAAAGTGCTTCACAAGCAAGGGAAACAGTCAATCTGACCAAATAAATAAATTGAGGTAATACAACTTATATTTTGGGGAATTTAGTAGCAATAAGAGGCAAAAAAACCTGTGAGAATTGTAACATCGCTTCTTAGGTGATGGTGTTAAGTTTGGTGCTCTTAGCCTCGACAGCTTTAATTCTGAGACTTTCTGCTCTGAGGACTATTTTCCCATCACTTATGTGTCCTTGCAAGGCTCCCTCCACCTCTTTTTTAAAACATATAGATCTGTATGCTACCTGGGGCGTCAAGAAAGCTAATACACATACAATTTTTAAGCACTTCTGGAGCGGTTTGAGCATAACTCAATTTGTGTTTTCCCTTTTGTGCCAGGGGAGACAACGATGATCTTGCTGGAAATAAAGCCCCGAACAAGGGAAGCTGCAGTGTGGGAGTACGTGGGGGAGACGGTAGATAACTCTCGCAGGGCTGTGAATCTCTGCTTGTGCCTTCTCTCATTGCCCAGGGTGTTTATTCCGGTGTTTAGGCTACGCTCTTCCCAAATACCTCCTTAGGTTCTCAGGCACAGGATTAGGGAGAGCTCAGCTGTGAGGGTGGGTGGTGGGAGAGATCCCCACGAGCGCCCCGCTTGGATCAAATGAAAATGGAAAAAAAAAAAAAAAAAATCAATTTCCCATTAAAAAACAAACCGCAGACCCACATTTCCCTTCTGCTCCTGTCCCACAATGGTCTACGGCCCCAAAGAGCCCCAACGCACCAAAGGGGAGAGCCAGGACGGGGTATTTCCTTGCCGATGAGCCCTTTAAAGGTTTGAGGGACACTCATGGTGGTTGGCCACCCTCCCGAAGCTCATGGAGGACACCGGCGGTGTTGATGTCCCGTCCTCACCTGGGGCCAGTCCCAGGAGCCAGTGTCTTCTCGGGGGGCTGCCATTGTACCACCCAACACCTCCTTTCCCAGCGCGTGCAGGGATTTTTGGCATTAAGTGTGTGCTTTGTGGGTTTATTTACTTTTTTGGCACTAAGTGATTTTCGGTTTTGGCGTTGTTGTTTGGGTGGGCTTTTGGGGTTTTTTTTTGGTGGGGATTTTTATTTTTCGAACCGCCGATGGCAACCTGCGGCCGCTCCCACATCATCGGGTTAAGCTGAGTGCGGGGAGCGGCTCTTCATGCATCTCCTACGTGCCCCCCCGCCCGCCGGGCCTTGGGATGGCGGAGAGTGCCCGCTGCTCCCCATCCCCGCCCGGGGAGGGGCCCTACCCCCGCCCGGCCGCCGCGCCGCACCGTACCGCCCCGGGGCCTGCCTCCCGCCGCCGGCTGCCATGTCTGTGGCGCAGCAAGGCCCGCCACCGGCGGCAAAAGCGCCCCGCCCGCCGGCACTCCGGGGGCCGACACCCGTGAAGGGCCCGTTCAACCCAACCCAACCGGGACGGGACGGGGCCACGGCTACCGGGCAGCGCGGCGGGGGCAGCCGCCTCCTTGCCCGCCCTGGGCCGCAGGTTACGGCCAGGCCGCCGCCACCGCCGCGCACTTTTCGGCCGACAGAAAAGAGCGTGAGGGGAGGAGAGAGAAGGAGCCTTTTTTTTTTTTTTTTTTAAATATAAAAACGCCACTGCGCCTTTAAGGGGCGGAGCCAGGGGGAGTTTGCGGAAGAGCCCGGCGGGCGCTGATTGGGCGGGCGCGGTCTCGTGACGGCGGCGGGGCGGTCCCTACTCCCCCCTCCCCGCGTTCCATTGTGTGCGCCAGCGTCGTCGGGCCCCGCCCCGAGGCCTGGCCCCGCCCCCTTTTTCTCTTGGCTCATTTCCGGCCGCCGCCGCCGCCGCTCGCTTCCCTCCGAGGACTCGGGAGAGTGAAGAAACAACAGCCGCCATTTTGTTTGTGTGTGAGCGACTGAGGGAGGGAGCCAGAGGCCGAGCCGGACGGGGCGAGCCAGGGGGAGGGCAACGCAGAGAGATCCAGGGGCCCGGCCAGGGGACGGGGAGAGAAGCGAAGAGCCGAGACGCCCCCCC